>JAYXIM010005779.1:0-494922 GCA_037575425.1 Anastrepha fraterculus | reverse complement strand
TATGCATGCAGAGGTACTCCGCAAGGTGGGGTACTATCGCCGCTATTATGGCTACTAGTAGCAAATGAAATTCTTAAGAAACTTGACAGAGGGGCACCTAAACTAGTGGCATATGCCGATGACATAGCTATAGTAGTTACAGGAAAGTACCTGGACACCATCAGTAATGTGATGAACAACACTCTCAAAACGATACACCAATGGGCATCTCACGCAGGGCTAGGGATAAACGCGGAAAAAACGGACATGGTACTTTTTACCAGGAAGTACAAAGTTCCGGCGTGGAACCTCCCGAAGCTAGGCAACAACGAATTACTTCTCAAAGATTATGCAAGGTACCTCGGAGTAATATTGGACAGCAAATTGCTGTGGAAGCACAACGTTGAGGAGAGGGTGAAAAAGGCCAGTAATGCGTTGTACGCATGTAAAAGAATGCTGGGCGTTACTTGGGGTCTATCACCCTCCCTGATGCATTGGTGCTACACAGCAGTAGTCAGACCGATATTGCTGTACGGAACCTTAGTATGGTGGACTGCGACAAAAAAACTGACATACTTAATGCCGCTGGAAAGGATTCAACGACTCGCTGCTCTGTGCATAACAGGAGCGATGAAGACCACTCCAACGGCGGCGCTGGAAATGATACTCAGCATGCCACCTATTGACCTCATGGCGGAAAACCTGGCAGCGAAATCCGCGAGAAGGCTATTGGCTGCGGGGGTATTCATCTGCAGAACCTTCGGTCACAGCTCAATAGGAAAGTGGAGCTCAGGTGGCACAGACTACATGACTCCGTACTTTAATTGGGAGAGAAGGTTCCGCACTACAATTGAAGAGGAGGGATGGCATAAAGGCATGAAGCCCGGCCATAGAACCTTTCACATCTATACAGACGGCTCGAAAACTCCAGACGGAGTGGGAGCGGGTATCTACTGCTCAAAACTAGGAATAAGGCAGTCTATCAAGCTGCCAGACCACAGCAGTATTTTCCAAGCGGAAGTTTTTGCTGTGGGGAAGGCCGCGGAGCTAGCCTACACTAGAACAAGAAAGAACTCAACAATTAATATATACGTGGATAGTCAAGCAGCAATAAGAGCAATAAGCTCATATTGTATTAAATCCAAAAATGTTCAACGGAGCAGGGAGGCCATAGAAAGGCTAGCCGAAAACAGTAGGCTGCATATCTACTGGGTACCTGGTCACAAAGGCATTATAGGGAACGAAATAGTAGATGAGATAGCAAAAAGTGCTGTGAGACTACCACTTGAACAAGAGAACGACATACCGAGACCGCTAAACACAATATACAATGAAATGGACGACCACATGAAAAGGCAAGTGAAAGCTAGGTGGACTAACCTGACCACATGCAAAACAGCAAAACTCATGTGTAGAACTAACGACAAAAAACTCACTCAATTCGTACTTACGCTCTCGCGAAAGGAATGCAGAACTATCATAGGTATGCTAACAGGTCACAATCTATTGGCTGCACATGCGTACAAGATAGGGATTGCTAACACGGACAAATGCAGAAAATGCAGAGAGGATGTCGAGGAGACTTTAGAACACCTTCTGTGCGTTTGTCCGGCATTATCAAAAACGCGACTAAGATGCCTGGGAGCCCCACTGTTTGAGGGTCTGGAAGACGTCTCAAAAGCGAAGCTCCCAGACCTACTTAGATTCGCCAAAAGCGCTGACATCCTACATGATGTCTACTTTAGGGATTCATAGAGGTCGGTCTCCATCTGGTATCGCTAGGGACCAAAAGGTCTATGCGTGGCTTATTGCCAACCAGGCTAACCTAACCTAACCTATAATATATGTATAAGGGAAGGATAATAGTTTGGTTCAAAGCTCTTTGCTCTTTCGACTCATTCTCCTGTAAGCCTAATACACTTTTCAGACGTTTCATACATTTTATTTATACCCTCAAGAACTGTTTTGTTTATGTTTTCAAAACTAACTGCTTTTAGCATCATCAGTACGTTTTTTTCTTTCGAAGTTCTTTTGGCTTCCCTCATTGGAAAAGTTACCCAATTTCAGATTCGCTTTTCCGCTTCTGCTTTCAAGGTATATCTACTTTTTCTGCAGTGGGAATGATAGTAATGAATGAGGTGAAGTTCTGCACTTAGCTATTAAATTGGTATTCAATCACTCATAATTGTAATTTTTTATTCTTTCAACAATGTCTCGCACGTGCATAATCCTTAATGGCAGTATTTGTTAATTTTTTTTTATGTGGCTAAAATATTCTTAAAAACCGCTTGCAACAACTTTTTATGACACTGATTGCAACTAATTACGGAAGTATCACAAATTTTCCGGAGCCGAGCCAGCGCATTATAATTAAAAATAAAAAAATAAATAATTTTCTTTCGCGATATTTCGCTCACGAGTTTGTCTACGTTCTTCATACACACAAACAACTGAGCTGCGCTGGTTGTTAGTTGTGTTTGTATGTGTCGGTAGACAAGTAGCAACAGATCTATTCTTGGTTTTGTGTGCAAGTGAGACAAACCTGAAGAATCAAAAGGCTTTGCCAGGTAACGGTACTTCCGAATGTCAGTTTCAGCGATGCGCTGTGAAATGATGAGAAACAAGAATGCCAAAAGCTAAAACAATAAAGCAGCCAGTTGCCAAGATAAGTAGGAGTGGGTGACGTAAGGGGTAAGAGGTATTTAAAACAAAAGCGGCAACAGTTGAAGTTAGTGGCGCGGTGGCAGCAAATACAAGTATCCGCCGCCTTTGTAGTACTCGTAGTAGACATTATGGTACATTGTTGTTGTAGTTATTGGTGATGTTGAAATATTTGTTTTTATTCGTTTCGGTAGAGTTGCTGTGTGCATTTCTGCATTGCACTGCAGCAGACAATCCATTGTTAACAAAGCATAAAGGATAATTGCCAAGCAATTACATCTTTTCCTCCCACACAAGCAAGCACAGACACATATGCACTTATACAAAACAAAAAAAAAGTACCTCGCTCCCAAATACAAAAATGATTGCTGCAGTGTTTCACAATGAAGCACTGCTGTTGCCAGCACGGACGCAGTATTGCCGAGATTAATGATCGCCAAAACTGTACATGCATATGTATGTGTGTGTGTGTGTGTGCTGGTGTAAGCAATGATAACAAGCATCAAGAAATTCAGAACGTAGTTGCATTTTCGGAAGTAGAACTGAGTGTGGGAAGTGTGAGATAGAAGCGGCAAAGGATGAAATAATACTTTGTGTCGCATCTTCCTTGAAACGTATCTGTGTGTGTGTGGTAAATAATGCAATTTGCAAACTGTTCTATGGAGCTGCGAGCGTAACATGGCTATGCGTGAATATGTTGCAACAAGCACCGCTACCTGTGGGGATTTAATTGCACGCGTGTGCATGTTTTTTGTGGCCTTCTGATACCAGAATAACACCGTGAGCCGGAGAACTCCACACCTAACTCCTACCTTCCACTCCTCACGGGACTGCTGCCGGGTGTTAGCGTCGCTTCTATGCTGCTCTCTATTTTTTCTAAGTCGTTTAAAAACACAAACTATTTTGTCGCTAATTGACCTCCCTTCTCTGGCAATACTCAACAATCAGCCGAAAACTGCCTCCGTTAAAGGTTACTTACCAACCGAGTAGTTGGATACTTTCAAAATGTTTCTTTGGTGGCTGAACCACGGGCACCCGAAAAAACATTGTCCGCGTCTTCTTCCCAGCAGGTGCCACAATAGTCACCATAGGGATCAGTCTTGTGGTTGAACTTACAAAGATAGGCCTCAAAGCAGCCATGCCCACGCAAAAATTTACTATACTAAAGAGAGATCTGATACGTTTTTTCTGACAGATCTACTGTCAAACTATGATAAATATGTACATTATTTTTTTTCCTATTCATTGACATTTCATCATCGAAAGTCTTACGCCTCAACATCGTTTGTGAAAATCGATGCTCTGTTAAAAGTAAAAACCACGCGCTTAGGCTAACTTTTGGTGGTCAACAATGAGACTCGTTTTCGGCTTAATGGCTATATCAATAAGCCAAATTGCCATATTTTAGCAGAAGAATAACTCGAAGCCATTCAAAACCAGCCATTACATCCATTGAAAACAACCGTTTGGTGTGGCCCATGGGCTGCAGGAATCATCGGCGCATATTTCTTCAAAGACGCGGCTGGCACTAATGTAATAGCGAATGGCGAATGCTATCGCGACATGATAAATGACTTTTTGAAGGCGGAAGTTGAAGTCCGTGATCTCCACAATATTTAGTTCGAAGAAGGCGCCGCTACTTATATACAGCTCGTGAAACAATGCATTTACTGCGTCGTCGTTTCGTTGCGCAATTTACATATATTTCGTCTCGAAGCAGTGGATTTGCCATTAAGATCGTGTGATACCACACCTTTGGGCTTTCATTTGTGGGCGTAGATAAACCAGCTTCGATTGAGGCATTGAAATCCAACAGTACTAAAGTTATTCACGCGATACCGACCGAAGTGCTCCAGCAAGTCATGTGTTTACGGACAGCCGAATTACGTCGCAGTTGCGGCCAGCATTTCAAAGAAATGATCTTTAAAAAATAAATGTCATGCATTCATGACAAACAAAAGTAATAAAGATTGCCTAATCAGTTTCAATTTTCCTTGTTATATTTCAATTTAAAATCGGTTATTTCTAAATGTCTCAACCTTTATAAGGTGCGATTCATAGCCATAGAACACGAACTTTTTGACAGGTTTTAATAATTTATTCTTCATTTTGTGCAAATTAAAAACAAAAGCAAATGATATTCAAAGAATTTCTATAAGGATTTCGAACTTCTTAATCAGAATCCTTAGAAAAATTACGCGTATGCAGTTTTATAGCCAATTGGATTCTGGTATTATAAATTTAAAGTTTGAAGTAACTCAAAAATCGCATTGATTGTTTAGAACTATTTTTCTGACGGTATTTTATTTCATATAAAAAAATCTCGCGCACTCGTGCCAACGGAACCTCTATGGTAATTCGACAACATTTATTGCATTTTTATCAAAATACTATGGAATCGCCGATGCAATGTGACCAGTAGGTTTTAAAAAAATCATACAAGTATTTGATGCTCCGTTACAGGCTTTATGCCTTACCTTCAAACCACGTTTCCATAAGCTTGTTTGTATTTTATTTGAAAAATAATTTCTTGTCTCTCAAAGTGCTGATATCATTTGGGTGGATTGTAGAAATGTAAGCCTTATCTCGTTTCAGTTGCAAAGCGTTCCTTTACACGCATACATAGGCAGGCATTTACTACGTATCCAAGTTATCCCTTTACACAGTCACACCTTCCTCCACTAAATGCTGAAATGTTGAAGGTTGGCATAAATTTAAATTGATTTGCTTATCAAAGTGCTATAAAATTGTGCAAAAAATGTAATAGATGCTGCTGTTGTGTCAGTTTATTATGCGATTGTATTCACCAACATACTTAACTGTATTTTCGCATTGTGTACTATTTTGGAAACTGAAAACATCATTAACCCTTTGCAGCTGGGGAGCGAAGGACGCAGAGGAAAATCGCTTAAAATCATACAAGGCTTATACCCGTACAACGGTGAAGCGGTATAGGAGAACGACACGAGCTTTTCACACTACCGCTGCCTGATATAGTAGTTTATATGCTTCATCCAAGCACATTTAAGCCAATAAAAAAGGAAGGCACAATGAAAAAAAGAAATAGATTTTAAAGGGTATTTTGAGTTCAAATTTAGTTTTGGGTAGTATTTTATTATAAGAATTGGAGTATTTTATTATGAAACATAAATAGCACTTCTTAGAAAATCTAAGATTTACTAAAACTAGTTTGATTTCGGTGGAGAACTTTTAAATAATTAAAAAATTAACTACGCAAATTGTGGATCTGTAAAAATTCACAGTTCTTTAAAATTCTGGGCTCGTTTATTCATTACAATCATTCAACAGAACCCATAATAGAAAATGGTAATCGAAAATTCTTAAACGACTGACTGTGGTTGATCTATTGATTTTAGTCAAAATTTTTCATTCACAAAAAAACCAAAAATATCTCAGTCGCTTCCGGGCGTTTAATTTAAAAGGCGTTTTGATCGAATAACTCGCTGTTCTCGTGTTTTCCCGGACATAAACTGTTTCTGCCCATAACATAGGATAGGTAATGTATAGTGGTTGTCAATTAACACACCTAAGCTTGCTGTAGACCCATTGTAATCTCACCAGGGCTGTCCTCTCCTCACTCTATATCGTACTCATTGAACCAACCTGTGGCTTTAATATATCTAACAAGGCTTGTTAGTTTTATATTGGCTACTTCTGCCAAGTTATTCAGGGAACTTTTTCCTAAAATATTGAACCTTCTTCTATCCAGAGCCTTGCATCCGCATAGAAAGTGTTCTATAGTCTCTTCTTCTTTAAAGTCGTTAGAGCTTCTGCAATAGTCGTTATAGGGCGCTTCCAGTCTACTGGCATGCCTGCCAATCAGACAATGAACTGTTAGGACCCCGAAAAGGTGTCTCATGTTCTTCCTGTTCAGTTTCAAAACTCGGTTTGTGCGGCTCATGTGCCATTCTGGCCACGTCATTCTACTTCTTGCACAGGTCAAGGACTGGGTTCATAGCAGCTCTGATAGTGTGGTTGTCTATAAACATCTTGCAAGTTGCTAAAGGTATAGGTGTGTTCGCTTCGTCTGTTGGGATCGGTAATCTGGTGCCCAATCTCGCTAGTTCATCTGCTTTGCAGTTGCCTTCTATGTCTCTTTGACCCGGCACCAAGAGCAGGTTTATTTTAAAGTACTTTGATAGTTCTGTCAAAATGTCTATACATTCTTTTACTGTTTTCGAGTTATAATTAGGTGATTGTAAAGCTTTCGGATTCGATTGGTTATCTGAATATATATTTATATATCTTGCGGTGAGAAGATTTTTATTTAGGGCTAACAGGCCTTCCCTGATAGCCAGACTTTCAGCTTGAAATGCACTACAGTGATCCGGTAGCCGGAATGAGATGTTGGCATGAATTTCCTCAGAGTGAAGGACTCCGCCTAGTTGTTCATTTAGCTTGGAACCATCAGTATAGATACTGATTCCGTTTCTGGTATCCATTACCCCATTGTCCCAATCTTCTCTCGTTGGGAAAGTTGTGGTAAAGGATGTGCTTACATGCAGCTCTACTGAGTTACAAAAGACTGTCATTTGATGTAAGAATGGGTATTCGGATAGAGTTTGTAACGGAGATCTTTATAGACAACTCGACGGATCAGACCTTCGGTAATATTAAGCTCCCTTACAAGTGCGTTGTTTGATTTGGAAGGATCCTCGTCAATGTTCGTTTGCACTTGTTGAACAAAGCAATATTTCAACTACTTCAGTGGCTTCAGAAAAAAGTGCCATTAGTGTTCTTTGATATATACGTAACTCTGATGCAAAACGCGACCTCGTACGAGATTCAGTTCGATATACAATAAAGAAGCTAGCCTATTCTCATAAAGATAGACTGACAGACAAGCCTCTGTGTCTGACACAAATAAATGGAGAAGAAGACTTCAGCGTAAAAAGCCACAAGACCAGGTCAATTAAAAAAATCGTTTACTTATTTCTTTAATATTTAAGTAAAATATGCAATAACAATTTTTTTATACAAACTCACTTCAAGTTGCTCATTAGCTTTAAGTATTTGGTAACTAATCGCAATGGAAACTTTCAGGGTCCGGCACTCGAAGTGTAATCAAATTCAAACCGCTCGCGCAGCTTATTCAGGGGCGTCAGTTATCTGTTCGTTAGCTAAATGACACTCCAGAGTATTGTTTACAAGCGCACAGAGGCATTTTGCTAAGAGTAAACGCGGAAAAAGAAAATCAGTAATGTATTTCAAACGTAAACGTGTGATTGCATTATATTTGGCTGAAAAATCACACTCAGCGGTTGTTCGTGAGCTCGAGCACCTTAAAGTAAATAAAGTTTTTATTTATCGCACTATTACTCGTTACAATGATATTGGCAGCATCGCGAAATGTCATGGAGGTAGTCATCAAAAGACTGCAACGTCACGTGAAATGATTCAAAAAGTGAAGGCAGTGACTTGAGCGAAGTCCCCGACGAAGTGTCAATCAAATAGCGGAAGAGCTGAAAATATCTGACCCTAGCATCCGCCGCATACTAAAAAATGATCGAAAGATCAAGCCTTACAAGATCCAACAGGCGCATAGTCTCAAACCAAAGCAGCAACAAGTCAGACTTGAGAAAGCGAAGGAGTTGCTGCGCTTGATCGAAAGCGATCAATTTGCGTTTTCTGATGAGAAAATTTTTCAAATTGAGCAATTCGTGATCTCCCAAATCGATAGGGTTTATTTGACCAATTGTTCATACGAGAATTTGAGTCATCGATTGACCACCAGGGGGCAGCACGCACAACAGGTAATGACCTGGGCCGCTGTAAACGCAGATGGGCGCCCTCCAACTGTTTTCATCGAGTCTGGCGTCAAGGTAAATGCGAAATATTATAGGGAAAGTATTCTGGAAGTTGCTTTGAAGCCGTGGTAGACAAACATTTCGGTGGCAGACCATGGACGTTTCAACAGGTCTCGGCACCATCCCACAAACCTCGATTGAACCGAGCATGGCTAAAAACAACTTTCTGAACCTCGTTACGCCCACATAATGGCTCTCAAATTAACCAGACATGAGTCCGATGGATTATTCTCTTTGGGCCTTTTTGTAGAGCAAAGTCCGAACTAAAAGATTCATCAGTCTCAAGGCGCTGAAATAAGCCATTGTCCGTGGGTGAGCCAAAATACCTGCAAGCCACATTCGGGCAGTTTGCGGTTCGTTTCTGGACCGTCTCAAGGCCATAGTCAAGGCTAAGGGTGGTCATGTCGAGAAAAAGTAAATTGATTTTTAATTTTGTATTATTTTCACACGTTTTTTACTTTAAATTGAATACACGTAATTTTCCAAACTAAATTTATGGCCTTTTTAATTGGTTATACTTTCAGTGCCGGACCTTCTAATGAAAATAAAAGCAGATCGGACAGTGTGAAAACGTTTCTCGTTTTCGCCGCTACCTGATGCTTTCATTTCACGGAGAACCTTACGAATGAATGAACGGACACACTTAAGAAAATTAAGGATTTCTTAATCCGTCTGATTTGCGCAAATAGCGACGAAAACGGCTTGCCTCTTCATTTCTCGAGTTCAGTTGTAGTCTCCATGTCTTGTCTGAAGAAAGCAAAAAGAAAAATATTGGTTTCGGGTTTCGGGAAGTTATAGGCACATGTAACGGGTGATCAATCATGAGGTGCTTTTTTCAATAGTTAAAAAAAAAAAATGTAAATTATGTTCAAAACCTTTATTTATCATTTGAAAGGACATTCTTTGACATTTACTTTTTGAATATGACTTCATTCAAATGTTGGCCGCAACTACGCTTAAGGTGGTCCATTCTGAAGGTCCAATTTTCAATCACTCGTTCGAGCATTTCGACTGGTATGTCGTGAATAACACGCGTAATGTTGGCTTCCAGAGCTTCAATCGTAGCTGGTTTATCAGCATACCCCTTGGACTTCACGAATCCCCAAAGAAAAAAGTCCAAAGGTGTGATATCACAAGATCTTGGTGGCCAACTCACAGGTCCTAAACGTGAAATCAGCTGCTCTCCGAAATGACTTCTCAATAAAGTCATTGTTTCACGAGCTGTATGGCAAGTGGCTCCGTCTTGTTGAAACCAAATGCTTTTTGTATGCTTTTAAATGAAGATCCTTCCGTAAAATTGACCAAGTTGTTCCATACGACAGTCCAAGTTGCTGAGAACGGTGCCGAATCGATTCATCGCGGTTTTCACGTACACTCTCTGCTACTGCCGCTATATTCTCAATGCTTCTTGCTGGACGTGGTCTATTCGGTCGAGAATTATCCACCAATGAATATTCGGATTCAAATTTGTTGATGGTATGTCGAATAGTGTTTAAGGCAGGCCGATTATGTTGACCATAATGCGGTCTAAGCGCACGAAAAACATTTGTCACAGAACGCTGATTTTCATAATACAGTTGAATAATTTGTAGACGTTGTTGCGGTGTGAGTCTTTCCATGATGAAATGCCAAACGCTGTTCAACAAATCCACGATGACAGTTTGCCACAACTCGCGCGCGATCTGTAAAAACAACGCAAATGAAAAAAACTCCTCTTAATTGATCACCCGTTATGTGTGTTCTCAATATAATATAAATAGTTATCCATTTCGCATAAAAGTAGTTCCTGGGAGGGATAATTTTACGAAATTTTGCAGAAGTTTGGTTTGTTTGTTTGTTTGCTAACAGTAATAGAAGCCCCACCAGTGTAGGGCATATCACCGGTCGTCTTCGTCTAGCTCATCTAAAGGTAGGCCCAGGAAACATGCTGTCTCTGTCTGTCTAGTGAACAGCAGAAGTTTGGTCGCCAGCATCGCTTAATTTAACGAATTTTCTGTGAAACCATCTGAAAGTTATAGTTTATGTGAATAAGCCAGCAGCAATTGCAAATTTCTGAAATGATACTTGGTTCGAAATTGCTGAGACAGAGTCCCAAGAGTAAATGGCAATCAAAATTTTACCAAAAGTAAAAGAGAATTGACGTTCGTAAGTATGCAGACTGGTTTAATATTCATAAAGAAGTGTAATTTATCCTTAGAACACCCTTAAAATACAGAAATAAATAAATAATTGGGGCGTAAATTTCTGTTAGGTGCTTAGTCGAGCTCCCCCTCCTACTAATGGCGTGCGCCTCGATGTTTTTCCGCAAATGGTGGAGGCCGATTCTGAATGGCAAATAACTTTTATGACAAGCTTTTTCATGACAAAAATGCACGCGTAGGCTTGCCATTGCCTGCCGAGGGGTGACGGCTATTCGAAAAAAACTTTTTCCTTCACTTTGCTGTTTCTTGCACGGAGACTCGAACCTACGCACTCCGGAATGGTAGTCACGCGCCCACCCATTCGGCTACGGCAGTCGGATGAAAAGGCCCGGGAAAAGGTAAAAAATCCTCATTTAAAATATGAATACTTGCAAGACCCTGTGCATTCAATGTGTGTCTAAAAAGTGGCTATTATGTAACTATGCATATTTTTACTAGGCCACCTTCTCTGTTACTTGTTGTTTATTTGGTACTGCTACTTACATTTACATATATATTGTAAAATGTACAATCATACATACGTACATACATACACACAGGCACAATGCTGTTGCTTTGTCCCTACATTATTGCAGTTGTTGTTTAGGTGGGAAAGCCCTCAATGGCACTCAACGTTTAACGCCAACGCCCATTACTGTCATCAGCCTCGTTGAGATCACGTGTGTATGGGTACTTAAGCGCGTCATTCAAATACACACACACACCCACACATACGGCCGGCAGTCGATGCCACACAAATAGTATTGCCTCGCAGCTAGGTAAACAAGTTTATGGAAATGTGAGTGAGTGTGTGCGGATGCACGTGTGTGTGAGTATATTCTTAGCCACACATGACATTATGTCACGACGGCAGTGACAACGAAGGTGATATTGGTGATGGCTTATGCGGGTTTGCCTGTGCCAATAATGGTTGATGCCGTAATGGAGAGGATGCAGGTGGAGGGCATGTTGTTAGCGTTAATGATATTACTGGTTGTGATGCCATCACGACATGTCGGCTTAGCCGGAGAGCATTCACTCACACAAACAAATAGGCACATACCCAGAAACCTGCATACGAACACAGAAGATGAAAAAAACCAAAAATAGGAAAAACCAGCGTGGCTCCCGTTTTTGTACAATGCGCTGTAGTGCAACTATGGATATGCGGTATTTTATACCAATGAGCACACATACATACATACATACTGACATGTGTATATGTGCATATATACCAGTCAGATTTATTTCAATTAACTATTTCGAATGTTTGAGCGGATCTGCATATATTTTATTTTGAGGAGTTTCGTGGGTAAAAAACAATAAATGCACCATAAAAACTGCTGAGTTCAACGTTAGTGTATGTGTGTATGTAAATGCTTTACATATACATACATGCGAGTTTGAAATTTTTTCTTTATGAAGCATTTGCAAACCGAAAACCTTTCTGGGAGACTCATTTTTGATTTGCCTAACATTTTTTATGAGTCCTATATAGAAAAAAAAATTACGCATTCGAAGAGTTTTGTGCCTAATGGAGTTAAAGGCATACAAGTTTTGGAAATTTCGTAATTTTTCGGTTTGTAGACTACATGACTCAAAATTATTATTTTTATTTACTAAAAAAGTCATGCAAAAACAAAATTGGATGACTAATTTTGCGCCACCTTATATAATAACTAGAAAATTCTCTCTTATTTTATTTGGAAGGTAAAAGAACAAGTTTAGAAAAAAATTAAAATTTCCTATTCAATAGGAAATACAAGACTCCACCTTTTAAGCTTCCAAGACTAAACAACCAGTGTCTTACAATCTCATCGGAAGTCAAGTATCTTGGTGTAATACTTGGCCCCAAGCTCCACCGGAAGCTGCACATAGAAAATCGAGTTAAGACGGCCAGTATAGCCTTCTACGCCTGCAAATATATGTTCGTCAAAAAATGGGGTCTCAAGCCACGTGTCGTACTTTGGATCTACAATTTAGTGGTTCTGCCAATTTTGACATCCGGTTGACTAGTTTGGTGCGTAGCTCTTCAGAAAAGCTACAACACTACTAAACTAGAAAGAGTGCAGAGAACTGCATGTGTGGGCATCACTGGTGCTTGTAGAACATGTCCCCCTGCTGCCCTCAACGTCACTCTGCACTTACTTCCTGTGCTCAGACCGCTATTAGGTTGAAGGAGATTGGTCTCTGGAGGCAACTTCCTGTAGGACACGGTAGCATCTTGAAACAGATCTCCCCTTCCTTCTCTGTATTTTCACTATTGTATTCGCACTGATCTCTCCATCCGCAAACTGGGTTTTGAGGGTTGTGGTAGGGCCATCTTTCCGAGCAGGCAAGACTAGAAGGAGGGGAGAGTCGGCACGTATATAGGTATCTCTGTTTTCACTGACGGATCCAAGATGGAGTCTGTAGTGGGAGCGGGGGTTTTATCTACAGGTAAATCAGCCAATATTTCGGTCTCCTTTAAACTGCTGAAAACGAGCAAAGTTTTTCAAGCAGAAGTCTTCGTGATCCTGCAAGCATGCAAAATGGTTAGGCATCGCTGTTGGGAGGGAGAATTAATATTTTTTTCGATAGTCAAGCTGCGCTCTAGGCCCTGTCGTCGCCGTATTTCAGCTCTCTTCTGGTGAACTCCTGTAAGGAGGAACTCAAACGTCTCGAACGAGCAGAAAATATTCACTTATCTGGGTTCCTGGGCACAGGAATATAAAGGGTAATGAAATTGCCGATGAGCTTGCCAGGAAGGGATCGACAGAACCAGGTTCAGTTGTCCCCATCTCAGACATCGGTGTCGCTTCGACCGCTGTTAAAAGGAAACTGCACAATTTCTTCCTCAAAAAGGGCAAGACAGATGCGGGTCTGTCTCATCGTGTGCTATCTCAAAAACACTATGGCCTCAATACGACAGAAACAGAACGCTTAAAGTGATGTGATTCCCCCGCCATTAAATTTAAAAACTCATTGCGGTGTTCACTGGCCACTGGGTGATCGGTACTCATGCAATCTGTGGGGATCCTGAAGAGAAAGAGAGAAAGAGGAATTTTTTCTGCAAATGTCCAGCTCTGCCGACTAGGCACTTGCGATTGTTTAGCGTGCCCTTTGGATATGTCTTGAAGTAATTCTCCAGCCTAGAACCGTTTTCCCTCCTCCACTACATCAACATCACTGGATGGCTGCTGACGGTTTTCTCTTCCCTAAATTTTTTCGCAAGTAGTGGTCCACATTATGGTACCAAAACGGCACGTATAGTAAGTTCTACTTGTAGTTTACCACTTGCCATCTAAGCTACCTACCTTAATAAAAATTGTATAAAAAATTGTATAGCTATAAGTTTCTTTTAGCACAGCCAGCCGGGGCACACTAGACACCTTCGCAAGTATAGGAGCGAAAAGATATATGAAGAGAATAATTGAGAGCTATTTCACGGACCGTAAATTGATGTTTAGAACTGAAAAAGGCATTGAGGAGTACAATGTATAGGCAGGGATCAATTTTAGGCTCACTGCTATATGTACGTGTGTGTCTGTGTAAGATGTTCTAAGATGGGATATGCCTGCCAGAACCAAAGTCATTGGATTCTCGGATGATACCGCGGTGGTAATGGCGACAAAACATATCCAAAATATTGAGAGGATGACCAGCGATCAATAAGTGGAATCAAATCTTGGCTCACAATCACGAATCTGTAATTAGATGAGCATAAAAGTGTTGTAGTTCTAATATGCAGCAGGAAGGTAATCGAATTAATGAAAGTAAATGTTGGAACTGTAACTTTCAACTCATCTGGAATATGTTGTGAAAAAGGCAATGAGTGAGCAGCGATGTCTGATACGTATAATGCCAACTAACGGGGGCCCTAGCCATAGAAAAATAATAGAATACTTATATTATTTAGTAGGGGAGTCAACTCGGTCCTTACGTATGCCTTTCTGGGCTGACATACTAAACAGCTACGCAAAAAAACTGATAGCTATTTGCCGGCTAAGGGCTTTGGGGGCCATCTGCGGCTTCCGTACAATTTCTTGTGACGTTTCTTTCGTCATTTCAAGACCAATCTCAGTAGCCATTTTGGAAAAAGAAATCCAGAGATTATATATAAAGTTAACGGAACAGATAAAGAAAGGAGTAAATAAATTACAGCAGCAGAAAGGCGTAATTTGATACCCCACTGGCAATACCCTTTCAACAGATCACTTAAGGGTAGATGGACGCATGGGTTTCAACCCATTCTTACGATGTGGTTGGAAAGTAATCATGCGGGAACAAACTAAAACCTAACTCAATTCTTTTCAGGGCATGGGGTATTTCAAAAAATACTTCCATAGATTTGGCCATGACAGTTCACCAAACTGCCCAAACTGCACGGAGAGGAAGAAGGTGTTGATTGCATCTGGTTCCCATGTCCACGTAATCCTCCCGAAACTTTTCAACTCTTAAACGGAGAAAATATTGTAGATTACCTGAAAAACATATTCGACTTGAAAAGTATTGAAATAAGACAGCATACAAGTTCAACTTCAAGGTGGAGGCTTTGATTAGACGAAAATTTGCAAATAGAGAAATGTATCTATAAAATTCGTTTATAGTTGCCTTTGCTTCAAGTTTCTCTAACAAGACTGTTCTTATTCTTCATTGGCGCGATAACCGGTTACGCGGTTTTGGCCGAGTTTATCAAAGTGCGACAGTCGTTCCTTTCTCGTGCGCCAGTCGGACACAATCCAAAAGAATTGAAGTCCTTCTCCACTTGATATTTCCAATGCCGAGGAGGCCTTCCTCTTCCTCTACTACCATCAGCTGGTACTGCATCGAATACTCTCAGAGTCGGAGCGTTTGTATCCATTCGGATGACATGACCCAGTCAAAGCAGTCGCTGGAACTTTATTCGTTGCACTAAGTCTATGCCGACCTAAAGCTCATCATTCTATTGGCATTGCTAACGTGCAAAGGCTCAAAAATCTTACGCAGAATCTTTCTCTCAAACACTCCAAGCGACGCTTCATCGGGTGATGTCATCGTCCAAGCCTCTGCGCCATACGTTAGGACGAACATGGTGATAGCCATGTAGAGTGTTAGTTTTGTTCGTCGAGAGAGGACTTTACTGCTCAGTTGAATACTTAGTAAAAAGTAGCACTTGTTGGCAAGAGAGATTCTACGTTGGATTTCCAGGCTGACATTTTTATAGACTAGACACTAGACTACTTCGGTTAAAATCACGAATCTCAGTAAGTTTTTCTCTAATTACCTCGAAATTTTGATATTTGGTAGGAGATATTAAGCCTTAGAAAAAAGTAAATAACCAAACTTTGATGTTTTGATAAGGAATCCGTAAAAGTCGTTTTAGTTTCCTTGCCGTAAAGTTTCGAGTGTCGAATGTTAATGCCATATGTATAGCGTTTTTCAATAGGTGCGCTTCAACTTTTTTCCGATAGGGAGGGCGAACGACGCAATATTTTTTATTTTTCGCTTGCCATTTGTAAACTTCATTAGTATAAATTTCATCATGGAACGCTACACACTTGAGCAACGCTTGCAGATCATTGAATTTTATTATAAAAATGCGTGTTCTGTTAGGAAAGTTTAAAGTCGAAAAATCATCTTCAGTGATGAAGCTCACTTTTGGCTCAATGGCTTTGTCAACAAGCAAAATATGTGTTACTGGGCAGAAAGCAATCCACACGTGATTCATGAGGCACCGTTGCATCCCGAAAAAATCACTGTTTGGTGCGGTTTATATGCCGGCGGCGTAATTGGCCCATATTTTTTCGTTGACGAGAACGATCGCCACGTTACTGTGAATGGAAATCGATACCGCGACATGATAAACGATTATTTTTGGCCGCAATTGAATGGTATGGTTTCAACAAGACGGGGCCACAAGCCACACAGCACACGCTACAATTGATTTGTTGAAGAGTAAGTTCGATGAGCGCATTATTTCCAGAAATGGACCGGTCGAATGGCCGCCGCGCTCGTGTGATTTGACGCCTCTAGACTATTTTCTTTGGGGTTATGTGAAGTCATTGGTCTACAGTGACAAGCCGACGACGATTTGTGAGTTCAGAGCCAATATTGAACGCGAAATTGCTGGAATTTCGGACGATTTATGCAAAAGAGTGGTCGAAAATTGGGTTCAACGATTGGACTTCGTAAAACATGCACGCGGTGGTCATGCAAAAGAAATCGAATTTCATACTTAAATGTATATGTTCAAACTCGATAATAAAAAAAAATTAGTTAAAAAAGTCAAACCGTTTGTGTTTTATTCAAAAAAAAAGTTGAAGCGCTCTTACTGAAAAACGCTTTACATATTATATATCTCTCCTTAAGTGACGATTGCAGTCGCTACCCTTGGTGGTATACTGCAGTGCACAGAAAATATCTCACTAGTAACTTCCCTGCATGCTCCTCAATCACTTCGATCTTTTGACAAATTCAATTAGTTTTACCTTTCCACAAATTAATTTTTAGCTGAGAGAGAAAATGTAATATTTCTGTGGTTAAAAAAACCATAGCAGCTCAGCTTTCAGTATCAAATGATTTTAAAGTTAGAAAGCTAGTTTCCTGCTATTCTGCAACACACTCCCATACTTAACATTAAAACATATGCTGCGTATGTAAAGTTCGATTTTCTCTGAACTTAGACACTTTTTGGCTTTTTTCTATCCAAAATACTTTTACTTTTTGAAACATTTTGATTTCTGTCTGATAGTTGCTTTAGTCTTTCCTGTTTTTGTTTGTTGTCTCCTCTTCTTCTTCTTTTTCTTCTTATTCTTGTTTAGCATATATGCCATGTGTAGGTGTCTGTGTTACATTCAAGGCAATGTTGTGTGCGCTCAAGTGCAATAAGTTTCCAGTAGCAGGCAACTGCGTCAACTCAGTCATAACTGACATATGAAATCTCATAAAAAAGGACAGTTACGGTTGTGGTTTTGTGTTGTAAATGTGTGCTGTGTATGAAGCCAGAAGAAGAAGCAGAAGTGGCTAATAGGAAAACCAGCCAAGTGAAGCGTATAGTGTGTCTAACTCGTCATTGTACTGAATAGTGTAGGTATCATATTCAAGTCGCACAGGGCCATATATATTTCTGAGAATCTTCTTTAGAACAAAAATCAATTGATCGGTTTCGTTTGATTTCAGCATCTAGACTTCGCAACCGTATGAGAGTGTAGGTATTATGACGGTTCTATAAAAGTATTTTAGTCGAATCCACTTCTTCATTTATGGACCAACGGCATCACAAATTGGAGCAAAATATTAAAATAAATGCTACTAATGTTTTCATAGTGTTCGCTTGATAATAAAATAAACTACTACTACTGATACTTCTTAAGTAGTTGGACACTCTTCATAATTCCTGCTGCTCTAGCGAATCTACACCCAACTGAATTGTCGTACAAACGAATGAGTGTGGCCACTAAAGTTTTTATTTGAAAACGTTATTCTATGTATAACATTTACATGCACTTGTAAATGTACGTTTGTGTGAATATATGAACGTTGAAATATGTAATTGTGTGTGCAAGTGTGCTTGTGTTTGATTAATGATGTGCAGTTGTGATACAAAGACATATTTCCTGGCTACTTTGCCACTCGCCACTGTACGCCTGTTGTGCATACGGATGTGCATACGTGGAATGTGTACGAAAATGTGGGTATGTATACCAATGTCGTGCTTGTATTTTATATTACAAACACACATTTATGCATGCGGTTGTTAGACAGACAGTGACAACTCGTATAGAGCAGTGATACATTGCCGTTTTTTTTGCTAGAGTAATTATAGAGGGTGTTAGTTGATAATGGCTAGAATTAAAAAAGAAAGTTTATTTATTTGGAAACGCATTTCCTAGAATTAGCATGCAAATACAACATTTCGCGCATACGAGTATGCTCCGCACATGGCCAGTGCTTCAGTTGTATGGGTATGGGAATAAGTTGCCGTCCTTTGTTAGCCAAAGTAACGAATTATTTCAACAAGTAATTTGTCAGTTAATTTGTTTCTCATTTAATTTTCATTTCTCGATTTTTAATTTTTTATATTTTTTTTTAGAAATAGAATAATTCGTTTTAATTTGAAACTAGAAACAAAAAAACTAAGTTATGCATTTTTTCGTAATTTTTTTTTATTTAATATCTAATAATGCGAGCTATAAAAAATTATTCATAGTAAAAAAGTATTTTAAAATTTCTTTTTAATTTTTTTTTTATGCATTTTGTATGCAATTTCCTTTGGCTGTTTTGTTTAGTTAAATTTTTTTTTTTAAATAAAAGACGCATTTGCAAAATTAAAATGTTTGATTCAAATTTTTTGGTTGTAAAATGACTTTTTCTTACGCTCTGATTTTTTCGATCGTTTTCAGCAAATATAGCTCTTGGCCCTGCAAAAAATATATATGCTCAAGTTTCAAAAAATCAACAAATTTTCATAAAACTTTCAAATTTTGTAATCAGAGTTTTTAAAAAGTTTCGAGCATGCAATTTTAAGCCCATTGTTATTAAATCCAGTAAAGTGCAAATTTTAAGTGGCTCAGAAAACGCGTTGATTTTTGCAATTTTTTTTTCGGCTCTGTATAGAAAAATTTTGAGTACTCATTACATGGAGAAAATGGTAAGGCTGAAGGACAAGACGATAATATGTACCATAGGTCTAACTAAATAGCCAATACATCATCATTGCTTCCGTGAATCCATAGCGGGATATAGGGCATCAAAAACACCTACGCGACATCTCGTTCAATTACTCGATAACGCCGAGTTGAGCCGTCTCGCGATCCACAGTTCTTGTTTCAATTTATACGAAAGGCAAAAGAAATTATAATGATTTCATGATATCCTGCAGCAAATCGTTCCGATATAAGTTAGTTGGATTATTTTCTGTTAAACCACTTCAACGAAAGATTTTGCGTGAAACTTTTAAGCTGGACAAAATTTTAAGCTTTGAAAGTCAACATTTGGCGTGAAATTGTGGAGATAGGGCCACAGTTAGTTAGGTTGTTGTTGTTATAGCAGCATATACATTCCCCATAAAATTATGGGGAATGCTGTTGGAGAGACAGTTGTTAAAAGGATTTAAATCCGGGCCGTTCCTGTAACGTAGAACCGACAGTTGTGGGAACGAAGATTTGATTAGATTGTAGCGGCTGTCCACTGTGAGACACACTCAGCTTCATAGGCCATTGTGATGGCGCGAGGGAACTTGACTTTATCTCTCCTAAAATCGGTGTGAACTTTTCACACATTTTGGAAGATCCCTTATTTTTACCGTACTGAGTTCTTCCAACTCACTAGAAAATTGTCTACCTAAAAGAGTGCATCCATGTAGTTTGGATAAAATAGGATAATGTTATTGAAGGGGCGAGATCCTTTCTTCCTCTTCCTCATTTAGATTTCATCTTCTGCAGAATTCATGTATCTGCATGCGCATCCTCTGGGCGTGCCCGTCTATTACGGATTAATGCCCTGGAAAATTTTACGAAAATAATTTACGAATATGAAGTCCGGTATCAAAAATTAGACAAACATTTTTGATTTCTGAAAAAAGTGAGAAATTTCAAACATTGATTTTGGAGCTATTTTGGAATATCTGGAGACTTTTGCATAATTTGTAACAAAATTTGACAACAAATTGAATTATAAAGTATATTTTACGACCAGTTTCTTATTACTTATTAAAAGTGGACTTAATATGTTGAAACTAATAGCGCTTGGCAAAAGTACAGAAAATAAATGTTTAATTTATTTTAATTTTAATTTTAGTTTTAATTTTAATTTTAATTTTAATTTTAATTTTAATTTTAATTTTAATTTTAATTTTAATTTGGTTGGTTTAAGGGTGACCCCGCATCGGAGTGCCACATAGACCGCAAGTTGGGTCCGTTGTGTTGCCCTAGAGCTCATTATTTTAAATGATTTCCCCGCCTAACCGAGATTTTTATTGTAGATTTTGGTCAAAGATATTAATGCGTTTCGAGATTCGATTTTCAGGTCCGAGAGTACGGAAAGATTGTCAAATGTTGGAGAGCCTAGAAGAGCGAGTCGACTTCTGGCTAGACCGGGACAACTGCACAGCAAATGTCTGCTCGATACTTCCTCATCTTCGTCCTCGCAGTATCTGCACAGGTTGTTTTGAGGAACCCCGAGCCGACGTGCGTGAGTGCCCAAAAGGCAGTGGCCGGTGATAAGAGATATTATATGCCTTAGTTCGTGTTTCGAAAGAATTATAAGGGTTTTTGTCTGTTTCAGATTGTAGGATGGCCAGATTTGTCTGGTCGTAACGCAAGTAGTTTCCACTCGCCACCTCCGATCAGCAATGCTGTGAAATTCTCGATCGATGAGCATTTTACATGTTGAGAGCGAAATGTGGATTATGGGTAAGTTACTAACATTTGTTTGCGCAGCTCCAGCTCTTGCGAGCTCATCAGCTTTGCAGCTACCTTCGAATCCACTGTGACCCGGTATCCAAATAACTTGGAGAGAACTCTGAACACTTATCTCGTTAAGAGATAAGAGACAGGATCGAACCACATCTGAGGGGGTATAAGAGGAGCTGAGTGCTCGAACGGCCGCTTGACAGTCGGTGAAAAAGCGGATATCCTCTAGTGATATTCTATTTTCTAAGAGCGTTTTCGCAGCATACCACATAGCGCATACTTCCGCTTGGAATACGCTACAGGAGTCGGGTAATCTAAATGATAGATTGATGTGAGGGGAATTGGAAAAGATTCCAAATCCCACTTTGCCGTCTTGTTTTGAACCATCTTTATATATAACCAGAGGGCCATCGATTTCGGTTAGATTTGTCTTCCATTCTTCCCTAGTTGGGAGTGAACAGGAGAATAGCAAAGGTGGTGATGGAAGACTTACATGATAGTCTATGTCGGATGAGACAACAGTGTTCCTGTTCAGTATGGCCGAATGGCCAAGATACTTATTCCATTTCGATATAGCATTCATGCGTGTCAGATAGGAGTAATGATTCCCCTTTTAAAGTTATTGCTTGCAGTGGAGGAGATTGTTGTTTCCTATTGAAGAGAACAAGATCTGTCTTTGCTGGATTCGCATTTAGTCCGCATTCGGTGCACCATTCTGACAGAATATTGATTGAGCGTTGCATGAGCTCAGTGAGGGTATTCAGGTGTTTGCCTGAAACGCAGAGAGCAATATCATCTGCATAGGCTACGACCTTGCAGCCTGCTTTTTCGAGATTTCGAAGCAAACTGTTTACAGCGAGATTCCAGAGAAGGGATGAAAGTACTCCGCCTTGAGGAGTGCCTTTGACGGCGTACATTCTCATGCGGGTTAACCGAAGCTCTGAAGTGATTATTCTATTTTGGAGCATTTGTTCGATCATCTTTCGGATTGGGTAATTAATACCCAATTTGGCAATTTCAGACAAAATAGCGTTGGGTTCAATATTATTAAAAGCACCTTCTATGTCCATAAATGCGACAAGAGAGTACTCCTTATTGTGATGGGAAGTTTCCACTGTTTGCACCAGTGAATGAAGTGCCGTTTCAGTCGATTTCCCTTTAGTGTAGGCATGTTGTGCCTCAGAGATCAACTTAGTATCAAGTTGGGTTTCGATTTGCTCATCTAAGACTTTTTCAAAAGCCTTTAAGCAAAAAGAGGTTAGGCTAATGGGCCTGAAGTCGTTTGGTTTGCAGTGTGAAGGCTTCCCCGTTTTCGGAATGAATACTGCCTTCGATTTCTTCCAAATTGTCGGAAGATAAGACAGATTTAAACACTTGTTAAAGATCCTTGTTAACTAAGGCAGTAGAATTTCCAGTCCTTCTTGAAGTTCTGCTGGAATGATGTTGTCAGTACCTGGTGATTTAAATTTTTTAAAGCTTAGTATTGCTGTAGAGATGCTTTTAGAGCTGATTAGATCTGATCTATTCTCATAATTACTCTGAAAAGTGCTGGGAAGTGCAGATAAGTTGGCAACACAACCTGGAAAGTGAGATTCTAGAAGTATTCTAAGAGTGTGGTCAGTTGAAGTAGTCCAAGTTTCATCTTGAGTCATGATAAAACTGGGAGAGACTGGGTTTGAAGCAAGAATCTTGCGTAGTCTGCTTACTTCTGAAGTGTTCTCTAATTCTTGAGTGTATGATCGCCAGGATGTGCGTTTTGCACTTCTGACAGCTTTCTTAAAGTCTTTGAGACATTGTCGATATTCTTCCCATTCGTCTGTTATTTTAGATTGGTTAAAGAATTTCCGAGTTCGATTGCGAAGTTCTGAGATTTCTGGAGTCCCCCCTCCTGTTTTTGTCAGGGGGCAAGATTGTCGTGCTGCGCTTTGACACGTCTTCGTTATCATGTTGACAGCGTTTTCGATATCGGTTTTTTTTGCCATTTCAAACTGCCTGATATCAGGAAGTCCATTGGCAAGATGTTCTTTATATTTGATCCAATTCATACGTTTTTTGTTAAGGTACTTCATGGGTTTTGCCGTTTCGGCTTTTAACGTGAATGTTATATATTGGTGGTCGGAAAAAGAGTGCTGTTTATCAACGCCCCAGTCCTGCACCAGTTGTGTACATGATTCGCTAGCGAGAGTAATATCGAGTACCTCTCTTCTAGACGAGTTAAGAAACGTAGGGACATCACCTCTATTACATATATCAAGCTTATTCGCTAGAATGTAGTCAAAGAGTTGCTCACCTCGTGTGTTGTTGTTTGTACTACCCCAAACAATATGATGTGCATTAGCGTCTGCTCAAATGATGATGCGTTTCTGGTTCAGATGCGCCGTATTGACGAGCCTTCTCACTGCTTCAGGAGGAGGCGCCTCCGCTGCGTCGTAAGGCATGTAAGCCGACACAATCCAAATTGGGCCGTGGACAGCTTCAACCTCTATGGCAGTGGTGTCAGCATTGCTAAAGGGAAGAAGAAAAGCATTAATATGTTTTCGAACAAGAGCGCGATCTAACATTATCCTCACCTTGAAACAAGGTGTAGTGCCTATCTTTCAGGCCGCATATCTTGTTTTTTGATATGCAAGGTTCTTGGATGATAATGATGTCTTCTCTTAGGTCAGAGAGACGAAGAATGAGGGCTGCCGAGGCAGCCTTAGAGTGGTGCAGATTAATCTGCAGCACTTTTAGACGAACATTCAATGACTGTGGCATTCGGGTCATCACCGCTACATAAAAGTCTATCCTCGTCCTCGAGTTGAATGTTAAATAAGTGTCCCACAAGTTCGCTGTTCGATTCCGAGTCGGACTCAATCGTCGAAGCTTGTGAGAGAGGCTTATCGACATCCATCTTGGGGGCCGCCGTACTCTCTTCGCTGGGTGCGAGGAGATTTTTCGGCTGATAGGTCCAGATGGTAGTGGTGATGAACCCGAACGCCACAATCCCCTTGCGGTCGTCCAGCGCTTTAACGCTTTCCTGGTCCAGGAGCAGCGTGACATGTCTGGAGTTTCCTGAAGGCTCTTGCACCTTAACTACCCTCCAGTTTTCGGTGGGTAGGTTCGGGTTTCCGATCTTCAGTAGCTCCAGAATAGTTTCCGGATCGAATGGCTCTAGAGGTATTCTTGCTCTGCCGCGTGGTTGGTTTGATATTTCACTCTTATTGACGAGCTTGAGATTCACCCCGGGCCATACTTCGCCGAGTCGGTCGAGGGCCATGCCGTACAGGTTGACAGAACGTTGATCCGAGCACGCGATCAACTTGACCCTTGCCTGGAACCATCCCGCGTCAGAGCAGAAAGGAGGGGGCCCTGGGTTCTGCTTCAGAACGTCCAGGTATCCCAACTGGAGTTTTCTCTCCACAATCTTCCAGTTTGATGGAGAGATGAAACCGTCAGGGTGGCTCTTATCCACCACCGCCATGACCAGACTATCTCTGGCAACTTCGCAGAACTTGCGTAATTTGACCTCAGAGGAAGATTTATGCTTCTTGGGGTCTTTGGAGCTAGGAGGATCCTCTGAAGACCGCTGCCGCTTAGCTGCACTCGGTTTCTCTTTGGACTCCTCATACTTCGGAAGGAATTTCCGGGCCCAATCGAGAATTGACTTTTGTTGGTCGGACAGCTCCTCCTCAGGGGTTTTGCTGAGCTTTTCCATAAGGAAAGTGGCGCGTCTTCGATCTCTGTATCGACTTCTGTCCGACTTGTTTTCCCAGTTTCTGGCAAAACAGATTTGGTGATCAATGGGTTCTCCGCAGCCGAGTCGGTTTTGGAGGAAGTAGAAGCCACAAGGAAATGCGGTGGTGTCTCCTTGACGGTCTTGCTCTTAGTGAGCACTTTAGCCACCGAAGGGGTGGTTTTTGACCGCGCCATAAGTTTGGTGGAGCCAAGAGGTCTTCCGCGTCGGGAAGGAGTTTGTTGTGTTGTTTGTTTTTTGTTTGTTGTTTTATACATTATTTTGCGGTGCGGCCACTCAGCTGACGTGTCAGCAGTCGTGACTTGGGATTTAGATAGGGAAATGATGGGGTTCGCCACGCCAGAGCCCTATGCCGTGGTAAGTCGAATTGAAACTGGGGTGCGACAGGTGCCCCAGAGCCCGCATACTAGCGACTTAGCTCACCCTAAGCCATGCATCCCTCGGCGTGTGCTGTTCCACCTTGGATTGGTAGCCTTTGATATAAGGAAGTGGTCTTCTCCCCGTGAGTCCATGTTTATTCCATTCGTATTAGCACAGACATGACCTACTAATACGAGTGGCTTCTCGCTATCCACCGAAGTGGATATGGGTCACTGCCAGCAATTATGGCAGTTACGGCACGTGTGCAGTAACACTGCACAGCATGTTGTTCGCCCTACCATAGTTGTTGGTTGACGAGAACTAGGCTGGTTCGCGAGTAAGCTTTTACCAAGGCTATGACCTACTTAACCACAGAAGATAACTGTACCCTATCCACCACCTGGGACGCGCCGCAATAGGTGCCCAACCAAAGGGGTTTTAATTTTAATTTTAATTTGAATTTGAATTTGAATTTCAATTTGAATTTGAATTTGAATTTGAATTTGAATATGAATTTGAATTTGAATTTGAATTTGAATTTGAATTTGAATTTGAATTTGAGTTTGAATTTGAATTTGAATTTGAATTTGAATTTGAATTTGAATTTGAATTTGAATTTGAATTTGAATTTGAATTTGAATTTGAATTTGAATTTGAACTTGAATTTGAATTTGAATTTGAATTTTGTTTTATTAGGTTAAAAGTTCAAGGTCCAATTAAATAGTCAACATAAAAAGTGGTGCGAGTTTGATATCTCTGTCCCATGCTGATATGAATTATCTCCTCATTGCATGATAAACCAAGGCGCTACAAACAGATTCCAATAATTAAATTCGATTCAAAATATTTATATATTTAATATGAATTTAGAAAAAAAACTCACACTCGAATGACCCTGTATATATTTACGCGTACATGCAAACACATGCATGGTAAATTTATTTTATACAAAGCTTTAATTCTCTGTGCGCGTGTGTATGAGTGAATGGAAGGGGCGCTCACCTGCCCTTTATGTTGTAGAAATATTTGTGGTTTTCATGTAAAAACTTTCACTGTTGACATTTTTATATCTGCAACTGTTGAGTTCATTCTCGGTTTTCTTATTTCTTTTATCCACAATTTTTGCACTTGAAAATTCCTGTTGAAAACCACAACGCAAAGTAGAAAATAATAAAGAAATAAAGCAGCTTACCTGGACATTTGCAGTAACTCACTCACGAATGCTTGAACCGGAATTCCTGGAATGTGCTTTGAATTTGCATTATGTATGTGTGTGTGTGTATGAGTGTGTCCATGAGAACTGAGGTTTTTTTTACTAAGATATCTTTTAAAGTAAAACCACAAAAACCAAAACTGGGCAAAGCGAATATAATTAAATAAAAAGCAAAGCATAATAAAATTAATTCGTTTGAATTTAGTTCGTTGCGTAGATTTTTTCGAGTAAATACATATATGTGATTTACTATTGTGTGTACATAAATTCAAGTATGATCATGTTGGTGGAATTTTGGAGAGGTTTTCATTAAATCTTTGCTCCTTTGAAATTTTAATTTGCCCGTTATAAGTGACGAGTGCATTCTTGTGTGAATAGAACTTTCCAGGGAAATGTTTGGCAAATTATTTTCGAAGTGAACCAAATGTGTTCAACAGCTTCACTCAATAGAAACTGACAAAAAAGCATTTCAAGCCTCACAGTTGAAAGAGTCATAGAAATGTATTTCTCAAATTTACGTGCCTCAACCTAACAGATCATACCGCAAGCAGCAACAGCTTGAACGACGATTATGAGATCTGGTTTAGGGTAGTAAAATATTTGATAAACCGTGAAAATCGATGCTAGCCAAACATTTTCTTCTTCTTCATCACTTTTTATAAGCAAATACATTTTTTTATTTTAATATTGGCAATATGATTAAACAAAAGCTTTATTTATTCTTCCTCATCTTCTTAGGCGGTTTGTTAACCAAAGTTAGCTTCGGAAAGGTATTCAGTCCATCTGCGAATAGACTATAGACTCTCAAGTAGATACATTCGATTTGAAAGAAAAAAAATTTAAATAAGAAAACATTAAAAACAAAAAAAAAATACAAAATTAAAAAAATTAAAAAATAAAACGAACCGCATGTCTGGTTAAAAGTCCCCTTAAAATCGGTGGAAAAAATTTAAACGGCGACTATTTACATACAAAAAAAAAAAATTGGAAAAGAGCTTTTCTTTGGGTAGTACTAAAAAATCAAAGGTAAGTATTAATAAAGGGGTTTTAATAACAGGTTTTATTTTGATACTCAAAGAAAAATGCTATTTTTCAATACAAATGATCGGATTTTTATTTCATTATAAAGTGTTAATAGTGGAAAATAACATAAGGCAAATGACCACCACGACACCGCTTACAGGACAATATCCTTTTCATGAAATTTTCCATAACCGAATTGCAAAGTGGCTGCGATATGCCCACGATAGCCCCACGAATTCTATCTTTGAGGTATTGGCGTAGACCTTCTCTTTCACGTGGTCCCAAAGAAACAAGTCACAAGGTGTTAAATCACAAGATCTCTGTGGCCAATTATGATCACCTCTTCGAGAGATAACACGGTCCGGAAACTTTTCTCGTAAAAGATCAATGGTTTCGTTGCTTGTGTGGCACGTAGCGCTGTCTTGTTGAAAATAAATGTTGTCCAGATCAATGCGATCCCATTCTGGCCATAAAAAATTGTTAATCATCTCTCGATAGCGCAATCCTATTCAAAATAACACCTGTTATTGGAAAACCCTATATATAATATTACCATTTTCAGAAGTGAGCACAGTGGCTGGCTCGCTCAGCTTGCACCCGTATCCGGCGGTATGCAGTGTGGGAACGTCGTGCTACTGCGTCTTGGGAAGAGTAGCGTCAGCGTAATTAGAGGAGTCTGTGGTTAGCACCCAACTTTAATTTTTTGGTGTTCTATTGGTGGAGTACCTTAACTTACATACAACGAAAAATTTGTCTTACATCAATCTTGTCAATCTTTATAAGTAGAAATGTACATTCACATTCTGTCAAAGAAGTGCCAGGAATTGTTCAATAAAGCGCAAAATAATTGTTTAATATCAAAATTTATTTTGTCGCCTTCAAAATAGGCTCCAAGCAATACACATATGCTTGCAGTGCCGTATGATGTCAGTGTCACCAGCATAAGCAATGAGCTGGACACTGTTGGTGAAAATAGTGCAATGTCGATGAACAAATGAAGCTTAAATATAACTTTCCAAACTATCTTGACTCGAGTTCCCTTTGCTTCGATTCTCTACAAAATGAAATTCTTAATGTATGCATTTCCAACTGCTCAATCAAACTTAGCAAGCGCCCGAGAAATTTAATTTGGCGATAAAATTTTCGGGTGAATATTTTGATAAATTTTTCCATAAGCTTTATGCAACTCGGAGCTATACGAAATTCATTCAGTAATCGAGCTGAGATTTTCAATTTCTTTCACTGTAAATACGCATAGTTTAAATTTGGCACTTCTGCCATACAAAGGTCCTACTACTCCACAGAATCCTGCGGTATTCCAATACGCCATCACTGCCATTGCGCCTATTGTCGTTTGTAACTTAGCCGCTGGTATTCAATTGATTGCAGTTAATGGAATAATAATTGAATTAATGATTGATTACTCTCAGAAAGAGTACAACAATGACAATGCCAACAACAAGAGCCGTAGAAAGGCAATGAATAACAGTCAACGGCATATGTCACAGCACAAAGGGTTTTGTGTATACTCGTATACTCTGTGTATATGATTTTTTTGTTGTTTCACAACATTGCTCAATATATGGAGGTTAACACTAATTGCACTCGCATCGTTTTGTTGTTATTAGGATAAGTTTAGCAGCAGATTTAACTGGAATGCGCTAGAGGCCGGCCGTCTTCGCAGAGTGCGCTTGTTTTTGGCATACTTTACAACGGTGTCTGGTTGAAAACCTGCTGCTCACACAAAACATGCAAAGCAATATAAGAGAAAAGAAAATTCCTAAAAGCAGTTTTCTTTTTCGGCCAATTGTTAAACAACGACGTCAGCTTAGGACTCGGCACCACCCGTTTTAAACAATATCATCACGCGCATGACAAATTAGAGGAAAACCTCAGCCTAGGCCGTTTAAGGCTCGATGTGTCACACTTTACAAATAATTTTGTTATGACAGCTGGGCAGATGGAGGTGGGGATAATCGTGGCTGCGGCTGCGGCTGCTTTTGTCGTTCGTGGTGAGATTCTACTGAAATAGCAATGCAAATATGTTTAGCTAATTATGACAATAATACGCTACACATACACAAACATTTACAGTGCAAATACGTATTTGGGGGAAGGGGATGTTGGTTGCTTGAATATTTGAACGCATACATTTTGATGCTGTTATGAGTGGTCCTTGCAAAATGCGGTGTGTAGACCTACAGCGCACTGATATTGGCGCGATTTGTGCTGGTATGGAGGCAGGAAAAAATGGACGTGTGGCAATGCTTATTTTTATTGAATTACCGAGTTGAATGGGGTTTTCAATTAGATCTATAAGTAATACGAAGGCGGCTTCTCAATAAGTTGAACTTTACCCTTTGACTTACGAAAAAATGGCTAATAAAATTTGTGCCTTGGTTGGCTGCTTTTACTTTGACTAATTTGCCGTCCCAATTCCTGGAAGATATCTTAACTTGATGAAAGAAATGCTCGAAGAAGCACAAAAACAAAATGTGAGATATACAAAGTGCAACTAAGGAAGAATTTAGAGCGGATCTCCTAGAACTTTTATAAGGAAATTTAAGTGTCTGGGTTGGTATTCACCCAGAAAAACAAAGAATACGCCAACATCTTAAGGGCCTAGGGGTAGTCAAAGGTCGGAAAAAATGAAGATTTTCAATTTGATTGGTTGATGCTTTTTTTTACAAAAATAAAAATATTTTTAATTTACAAGAAAAAAAAAACATAGCTTTAACACATCATGCTTTGTCTTGACTTTAGCTAAATTTCAAAAAACAAAATTTATAATTGTAAAAGTTATTGCTGTTGGTGTGAGCCCGTTTCTAGCTGTACGCTGTTGTCGACCTCATCTGGGTCATCCTCATTTTCATAGCTGTCTGCAAATTTTCAGTTTGTCCTTTTTTAGACCAAACAGCGTTTTGTTGTCCGATTTTTTGAGTATTGGCAGGCACTCATAGTTTATCTGCAGAACGAATGACATGCTGCTCTTCTGCGGTTTTTCTGCCTTCACGATTGCCCAGTCGTTCATCGGCCCCGCAGGGTTGTGTCACTTTAAGTACTTCAGCCCATCTGCACCGCTTAAGTCCATCACGGGTAGCCAAATGCGAGCGCGAGAAGGGCAAGGTATGTGCTTGGCCGGAATAAGCTTAAGCTTTAAGCTGTTGTTGTCAGAAGTCCTGATACTCCTTGACCACCTGCTGGTATTTTATTTTATCGGCCACGTAACGCTCGTCAGTCGCTCCAGCGAGTTCATTCTTAGCAATCTTGCTGAGAATGAACCTCGCCTTCGCATAGCGAGGCTTCATGAGGGCACGTTCCGATGTGTTGTTCGCCAGCCCCTATACGGAGCTTCCCTCTTAGTTCATGGTGGGTTAAATTCCTAAATAGAATCTAGTCTCCATTTAAGCCCCATTCCCGCGGCAAGGAGATCAACATGAAAGGGGAGCCTAATTGATTTTTTTTTTCAAAATTAACAATATGGCGGCCTCAGGAAATATTTTTCAGATTTTCGAGAAAAAAACCGACAATTAATTTAAAATAAAAAATCGAAATTTGTGAAAAAAAAATTCTTAGATCAGGCATGAGTTTCTTATGTTTCTAAAAAGCGGTATAAATTTTATTGAAATATATCAAGCGATTTTTAAGTTACAGTGATCACCAGTTCAAAAAACATAGTTTTGAGAAAAACGCATTTAAAGTTTTGCTATTTGCTCCGGAGCGCCCGAAGGCCATTTCTTAATTTTTGAATAGCTCGAAAAGTAGGTATTTGTCGGACTCACTTAAAATTTTCAACAATAACTTTAAGATATTACTAATTTATTATTTTTTTATATTTATATTTTTAAGATATAAAGATATTATTAAACAAATTCCAATTTTTGGAAAATTCTGACTACCCCTAACCTCTTAAGTAGCTGATGTTTAAATATCTACTAAATGGGTTACCGGATTGGAGGTACTTTTTCGAATAAAATTTTTTGACAGATCGCGCGGGACTACTATTAAACTAAATACATAATTTTTTCAGTGTTCATGCACATTTCATTATGGAAAGACTTACGCCTCAGCAACGTTTTTAAATTGTGCAAATGTATTACAAAAATCGATGGTCTGTGAAAAGTGTTCAGCGCTCGCTCAGGGCAACTTATGGTGTACATAATCATCCTACCGAACGCATTATTCGGTAAACCACCAGAAAATTTAGAATAATTTTAGATTATTAGATGATACTCGATCGATTAGACCACTACTAGGGCACTACTTGTGCGATTTTACACAAAGTGCATTTTGGAACTCTCATTTCATTCAGCGATCAGGCCTTCGTTTGGCTTTGTGGTTACGTCAATAAGCAAAATTCCTGCATTTGTGTGGAAAAGTAACCCGAACACATTCTAGAACAGCTATTACATCGATTGAAACCAACCATTTGGTGCGGCTTATGGGCTAGAGGAATCACCGGCCAATGTAACAATGAATGGCTCACGCTATCGCGCCGTGATAAACGCCTTTTTGATGCCAGAAATTGAGGCTCGTGATCTCCACAATATTTGGTTCCAACAAGGTGCCGCTACTTGCAATACAGCCCGTGAAACAATGGATTTATTGCGTCGTCGTTTCGGTGAGCAATTTATCTCTCTTCTCGGACCAGTGGACTGGCCATCAAGATCGTGTGATGTCAAACCTTAGAGCTTTTATTTGTGGGAATATGTAAAACCTGAATGCTTTATGGATAAACCAGCTTCTATTGAGGCATCTGAAGCCAACATTTCTAAATTTATTCACGAAATAACGAACGTAGTACTCGAGCGAGTCATTTAAAATTTGTGTTTATGGATAGCCGAATTACGGCGCTGTTGCGGCCAGATTTTGAAAGGGATCATCTTCAAAAACTAAATGTCACGAATGGTTCTACACAAAAATTATAAAAATTGCCTAATCAATATAAATTTTTGTTCTTTTATTTCAATTTAAAATGCGATACCTCTAAATTGTTCACTCTTTTCTTGAGTTTTCCTCTGAAATATCTTTTAAACAGCAAACGTAAATCTGTGATAATAAAAATAAGTGTGTTGCAGAAGTAAAGTTATTATTATATTCTGTTATATTCTGTGAATCTGAAAATGTAATACTTTTCTACTTAGTTAAACTAATTAACTAACTAAAGGTATTTTGCAGTTACTTAAAACTTGCATTTTGTTACTCAATGGGTTGTAAAACTGGTTACTCAGAAGTATTCGAGAATATCTGTCAAAAAAGGTGAAAGTTTTGATGAAAGTTTTGATGATAAGTTTGAAGCTTTGCTTTAGGTGTTTTTTGTTGTGGTATGAACTAAATTTTTATAAAAATTAGTAGTTTGTTTATAGATTTACTACGGGGTGTCTATGAGAGGAAATGCTTAGGGCAAGTATAAAATGATATTTTAAAGCAGAAATTTATATAAATATTTTATATCTCATAATAAATATTCCTTCACTGAAGGCTTAAAACCATTCCTTATCTCCTTAAAAGTGCACAGCTCAAGTTCACAATAGAAAGCTTTTGCGTTTCAAGTGCAACCAAGCTGCTCCCTAGAATTATTTCATGGTATCCAAATACAACAAATTTTCAATTCAAATAAGCAAACATACACATGTTCATAGACGGGTATAAATGCTTGAACATGAACTTATAAATAATGCATCAACTGTAATTTCCCACTCATCATCGATAAACATTACCTCTGAATCCACTTATGCGCAACGGGAGCACGGTCACTTGAACCCTTAGCGAACGAGCACAATGATGTAAATGCATACAAGCACTTGTAGATATAATGGTAAGTGTGTGTCTTTTACAAGGTGAAGTCCAAAATAAACTAGATAGGCGTCAGAAAAATGTTTTTGATGGCCACATTATTTTAATGAGTTAGTGCGTTGGAAGTTACATCTCTAGCTGACTTCCAATGAAAGCTTGGGGACATTCGGTTCAGTGCAAGCGAAGTTATTGCGTCCAAAGTGTCAGTATGTTTGTGTCATCGGTACAAAAATGAGTTTCGAACAAAGAGTAATAAGAAATTTTGTTTCAAAATCGGTGAAACGTTTACCGAAACATTTGAATTGATGAAAAATGCTTATGGCGATGATTGTCTATCTCGCGCCAGAGATCATGAGTGGTTTACATGTTTCCGAGAAGATGGTTGTGAGAACATAGATGACATAAATGAACATTTAGACCACCCCAAATCAGTAATCACCTTTCGAAGTTCTTCATAAATTTATCAAAAATGAACCGAAATCATTATTGAAATTCATGGAGTCGGAGTTGAATAAATCCAAAACAACGATTTATCGCATTTTAGCTGATCATTTGGGCTTACGAAAGGTCTGTGCACATTTCATTGAATTGAGGGCTCAAAAATTGCTAAAGCTCAGCATTCAAAGACCTCATTAAAGAGGCGAGAAAAGGCGAGAACGTGTTTGGTGAAGTGAGGAATCAAATCGATGTTCATTTGTTTTTACGGTTCCAATAGAACTGCCCACAAGGAGTTCGTCCGTACCGTACCGTCAATGCAATTTTCTACCTTTCTGAAGCGTTTCTTGCATGGCATTCATCGAATTTGTCGAGTCCGCCCTGAAGGCCACGTAGGAGGAAGCTGGCGCTTATTGCATGATAATGCACCATCTCATCGATCCACTCTTGTGACTAATTTTTTGACCAGAAATAGCATTTTAACGATCAATCACTCACCGTATTTGCCTGATATGGCTCCCTGTGACTTCTGCCTATTCGGGAAATTGCATTTGGCCATGAAAGCAGAACGTTTTGTGTCCGTAGAGACCATCCAAGAGGCTTGTACCGACATCCTGAAGGACATTCCGGATTCCGGTCAATGACCTGAAACACTCTTTCGAAAAGCTTTTGGAACGCAAAAAACATTGTATCGCGGCCAGGGTGGACTATTTTGAATAAATAAACTCGAAGTTATCAGAACAAAACCCCTGTCCTTTCTATTTAAGCTCAGTCTTGTTTATTTTGGACTTCACCTTCTAGTTTGTGCCTTGTGAAGCGCAATAAAATCGCCAAGGAGCTATTAAACAACCATAAAATTACACTTCTAGGTGCACTTTTACTTACAGTTAACATAAATTTTGCGTCCGAAAGACAGACAAAAGTTGTCGCTCTTACTTAATACGACCATCGGGAATTGAAACCGCAGCCAAGTGCAGTCGTGGCGAAGTGCAGAAAACTTGGTGGTAGCAAGCGGCGCAGTAAAGAAACGAACGGGTGGGCGGTGTATGTGTGCCTGTGGGTGAGTGTGTGAGTGTAGTTTTGTGCAGTGTTAGAAGGATGTTGGCTGATCATGGGAAGATGTGTTGTGGTGAATAGCAACTGTTGGAATTTAAACGTAACTCGTTGCAGCTTAATTTTAATGGATTTTAGATTTGTACGAGAAAATCAGAAAATAGGGTTTGGAAGTGAGGAGTTGCATTTCGGAATCATTTGTAATTCTAGTCAATAAAGTATTTAGTGTGAATCTACGGTTACTAGCTCTGAATATAATTAAATACAACAGTAATTTTTAGTATTTTTTTTAGTATTTTCAGCATGAGGAGCTTTCTCAAGTGATTTCAATTAAAATGAAATACAAAATATTTGCGTTTTTTTTTTGAACATAAAGAGCTTTCGGTTAGAACATCTTTCACATCAGTTGGCCAGATGCTTTTTGAAGTTGCAATTTATTTTTCTGGGAAATGGCAGCAGAAAACCTCAAGTTCAGAAAAACTATGGAATTTTTTTCGAAAACGCACCTTCCGTACGCCAAATGGACAGGACATTTTTTACTTAAGCAGCTGATGTGCAAAAATTTATCATCTAATTTTGCTTTTGAATAATTTTTTCACTAATTCAAAACAAAAAAAACAAAAAAAAAATATTATTTTGAGTGATGGAAATCGTTGGTATACTGTAACTGTCTTGTTCACAAGTGTGAAAATAAGTTTGACGTACGACACTATTAGTAAGAATTATAAATTATTATTGATAGGGTGATTAATTTTGTGCCACCTTGTACAATGCGTTAGACTGACATTTCGTTTTAAACATAGCTGAAAATATTTTTTTTCTTTTCGACGCCATTCTCCAAAAATCAGTTTTCACGCACTACTACTCTTTCATGAGCTTCAGCTGGTGCAAAAAATGGAGTCATTAGATCGTACTTTGTATCACAGGGATACTTGAGGGAATATGCTGAACACTACTGCAGATCGAAATGGAATATTACCCTGAAAATAATCTTGACAATGAATGCCTTGCTAGTTTTATAAGCGAATAAGAAAGTATGCCACTTTTTAAGGTAGAAAAACTCATAATTCTTAGATATCAAAATTTAGGCAAGTGAGCCTTGTGGCCTAGGATTAACATTTTTTTAATTATAAACGCGAATTCAAACATCTGGAAACTAAATGAACCATCAACAGGTCAGAGGTATTAAATATCCGGTATCCGCCGATTCTTCATATTTTAAGAGATTTCAGAGATTTCTTCTTTGGCGCACTTCACTTTCAGCCAGACCTACTTCTTGAATCAATACCATTAGATATTTTTTCGCTATATTTCGGGGCTTACACAGCTCATCATTTCACCGTTTGAGATATGCGTCTTTGCTAAAGTGGAAAGGTATGTCAATCGGCCGCAGAATGTTTCCTCAAAAGTTAGGGGAACCCCATCATCGGATATTCTTATTGGGCTGAAATTTTGAATGCTATTATTACCGCTATTGTGGTTTCGTCTGGCATGGTCTTTTCTCGGATGTTTTTGAGGATTTCAGCATAACTCTGGCCCTCTACCGGCTTTACCAACACAGCCTCCGATTTTGATTTTGGTATTCGCTCATTCTTCTGTTAATTCTCCTTAGCCTTCCTTGCTCCATCCTTCTGCGCTCCATCGTTTCCTTTGGGCACGGAATAGGCCCAATAGGGCCCACATTTTTACCGTCTTACCACTTTCCATTTCTCAGACTCTCGAACGCTTAGTTTCTTCGAAGAGTCGGGTGTGGCAGGACATGGTGCATTTCGTTTGGCAGTTGAAAGAGTACTATCCCGGATAACACCTGTTTTTCGAGCTGTTGCGGGGGTGGCACCTCTGATTTCTTTCGTTGATGTGCTCGACAAGCGACGCCCTTTGCCGATTTTCTCAGCGACGTCGAATAGTTTATCTAGCTCTGAGACTACGGTCTTTATTTCCATGGTTGCATTCCTATTCCTCAATAGAACTGCTTTAATCTTCCTAAGCACTCTCAAACATTTCTCTACGGCTTCCTCTTCTTCAGCTCGCATTTTAATAATAAACTCTTGTCGCGGAGATGCAGTTTGTTTCTTTCTGTGTTTGCCTCCTTTCTCAGTTACAGGGGTTTGTGTCGACACATTGGGCTCAAATGCAGTATTTTTAGCCTCTTTGGATGTTACTCTTACTTCTAATTCTTGAGGCGTCATTTCAACTCCTTCATTGACTGTCTTTGATTGGCAATGATCCGGTCGTAGGAGGCGTATTCGCTTTTTGTGGTGGCGAGCACAGCAATCATGGTTTCCTTACGAAAGGGTTCTGTTCTAGACCTCTTCTGCTCTAGATTTTCTTCTCTCTCTGTCTTCTTTTTGTCTTTCGTCCTTAATTCCATCTATACTTTTGTATTTAACCAGCGCATCGTGTGCAGGTGGGCGGGCCGAAATAATCAAGAGCGGGTATACCCTCGGAGGCAATGCTCCTACCTCAGTTCCCTGAGGCCTGACCTACGCTTTACCGATCCTGGAAAACACGAACGGAGTGGTACTCGCCCGGAGTAACGACCTTAACTACTACTTTTTCGCCGAATGAACACTTCCTGCCCAGAGTCCCAGGTGACTGGTTACTGATATGCACTGGAGCTAACTCATCGGCAGAGTGAACTCACATCATCCCTTTAAGGTCGCAGGTGGAAAGCCATAGTGACCTATCCAGGGACTTCCAGTGCGCCTCGTTGCAAACCGGTCATGCTTTTTACATAAACTGTCGCATCTAACATGGCGAACAGACACAGACCAACACACCGTCCAATATGGGAACACTCCTTGGCACCACAAGATCTACTCAGATTTCTTCGGAGATCGGGTAGATTTAAAGAAAATTAAAAGGGAATTCGAGTGTAGTACAATGAACTTAATTGTGTCTGAGTGCTGCACTGGCTCATTGTCCCGACAATAAAGGAAAGAAAAAAAAATATATGAACAGACATATGCTGGATTTTGTCACCTAACTTCCTAGCTAACTCTTACAATATCGCTGAAGCGAGGGACATATTGACTGGGGGCCACAGAGTCGTCGTACCCGTCACCTCCTTGAGGCAGATGCCCTATAAGATGGGAGAATATGAATTCTTTGGACTAATGTTTGTGATGTTGCTGGTACAAAATTCAATTGTGGACTAAGTAGGTAATTGAGTAGTAAAGTCTTCTCTCGACGAACAAAACTAACACTTTATGAGGCTCTCATTACGCCGGTGCTATCGCATGGCGCAGAAGCCTGAACGATGACAATATCCGATGAGGCGTACCTTGGAGTGTTTGAGAGAAAGGTTTTGCCGAAGATTTTTGTGCCTTTACACGTTAGTGATGGCGGGTATCGTAGGCGATGGAACAACGAGCTATATGAGCAAGTGAGTACGACGACATAGACATAGCGCTGCGAATACAGATCTAGCGGTTTTATTGGCTGGATAAGGTCGTTCGAGTGGATATAAACGCTCTGGCTCTGATAGTATAAGCTGGTGGAAGCACAGAAAGCGAAAGGCAAAGGGGGAAGATGCAGAAGTACTTGGCTTCACGTGATGTGTCCAACTAGCGCCGGTTAGCACGAGAAAGAAACGACTGTCGCGCTTTGTTAAGCCTGGCCGAAATCGCTCAAGCAGTAATGACGGCAATAAAGAAGAAGAAGAAACCAAAATGTATATACAAAAAGCTGTTTCGAGCTATTCAATGCAAAATATTAGAGCCATTTCAAGACACGTCGAATATGGCTAACACAAAGAAATGACAATACAATTCACTCTAATTTTGGTTAATTTAAAAAGCGAGTTCCATACCTGTTAGAAGAGTAGACATTGCATATATTTGCACTTGATGTACTTGATTTGCCTTTAGATGAGTCATGCTGACAAATTCAGTCACTCATTGATATTTTACGGTATGAATCTATTGATGTTTTGATGGTTTCTTTTATTTTTGTTTATTCTTGTTTCTTCTTGCTCTTGCATTGTTTCTCAATTCTGCAACATTTTCACAATGTTTCTCTTATATATTAAGTCATAATATTAACAAGCCACTCTAAGCTGTTGTCTATTGTTGCGAGTACTGCTCATTGAATATGTCCCAAACACTCTGCACTCTGCACTCTGCTACAATGAACCAAAAGTTGTAAGGACAGTGAAGAAATAGTGAAGTGCTAGTTAATGGAGTTAAAGCAGCAGTAACGGATGCGTTGAGCAGCAAAAACATGATAACAAAGAAATGCGGAATATAGAGAAATAATAGTCAAAAGCAAACAACTCCCTCAACAAGTAAAAGTTTCGAGTTGAGAAGTACAAAAGTATGCGTCAACAACAGTAATAATAAATTTATACTTATACCTATATGAATGTATGTGTGTATGTGTGTATGTATGCATGTATGTGTAACAGCAAGCTGCATTCTTATGATATTATTACGCTCTACAAAAAGTTTATTATAGCCAAATTTTAACAAGCGAAACAGTGCATCTGAGTTGTGGTGAAACTACAAAATCAAAAAAAAAAAAACAATAAAACTTGTTTCAAAAAAGGCGAATTTTACCTCGTTATGGACGTTGAAAGATGCTATTTAACTTTTATAATTCTGTTAAATTTGAGCTCTTCTACAATAAAATACATTGTTACTGGAGCTGAGCGGGTTCAAATATTTAGTTTTACGGCAACAAAACATCCAGGAAAACAAAATCCACACAAATATTTATCATTAAACACGAAATTTTCTACAATATTTTATAAGCATTACTAACAGCCAAACTTTTATAATTTTATGGCGAGCTTCAGGTACAATACAGGGTCCGCCACTCGAAATGTAACCAACTTCAGACTACTCGTCTGTCAGTAGGCTAAATGACAGTCCAGAGTATTGTTTACAAGCGCTCGGAAACATTTTGTCGAAAGTAAAAGCGAAAAAAGAAAATCAGTAATTGCATTTTGGCCGAAAAATCACAACCAGCGATTGTTCGTGAGCTGGAGTACCTTGAAGTAAATAAAGTTTTTATTAATCGCACCATTACTCGTTACAATGATAATGGTAGCATCGCGAAACGTCATGGTGGTCATCAAAAGACTGCAACGTCACGTGAAATGGTTCAAAAAGTGAAGAAGCGACTTGAGCGAAATCCCCGACGAAGTGCCAATCAAATGACGAAAGAACTGAAAATATCTGACTGTAGCAGCCTTACAAGATCCAAAAGGAGTATGATCTCACACTAAAGCAGCAACAAGTCAGAAGTGATAGAGCGAAGGAGTTGCTTCGCTACGCCGAAAGCGGTCAATTTCCAAATATTGTGTTTTCTGACGAGAAAATTTTTCAAATTGAGCAATTCGTAAACTCCCAAACGGATAGGATTTATTTGACTTTCATGCGAGAATTTGAGTCATCGGTTAGCTGCCAGGAGGCAGCACCCGCCGGTAGCACAGGTAATGGTTTGGGCTGCTGTAACCGCAGATGGGCGCACTCCAATCATTTTCATCGAAACTGGTGTCAAGGTAAATGCGAAATATTATCGGGAAAGTATTCTGGAGGTTCATTTGAAGCCATGGGCAGACAAAAATTTCGGTGACAAACCATGAGCGATTCAACAGGACTCGACATCGTCTCACAATGCTCGAGTGAACAAAGAATGGCTAAAAAACAACGTTCCTAACTTCATAACGTCCACACAATGGCTTTCAAATCCAATGGGTTATTCTCTTTGAGCCATTTTAGACAGGAAGGCCGAACTAAAAGATTTACCAGTCTCGAGGCGCTGAAAAAGCAATTGTCCGCGAGTGGGCCAAAATATCTGCAAGTTGGGGCAGCTTGCGATTCGTTTCTGGCAGTGTTAAGGCCATAGTCAAAACAATAAGTGGTCATATCGAGCAAAAGTAAATTAATTCTTAATTTTGTATTTTACTTTGAATTGTATGAAAGTAATTTTCCGAACTAAATTTATTGTTTTTTTTAATGGGTTACATTTCGAGTGCCTGACCCTGTGCTATGTGCTTTGTAATAAAGAAAGTGCATGTAGCGCAATACACATAACAGAAGTGAAACTTTCAAGGCCGACAAAGAAAGAGGGAGAGACTCGAGAGAGAAGGAGAGAGAGAAAGAATATATATCTAAATAAATTCACAACATTTGCAGAGAATACAAATAGGCAAAATTTACAATAAACGGAGAAGGGTAGGTAAACGCCGGACACAAACCGTGGTAACACCAAAAATATATTTCAAGTTTGCACCAACAAACAAGCGCCAAAAAGTATGTTATTTCTCACTAGAAATAAGCGACCACAAGGAAAAACTCAGGAAATATAGCCTAAAGTGTATCTATGATATATATAAGGTATAGCTCTCTCTCCCCTTTTCCTCTACGTTATATCTGTTTTCTCTCTCTTGCGGAACGAAAATGCGCAAAACGTTGCATGGCCTTGAAATTTTACTCTCCATTCCGCTCGTCCATCGACGCCTAAGAAGTTTCACTTCAAAAAAATAAAAAAAGTGAGGCCTTCAGAAAATTTGGAGCTAGTAAATTTTAAATATTTCTGAGGAAAGGAAACTTACGCCTCATAGAGTCTGTCTGACAGTGGTGTAACCGAATTAACTTAAAAACTATTTCGACTCTAACAAACTGCATTATATGGGCTTTTAATACTGTACATAACATTTGTATAATATTTTACTACTCAATATATTCAATAAAACTATAGTCACCATCATTAGCTATAATGGCTTCACATCTTCTACTCACACTTTGCTTTAGTTTTTGCGCAAGTCAGCTGAATATGCCCATATAACAGTTTCAGCGTTCATATTTGTTTCCCTTCAGTTTTTGCTTAAATGTTGCCCAAACATTTTGAATAGGTTTGGCATCAAACGACTGTGAAGGCCAATCCAACATTTCAATCCCATGTTGCTGTATCCAACCCACTCTTTCGGCTTCGATGCTTGGGATTGTTTTCTTTTCAATCAAAGTGCGGCTACTGCTTCCGAACAGCTTCGCAAGTAATAGCAAAAAGGTCTTTAGTAAATTTAATTCATGGAAACTGTCTTCATATTGGCCGTAACCACAAATAAACACAAATCCGTTTTTGAAGAAGCAGCCCAAAACATGAACCTTAATTGGATGCCTAACAGTTTGCTGACGTTGCCGAGTATCAGTAGTACACCAGTTCGACGTATGCAACTATTCGCCCAAAAGTAGGATTGCTCCGAAAATATTACATTTGCTCAATTCTGTTCTGAATTCGCTTTAGCCCATGCGAGTCTTGTCTCAATGCAAGCAGCGGTTTTTCAATATGCTCCCATTCTGTAAAAACAACGTGTGTCAGGTTTCCTTCTAGCGGCGTAAGTGCAATAAATATTGTTGAACATCATCATCATCATTATCATAGTAAACCGTGCTTTTGCTTTTACTCGCTACCTCGTCAGATTTTTGCAGACAACTTTTATTTTCCTATCGATGCTATAGATTTTATTAAGACCCTGGGTTCGGATGGGTACAGCTGACCCTAGGGATTCCAGTCTAGTGCTTGCCTACTGATCGCCGGGACTCCCTTGTGTAGAGTATGGCGGCGCCAGTTCCATTTGGACTCTCTGATTTCTTAATTTCGATTTTCGTTGGCATCGTCGGTGTAAGTCGGCGGTTAATGTCCAATTGTGTGTCCACCAAATGTGCAGGATGTACCTCAGGTTGTGGTTTACAAATGCTTGCAGTTATTGAACGGTTTCTGCTAATAGATACCATGTTTCATAAGCTTAGAGAAGGATGCACCTAACATTTGAATTAAAGATTCGAAGAGTGGTATGCACGGTGATTTGTTTGGACAGCCACACTGGCTTTCTGCAGTCTTTTGAAAATGTCACTTTTTCACCCTCCATCTGCCGTAAGTTGGCTGACAAAATATTGAAATATTGTAGAACGCGTCATTCGCATTCATTGCCAAATATTTTGTTTTCTTACATTGACTTTGAGTCCACGCTCAGTTTGCTTTGTTTGATCTGCGTTAAAAAACCAGCACTATATCGCCGGCAAAGTCTAAATCTTCAAGATTTTGAAATAAGGGGCCACAACAATCTCCTGCTTTTTGTATCGCTCTCAAAAATTTACTGAACAAATCATAGTTCCATTTTCACTAGAAGCTCAGCTGTTCGGGTTTACCAGATTTCCAGTAGGGTAAGTGCGCTTTACGCGTATGTGTGTGTACAAATTTATACTCATGTGCCCCTTAAGCGAGTAAATGGTAAAAGAACATTATCTTCACACATCTATGATGTACATATATCATGCTCCTTGTACGTATCTATCTATGTATGTATGCAAGCCCATGTGCTTAATATGCACACGAATGTAAGAGAAAGTCTATAAAGTATTCAGAAGAGAAAATCATCAAAACTTTTGACACATTTCTTTGAGTTTTCCTAGTTAGAGTGAGGATAGCACAGAACTTTGATTTAATTCATTTGCAAAGTTTTGCACAAATCAAAATATTTTATTGGCCAATGTGCTGGACCATCTCTAGTTTTATTTGTGAATACTGGGCACATATCACTCAGATGTTGAGGGGCTTTTTACTAGGGTGCTTGATCAAAAAAATATTATTTATGTTAGTAAAATATTTACATTTATTTTAAATAAATCATAAATATTTTTTTATTTCCAATAAAATATAAATAGTTTTTATTTTATTTTTATTACAAAAGTTTAATGCTGAAAAGTCTGCCTAAAAAAAACTTTTAAATTTTATCAACGGGATCAGCAAAAAAAAAAACAAAAAAACTACACAATAAAAAGGTGAATGGGCTTATTTTCCCAGCACTAAAAAGGGTGAGAAAATGATTTTTTCAATTACAGTACACTCGCAAAAAGATTATCCTTCCCGTCTTCGAACAGATATATTTGACAGAAAACCGAGTTTTATATTTTTATGGGAATAAGCTGCAGTATTTCCTTAGCCAAAGTAACGAATTATTTCAACAATTAAATTATATTTGATATTATGTGAAGCATGTGCCATTGGAAGCTACAACTTTACTGCACCATTAAGGCAGCATACGGATTCCTCTGACAGAAAATTCGAGTTCTTTTAACTTCATCCATTCATTGACCCAGTTTGCGATGCTTTCGTAAGAAGTTAACAGCTCTCCAAAAAGGGATGACTGCGGAGCGGAACAGATTGTAATGTCTGGGGCATACGGCGGGTAGGGCAAGATTTTCCAATTCAGTCTCTCTAAATATTTCTGGGCCGATTTAGCAAAGTGTGATCTGCCGTTGTCATGCAGCAAAATAAGTTTGTTATGTCTACCGTCCCATTCCGGCCGCTTTTCTTTGAAAACTCGATTCAAACACATTAGCTGCAGTCGGTAGCGATCGCCAATGATGGTTTCAGATGGTTTAAGGAGTCCATAATAGATGACACCCTTCTGATCACACCAAATGCACAACATAACCTTTGAAGCATAAATATGTTTTTGAGCTGTCGATGGACCTGGTTCACCTGACAGGCGCCAACTTTTTCGACGCTTAGGGTTATCACAATAGATCCACTTTTCATCGCCAGTGACGATGCGATGCAGAAACCTTTTCTCACAAGTCACCAAACGTCTCTCGATATCCCTCTGCTTCAATTGCTGGGGCACCCAGTTAGCCAGTTACCTGCTTTCTGATCCATTCCCACCGCGTGCAAACGTTTACCGATGGTTGGTCTGTGCACATCCAACTCTTTAGAAATATCATCAAGGGTTCGACATGCGTGTTCATCCAAGAGTTGAATATCATCCTTTTGTAGTTGAGTATTTTCGAATTTGTTCGTTTCCACTTCGCGATTTTTATCACTCACGTCGAAATTGCCACTTTGGAAGCGTCGAAACCACTCTTTACAAGTTGTATTTGTTGAAGCGTGATTACCGTAAATATTGATCAATAGACGGCACGTTTCAGCGGCACTTTTCTTTAAAAGGTAATAATGAAGCATGACTTCCCGCAAATGCTGTTTTTTCGGGACGAACGTAGACATTTTTGACGTCAGATAATAAACGATCTTTACGTTTAAAACGAATGTCGATTACTGCGAAATTGTCAAATCCGTTACTGCTTGAACAGGTAGAAGAAAGTTTCTGGCAGCAGAATGAAAGGGATGCAAAACCCGAAAGACGCCGTGGTTTTCAGAAAAATTCGGAGAAAGCGGGCTTTGAGTGGGCTTTCCAATGCCAACATTTTACGATTGGTCGAATGTTCTGTAGTCTGATGAATCGAACTTGGAGAGAGGTTTAGTTTACATTAAAATTTCAATCCTTGTTCACTTTCGAATAAATAACTCAAATATCATAAAAATTTTTTTTCCTTTCCACAGGCATTGTGAACACTTGGTGTGACGTTCATTAGGGGACGGGTGGCAACCAATAACAGCAAGATTGCGTGGTAAGTACCGGGGCTATATGGGTGCTGGTGTCGACGAAATGTTAATTATTCATGAGACCGTTTCTCATGTCTAAGTTTAGCGACACCTCTATGCAGATGCTCAAAAATCAGCAGTAATTTTCTTGCAACACTAGTAGCAGATTTTCAAGCTTTAAATTTAAAGTCTCTGCTATGGCAACTGATAGCAAACTACTGTTTAGGAAATGTTTGTTTCCTACTGCATTTTATCTACTGCTTTGTAGCCAAGGCGAATCTATTAAAGGTGGTGTTGGTAAATCAGCTGATTTGTTTTTTTTCTCTCGCTGTGTCCATGTCAGGGCTGTCAGCCCAGAATGAACCAAGGTGAATTAATTTTTTGTTTTCTACTTTTCCAATACTTTGCCGTGACAATCAAATGCACAACACATTGTTGTTGGTTTAGTGCCACCATCTTTAATAAATGCGCCTTGTTTGTAGTTTACAAAAAAATACTCAATTTGATTTCTTTTTTTACTTAAAATTCAAGGTAAAAAATAAGCCAAGATTTTGAAAATATGCGCCGAAAGCTCCGTCTGGGTAATTCTACTTTTTTGCTACCCGTTGGCGCTTAGACATGCAATCATGCTTATGATTTTTATATTCGCTTTGAAATGCATACGAAGATTTCGTTTGTAATAAAAGATTTTTTAGATAACTAAAACAAATTATAAAATTTTGAAGTACTGTAGTCCAGTAATTGTGTTGTATACAGAGCACGTCGCCCTCAACGCCTGCCGTCTGCGTGATGCGTCTCGTCATACATTTGTTTGTACGTGCACAAGCCGAATAATTTGGTCAACATGTCGTCTAAGTTATGTTCCATCCATTGTTGTCGATGGCGTCTGGCGCCAACTTTTACATTCCTCGGGCGATTTGAACCGCTCGTAATGTACATTTCATGTGATTTAATTTATAAATTTTCGCAGTTATAAGAAAGTTTACTTCAATAGCTTTTTCTGTTGTTTAAAATGCTTTATTCTTGTTTTTCTTCGAGTTGTGCGACAAAAGTGGCAACAGAACAAAATAAAAAAGGAGGAAAAGAAGAGATTAAATTTTAGTGCAACCCAAAATTTATTGCGTGGCGTTGAGGCAGATGTTCACTTTTGGAAGTTGGTGACGGGTAATGGATAACGGGTATGACATTCCAGGTTATTTTTTGATCGAAAATTATAATACGAACTACTTTAAAGCGATCCTAATAAATAACAACAGGTGAATGCATTCTGAGAGCAAAGTGCAGTTTTGTCACGCTGCATTCCACGTAGACACCCGAGCCGGAGCCGTGCTCGGTCGTGGAGCCATCCGTGAAAATGCGAAAACAGGCTCATTTTCGGAGCTTGACCCAATTGAGCCTCTGGCAGCACCACACTGTATTATGTTACTAAATATAGGCCAATCCTCAAGCTGCTTACAACCTTCTAAACTGTTCGGGGGTATAGGGAAAGAGAAGATGTATTTCGGCGTTAGGAGTATCAGCTCACATCACCAACACGGCCTTGTCACTGGACAGTCTATGCATATGAACCTAGCGATATTTAGCGAATACCGCATTGACACCTTTTTAAGTTGACTCCAAGTTGATTGCATATACACTGACTTTTCCAAAGCATTCAACAAAGTATTCCATCGCTGTTACTCAGCTAGCCATGTTTGCTTTCCACTTTATATTTGAAGCGTTTGAATTCCTATGTAAGTAATAGGTGCTGCGTTGTCTCAATCGAAAGGGTTTTCTCTATGCTTTCTATTGCATTATTCTTACTTTACGCGGATGACCTAAAAGTTTTCTCTTCGATTTGGAGTTTTGAAGATGCTGCTAGCGTTCAATTAGAGATCAATATATTTTACTTATGCTATTCTGGGTCTCACCTACATCTCAGTAAGTGTTATCGCGTAAAGTTTTCTAAACTACGTAACGTAGTACGAGTGTTATACGGTATCCATGGTATCCTTTCAGCCTGTCGACGCGATCCACGACCTTTGTGTAAACTTCAATGTCTCTTTTTATTCAGTGGCCTCAACAGAATTATCATATCTAAATTAAATGCTGCATTGGGATTTGTTCGTCGAAATAGTTCTAATTTCACATATCCCTGCACTCTCAAATGACTCCGTGACATATTTTATTCGTCCAAAGCTTGAATGTGCAGCACTCATCTGGAGACCTTATCATAAATTTGTTATTGATAGAATTGAGCGCATTTAGAAGGGTTTCCTTATGTATTTCTTTTCTTTCCTAAATTTCTCCTCTCCGCACCTTTGTACAACTCCCGCCGCCTCATGATTAAGTATAAGTCCCTGAAACTAGATAAACTATTATTTCCTTGCCTGTTCTGCATGGATTGTTGATGGTGTAATCGATTGCTAGCCATTCAAATTCTTATTTCGTGAGATCACTTCATTTTAAGTTTCCTTTTTACCTCAAGGCGCTCAGTACGAATTGTGCAGGAAATGTGTTCACTTCGAGAACTCAACGATATTTCGAACTCTATTTTGTTTGATTTTTTTTTTGCCTTAGAGTGGGGTTTTTAAATTACAATATTAAATTAAATTATGTTTTAGTGCTTTTTTACTTTGTTCTATCAGCCTTTAATCAGCAGAAGCCTTTGTAGTTTATAGGTTTTTTGAAATAGATAACTTGAAAAATGCCATAGACTAAATTCCTGGTGAAATTTCACCCTGTCGAAATCAGGTTATGTATATTAAAACTGTGAGCTCCGTGATATACCCGGAATTCGAGTAGTACATTTCGAGACTGGTTCGGTATCACTTCGCGACCAGTTCGGGACCAGTCTTTTTTGTACTGAAGGAGTGCACTATTCAGTTTATGAAATTAAATAAGTTTCAATTTTTTTTCTTTCATATGCTTATGAATTACATTTTGCTCCCAATATAATTTTATAGGATAAGTTTTGTTTTATGAAGGAAAAATAAGAAATAAAACTTACTTTTATGAAAACCACGCCATCCATGGCTTTGGATATCATATTTTATCTGCCACCCCTAGATCTCTTCTGCAAATACTCACCGGGCTGCTCAGCTTTAAGGCACAAAGCGAGCTCACAATGGAGGACTGTCACAAATGGACATTCAATCATTTTAGACTCCTACACGGATATACCCAGTGACTGTGATTATCACACTCCCATTCTTTGCTTCGAAAGGAATTTCCTAGTGAAAATCTCTTCTAGATTGGAATGGCATGAAGAAGATCCAACACCCAACACACCCATTAAGATCTACACGGGCGGATCTAAAATGGACACCGGTGTAGGATCAACTTTCTATCAGTGAATCCTTTAAACTACCGGATCACTGTAGTGTTTTTCAAGCGGAAATAAATGCTATTCGTGAAGCCTTAAAATGGCTTAAGATAAACAGAATATCATCAATAGATATTTGCATTCTATTAGACAGCCAAGCTGCCCTACGAGCCCTGGATGCATTCCAAACAACATCAGGGAGTGTCTTACGTTGCCGCCAATATCTAAATGAGATGGCCAAACAATATCGTATGGCCTTATGCTGAGTTCCAGGCCACAGAGATATACCAGCGAACTGTAGGGCTGACCAACTTGCAAGAGCAGGTATGCCAAACATAAGTAATTTTATGGAGGTACCTCTCGCAACTTGTTAGCTTCTTATTAAGGACGCACTAATCAGTTCTACAAATCAAAGATGTATTGGCGTTAACACCTGTGAAATTTCTAGGCAAACATGCCCAAGGCTAAATTTACGTCTATCCAAGAGTATTATAAAACTGAATAGACTTCAAATCAGAACCTTAGTAGGAGCCCTCGCAGGACATTGTCTCATAGGAAATTATGCAAGGAGGTTGGGCGTTTACACGCACGATTTCTGTCGTAGCTGCAGAAATTAGGAGGATTTGGAAACAATTCAACACCTTTTCTGCTCATGCCCAGCTCTAGCCAGAAGCAGGAACCGATTTTTAAAATCCTACTTCTTAATGAATATAGATAATCTATACACTTCAGGTATCAACAACCTTTTACGCTTTGTCAAAAGCTCAGGATGGTTTAATATGGAGAGGGAAATGTAGCCCAGCCCCTGCGGCTCACAACGGATCCATTAAGTGATCTAAGTGGTATCGCTGCCTCAATGTGCGGTGCGGTTGCCAAACCTAACCTAACCTAACCTACTTTTATTTCATAAAATAGAACTCATCTTTATTTTTCTTTCATAAAATTCATCTTATACAATTTCCATTACGAGGGAAAAAATAACGCTTGACATAAATGTCATTAATTAAATTTAAAATGAAAGTTAAAAAATTAGGTTTATCGCAGCTGTGAAGATCTTTTAGCAACGGCAATTTTTTAGGAACACTTCTGGTGCCATAACTCTTTTTTATGCTTTCTACTTCAAACTACTGTGTTTCTATTTCAAAATACGCACACAAATTCTTTAAATTTCTTTAGTTGGCTTAAATTGAAAACTCACTTAAAGTGTATAGAAAAAATTCAAGTAGATTTCAATTGAAAATAAGAACATCGAAGTTTAAATAAAAGAAATTTCGCTCAAAATTTTATGTGAAGTTGTGTGTTTTGACCAGAAAAATCAATAGTCTAAGCCAAAGCGAACCTAAAAAAGTGGTGACTAAGTCGCAATGTCGTACCTTCGTTGGCTGTGTGCCATGCACTTCGCCAAGCTGACGCGTTATAGCAGCGCCCTCGTGGAAACAGTGAATGCCTTTCGTCTGCACCGACAGCAGAAAACGTTGGCGTGTGAAGCAGCAGCGAAAGCACGTGCTGAGTTTTGGTCACGCTTAGCTGAAAAACTTCGCCGAATTCGAACTGAACGTCCAACATTTCGGCGGAAATCGATACAGTCTCGATGTCTGAATCATGAGCATCCAACCAAAATGCATGCGCATGAGACAGGCACCGAAGTTGTGAAAGATTCTGGGAGTTTTCGCTCAGCCGCAAAACAAGTTAACGAATGTAGATTTAATGGAGAACCAGGGAATCAAGCGCCGAAACCAACCACTGCGTTGTCCACTGTGCTTCGGAGTAGCCTCCGTAAAACCAGAGAAACGATTAGTAAGTTGTCCGAACAACAAAAGCAATCACTCAGAGGCATGCTGCAACAGCTCCAAGAACAGCGACAGTTCTCAGCAAAGTCAGCTAGTAAAAAAAGCATCGCAACGTCGCGAAAGCCACTTGCATTGCATGCTATGCCAAGGAGTTGTACCAGGTCCGAGGGAGAGCCGCCAGGCGAGCTACAACAACTTGCGCCGCAAGCAGACGAAAAAACTTCCACCAAAGCAAATAAATCGCATGATGAACCCGATGTGTTGGTGCGTTCGACCGCACATAACCAGTCGAAGCACAAAGCGCTGCTACCTCTGCCCACTATGCAAAAGTGCTATTCCCCATGCCAGTCGTCGGAGATGCAAAAGGCAATGCTTTTGCCTGAGAGACCGAATATACTTGTGTTGCCCGAAATGAACGACCCTCTTTTGACGCTGCAGAAGCATGCCTCATCTGCATACTATAGGCTACAACAGTTGTCTGAGAAAACTAGCAAGCAACCATTGAAATCGCTGCCAGCTCCGGCCAATACCCTAAAATCCTCTACGGATCGCCAGATATCGAGTGCACCTCATGCTTGTCGCCTACCAACACAGGTTGCCACCTCTATGAAAGTACTTGTAACAAAGGTTTTGGATAAACCCAAAACCATATCCTTACCTGCTGGACGTTCTGTTTCTGAACGCCCGAAGCGTAGTGTGCACATTGAAGAGAAGAAACGGGGTACTGTGCAAGCAGGTAATCAGCCCGAGGGAAAACGAAAAAAATTCTAAATGGTTTTGCTTTCAGAAGTGTTCATTTAATGTAATTTTTGTGTCTCTATTTTTACCCACAGAATACCAACAGTAACAATACAAATAATTAAAATTTATTCAACGAAACTATTTTCGAGCATTTTTGAAATAAACCAAAGCAAGATAAAATTTAGTATTTTCAAGAAATATCGCTTCGAATCAACTTTGAATAAATTTGCAGTATATCTCAAATAACGCAAAAAATAATTGGAACATTTTTAATTATTTACTAACTGCCATGCATATTCCACTAAAAAAAGAACCTATGTTATGTTATATTGCAGCGGTTCTCCACTATGCGACACACTTGGACTTGCAGTGCATTTTGATGCCGTCACTCATTTGAAAACTGCCCACCTAAAATAGTAAAACTGCGTCTGGAGAACAGTGGCACAGAAGGTACGAGATTGTCTCTTCCTCTTTCTCATCCACAAAACATGAGTCTGCACGGCCATCCTCTGGTCGCATCTCCCTATTAGGTAGTCTCCCGTTATAATGGAAATCAGTGTGCCAAGATTATGTTTATTTTAGCCTAACAGAGATTTTTTGTGTGAGGTTAGTGAGGTTAGGTTAAATGGCTGCCCTTGCTTGGAACCCACTTGGACAAATATACAAAAATTCACTCCTTGTGATACCATAAAAAGGAAAGAAGAAGAGAGGGAAGAAGCGACCTTGGGATTAGGGAATGATGACCATGCACTTACGACGACGCCGACGGTGGCTAAATTACGTTCGTTATTAGACGCATAAAGCTACTGATGAACTTCACCAGATGTATGATATTTAAGCCCTCTATATCCGCAGATGTAGCGAAAAAGTGAGAGCCCAGATATCTAAATCTTTGCCAGACGAGAGCAAGGCAGCTGAAAGGAAGGTACTGACATCTAATGCAAAATGTCTAGTTAAAATGCCCACCAAATTCGAGAGCTGCGGCTTTGTTAGCCTTAGAAGCTCCCTCAAACGCCACAGGTCTATCCGTGGCCAGAAGGATCTCGTGACCATGCACATTTGCCCACTAGCCCACCGCTCTTTGAGTTTACGCGGCGCCCATCTTTCCAGGAACAGACCACAGATTCTCGAGGGAACTCCAAACCTCTCATTTTGCAACGAAACCGTATCCAAAGTTCCCTTTGTAGCCAGCTCATCAGACCAGCAGTTTCCCTCTATGCCGCTGTGGCCGGGAACCCAAATGAGCCTGATATCGAAGTAAGTATTCGGATGCAATCGAGAGAGAAGTCTGGCATTTCCCGACTAATTTTGAGCGCACAAGGTCCTAATTGCCGCTTGGCTGCCGCAGTAAATGTTTACTTCCTTAACGGTAATTACCGAAGTGAGCAACCAATCCACTGCTTTTTTAATTGCAGCTACCTCCGCTTCGAAAACACTACAGTGGTTCGAAAGCCTGAATTTCAGGTGGTTGGGGAGCTCATCACAGAATACTTCCCCACCGACCCTTGTGTCTAACTTCGAGTTTAGCAGTGAGAGTCAGCCAGAATTGTCTGGCCATTCTACAGGTGGGTTCGTTATACCAACTTTCGTTAGCTATTCTAATAAAAATTTTAAAAATAAGTAGCTTACATGTCTGTGTCTGTGTCAGCTTTGTGAAAAGTCGCGCTTGTTCATCTGCTATACAATTTCCGTCGATGTCGCAGTGGCGCGAAATCCATGTTTCCTGACTGTGAAACGACTCAACCATCCCGTTACATCTCGTGCGGCATTTCATTTACTTTAGAAGTTGTCTATTGCTTTGTAAGCGATTTTATTGTCCGCAGTTTATCAGTGAAAATGTAGATTTTTTCTCCAAGTATCGCTACAGTGTTCAGTGCAGTGTCCAGTATCAGGACCCGAATTATTACCGTTAGTTCAGCCTTAAAAACTCTGCAGTACTCGGAGAGCCGAAAGTTGAAGTTGATCGCCATACTTTCGGAATATATATCTTACTCTACTATCGCACTTGGATCCGTGTGTATATATATGGAAGGCCTCACTCTGTCTCTTCCTTTGAGAGTAGGGGAGTCGTGAACGTTGTGGTGGCAGTTGTGGGAGGGTACGCACGCCTCAAATATAAAATTAGGAGTGTGCACAATATGATTTGGACAAAAAAATGGAGAGCCCACCGGTGAAATCAAATAAATTGTTATTTATCAAGCTTATTCTTGTTATTTGACAACAGTGGTATACATTTGGTATACAAATTCACGTACATTTTTTTTTTATTTTGAATTTGTTGCTTGGAGTTACGAATAAAACGGAGATAATACAAGAAGATTGCACTGAGTTACTATATTTTAGTGCTAGGTTAACATGTTTAAATACATGAAATTCCGGAGTTTCTGAGCCCAAGTTTACCCCCGGTTGCATCCTCGTAAGAAACTCAAAATTGCGCACTCCTCCGTCAAAACTTGAAACCTATCGACTATTTTTATTTTAGTTGTTCCTTGTCCACTCCACTCGGGAGCATAGGTCCTCGACAAGCATCTTCTATCGTACACGGCTCTGGGTTGTTGTTTTTGCGCCGTCCCATTTGTTGTCAGCATCTGTTAGCGCGAGTAACATCGACCTTCTTCAAGTATTTTTTGGCCGACCGCGACCTCTGCTCTCTTGCGGCTTCCAGTCCAATGAAATTTTCGTTATGCTATCTGGTGGTTTTCTAAGCATGTGACCTACGCATTGCCACTTTCTGCGTTTGATTTGCCATAGAATGCCACATTCGTTGATTTCCACAGCGTAGATGGAATTCGGTCAGAATATCCTACAGATGATGTGGACATTAGTTGACGAAAGATTATAGTTTCTGTGTGATTATGGTGGGGGCCAGCCATGTTTCACTTCTGCACAACAGTACAGACTTCACACATGGGCTGAATGTTTGCAGTTTAGAGCAATGCGAAATTTGCGAAATAACGCAGCCTTGTCGAGGTTTAACCTGCAGTTGATGTCGTCATTTATTTCGCAGTCTGCCGTGATAGTGCAACCGAGGTGGCAGAAGCTGTCGACTAAAGTACAGATTTATGTTTCTCGTTCTGATGGTGAAGGTCGTTGGGTATACTTTGCATCTGCATGCAAAAAATGTAGGCCGAGGTTTCATGCCCGAGCTTGCGTCTTATTGAAAGTAAATTTGGATCTCATGAGTGACAATTTTTTGAAGGTCGTGCGTATCAATATTTTTGCACTCAGTTAAGTCATCCTCTTCTGGCGGTAAATGTTTAATATAAGCAGCAAGCATACATTTTCCTCCTAAAAGATAAAAAAGACGAAAGTGGAAGTGTTTTTTTTGTATTACGTAATTTACTGAAAAAAAATATGAAAAATTTACAACAAATTCGTAACTAATTTCTACATTTACAATCTGCATGGAAAGTATTTCCATGCATTTTTGATAGGAAATTATTAATTATATTAGCGTAAAACCTGTTTATGGTCGATCTTTAACCCCTGGACGATGCTACGACTACTAGCATGCCGGTCAACTTTGATTATTTCTTTGATTTTATAGAAATTTTTTTAGCATAAAAAATGCTTGCACGGCAAATTCCAGCGGCCTCGCATTGCGTTTTGCGCCTTTATCAAAGAAAAAAAAAGCAAACGATTTTTTTAGTACGAAATGCCTCCTTTTAAAAATTTGGGTCGGTCTTTTACGAGATACCGATCACTGCAGTCATCTACGGAGAAAATAATGGATTTATTTTTCCCCACACTAATATTTAATTTTCCAGCGAGAATATGGAAATCGACTGACTAAAACTGAAAAAATCGGTAACTGGCTGAGCTCAATTTTCTCAGAACGCAATAAATTTAACTTTGTGTAGAAAACTGTTCTATTTGCCCCAATTTCTGACACTATAGTTGTATGCAGAGGAAAGTTTTAGATAAGAAATAACAGTCACAAAGTACAGATAAGAATTATTTTTCAAATTTGTTGGAAATCGGTACCTAGCAGGGGGAGACTACAATGCTAAGCACGTAACATGGGGATCTAGGATAACCACCACGGAAGGAAGACATCTATATGAGGCCATTAAGGCAAATAACAACAGCATATTAAGCACAGGAGAACCAACGTATTGGCCAACTGACACTAAACAACTTGCTGACTTAATCGACTTCTGTATTACGAAAAACATGACTCATGAAAACATTGCAATAAAATCATGCCTTGACTTATTATCAGACCACTCACCATTAATAATAACGCTACTGGATAGACCTGTTAGAAAAATCATCACCACGCTATATAACCATAAGACGAACTGGAATATATTTCGTGATGTCATAAAAGAAAACCCCGAGTTTCTTTGGAATCCTCCACCGAACTGGACAATGCAATCGTATACTTAAACGATAACACAATAAAAGCAGTAACACAATCGACACTAATATTATGTAGATACTTTAACAACAAAGAAAATCCCTGCTTTTATTTTAGACAGCCAGCCGATAAAACTAAACTAAACAAATCATCAAACGAACTCAAAAAAATTCGCCAAGAACATAATGACAATCAACTGAAGAAGTACCTTAGCAGCCTCGATACAACTACAGCTACCAACAATTACTATGGACAGCAACTAAAAAACTCACTAAAACAACCATACACAAGCCTCCAATAAAAATAAATTCCAACACATGAGCAAGAACAAGCAAAAAAAGGCTGAAACATTAGCTGACCCTTGAAAACAATATTTACAAATATGTAGCATGGATAATATTATAAAAACATTGAGCTGCCAAACACAATTGAAAATGCAGACCACGCAATACAAAACATGACGAAAGAAGAAATCAAATATTATATAAAGAAACTTAAAGACAAAAAGGCACCGCGAAATGACCAAATAAATGGGAAAGTACTAAAACAGCTACCGGATACTATAATAAAATACATACGAGACCTCTTCAACGGAGTAATTAGGTTACAATACTTCCCAAAAGCATGGAAACTTTCACAAGTTATAGCGATCCCCAAGCCAAGAACGCCCCTGTTGCTAGCTCGTACATACCAATTAGCTTGCTGCCCATCCTCTCCAAATTGTTTGAGAAAATACTGCTTGACAGAATTTACCCGATTCTAAAACAAAAAGACGCTATCCCCTCACACCAGTTCGGTTTCCGAAAACAGTAAATAAGTAAACGAAAGTAGTAAACAAAATTACAGACGATTTCTATAACAAGAAATATTGCATTGCCGTGTATTTGGACATCGCGAAAGCTTTTGACAAAGTACGGCACAACAAAGAACTTCTATAAGAGCTAAAAAACATTTTACCACTTAACATATTTAATATCCTTAAAAGCAAGCTACATGACTGATAGATACTTCTTCATAAAATACGACGAAGAGTGCTCTGATATATTTACGGCAACAGCTGGACCACCTCAAGGAAGCGTACTGGACCCCATACTATACTTAGTATACACAGCAGATATACCAACGTCAACTACACGAGGATCAATGACAGCTACATTTGCAGATGACACAGTTTTAATGCCATCTAACAACAATGAAGAAGCAGCAACAAAAACAGTGCAAGATACGCTATCAGCATACGCAACACAATGGTTTGAAAAATGGGACATTGAGGTCAATAAAGACAAAACACAACATGTAATATACGTATTGAGAAAATATGCAAGACATCCAATCCCAATTAACGGGGAAGACATAAAAATACACTCAAGTGCAAAATACTTAGGCATAACGATTGACTCAAAACTCACATGGAAAAAACGCATACTGAACAAGAGAAACGAGATGAAAAACAAATTCAGGCAACTCTACTGGCTACTAGGAAAACAATCAACCCTAAGCTGGTTTAATAAACAAATGATATATAAATCAATAAACAGACCGGCATGGACCTATGGACTAGAAATTTGGGGGACTGCCAGTAAATCAAACCTACAAATGATACAAAGAAGTCAATCTAAGATGCTAAGAACAATCACAAACGCAAATTGGTACATAAGAAACAGTACAACAGTACATTATAGCACAAAAACTATGAAATGAGACTTATACCGGAAATGGAACTTCAACCAAGAAGACTAAAGCGCAAAGCACCCACAGATCTTGCTCGTACTGTAATATAATATAAATAAAATTATAGAAAACTATGTTGTGCTAGTAAAATTGTAACTAAATGCTACCAAAGACAATAACGTTCTCTTCCAAAGGGAAGGGAAAATTGTGTAGTAGTGATATTAGCCTCAGTTTAATGCAGCCTATAAGCTTCGATAAGAATTAAAACTACTAATATGAAAAGTACCTTAAATTGAACTTAACTTATACATAACTATTTTTTGTACTTTGTGAGCTATACAAACCAAAGAGTGACCACCGACAATAACGACAACAGAACTTATTTCTCTCATGCAGCTGAATCTTATCAATTCGTCTTAATTTTTCACTTCCCTTTTGCTTTTCTCTATAACCGGCTACTTTAATTCGAGTAGAGTGGAGGAAGCTGTTTTGCAAGAAATTCTCTCATAGTTTGGGAAGGAGAAATCATGACCAACGACTTTGTGAGCATTCCTGCCTATGGAAGCAAATTCAATTAGCTGGTCAGCAAACACTAAACTGGCGCTTAACTGTATTCAGATGCCAAATACCATTTACTTGAACTGGCGTTGGCGTTGGCATTGACGGAGCCTTGGCGATGTGAGTGTGAGTGTGACTGTGTATAAATTTTGGTCACACGAGCATGTCTCGAGCTCTAATCAATGGATAACAAATGGATAACAAATGCTTCCTATGGTGTAAACATATTCACCATAGCAACAACACATAAATATGTCTACATACTAGGTTTGCTTGTCTACACTAGTTGATTTTTTTGAGTCCCGAGAATTTCGGATTATTTACCTTCAATTACGGGATTTTCGGGATTTTTAATTTCTTACGAAGCATATGAAAAGGAGGCAGACAAATCTGTTTTCATAAAATCAAAAAAATATTTTGACTTTAGGTTTTTAGCAAATACGGATATCTTGTCAATTCGTAGTAAATAAGTAATGATTCCTTATTTATATACAAATATCGTAGGATGAAATTTCAATAATTTATACAATAACTCATTTAAATATATAAAGGGTGGTTAAGTTTTAAGGGTGTTGATTTTAAATAAAATACATTTTTTTTTTAAATTATTGTCTTTTCTCTTTATTATGATAATATTGCTATAGTTCAATTACGTACGGAATAAAATATTGGCCAAATAAACGCCGCGGACTCGGCGGCACCCCTCCATCCGATGGTCCAAATTTTCGATGACGCTGAGCCATAGTTGAGGTTCTGCGCCGTTAACGTGCCGAATCATCTTACCCTTTAGCTCTTGAATTGTTGCTGGCTTATCGGCGCACACCTTTTTTTAAATAACCTCAAAGAAAGAAGTCCAACGGTGTCAAATCACATGATCTTGACGGCCAATTAACATCGCCGCGACGTGAGATTATTCGGCCACCAAATTTTTCGCGCAAATGAGCCATTGTTTCGTTAGCTGTGTGACAAGTGGCACCGTCCTGTTGAAACCACATATCGTTCACATACCTTCCAATTCGGGCCATAAAAATCATCTCAATCGTTATCATCTCATGATAGCGAACACTATTCACAGTAACTGCCTGACCGGCCTCATTTTGGAAAAAATACGGCCCAATGATGCGACCGGCCCATAAACCGCACCAAACAGTCACTATTTGTGGGTGCATTGGTTTTTCGGCAATCACTCTTGGATTATTATTTGCCCAAATGCGGCAATTCTGCTTATTGACGAATCCACTGAGGTGAAAATGTGACTCATCACTGAAGATGATTTTCTGCACGAAGTGCGGGATATGCATTTTGATTTGAATGCCCGTTTTCATAAAAAGTCTGAATAACTTTAACGCGTTGTTCGATTATGTATCTTTCCATGATTCAAATTGAATTAATCTAAAATTGAAAAATGTTAAATGAAATGTACAAAAAAGGTTGACATTTAGGTGTGGTTGGCATTCAACATCGGCCCTTAAAATTTAACCACCTTTATAATGCTTGAATGAGCGTTATTTTGGGTGTGAGAATGGCACTAAGTAATGACAGAATATTTATATTCTGTCACCACTTTAATTTCGTCACCGTGGCTCCACCACTTTTCTGCTGGGAAAGTCAAGTGGTACCCCCTCTTCTAAAGACGATCATCTCCGATTAATTTGCGGTTACTTCCATATACCACTCAGGGCAGTATTTGTCCAAGCTATTAAGCATGGATTTTATGAATTTAGAGTTATCCGCCAAGCGAACAAAATCATCGGCATAAGGGAACAGACGTATATTCATGCCCTCAACCAATAGTCCACCTTCCAAATAGTTGTGCTAATCATTAAGGTTTAAAGTGAACAATAATGGCGACAACAGACATCCTTCTTTCATACCAGTGCAGGTTTCAAAATAGTCGGATACTTCTTTTCCCGTCCAAATCACAGGTCTAGCGTTCTTGAAGATATTTTTTATCAGGTCGGTTATTTTACTAGATAGTCTCATCTGTCGAAGTTTATGAATCATCAATCTCCTCGGCACCCTGTCAAACGCCGCCTTGAAATGAACAAAATATGCGTTAGCTTTTTGATATTCATTAAACTTTAAACGAAATATAATAGACGCAAGATTATAAATGCTATCTACAACTGAATGGTTTCTTCTAAAGCCGACTTGGTATTCAGTGAGTACATTGTTTATTTCTGTCCAATTTGTACGTCTTGCTTAACCAATTCCATCAACACCTTTGCGATAGAGTCCATAAAAAATATTGCCCGACTGTTACTGGCTGCATTTACATTTCTTTTTTTGATAAAGAGGAAAATCATTGTTTTTCAAAAGTCGCATCGATCCTTCCGGTCTCAAAAATTGTATTGTATAACTTTGGGGCGGTAGGTGAAATGGTTGAAGTGCTAGTCTAGCACTAAAGCGCCGTTTTGACATAGTTTTGTGAACTCCAATAGAAATTCTAGTAATTTTTAGTAGTTTATAAAGTATGCTACCTTCTCCTGGCGCTTTATTTATTTCAGCAATTTTCGGTGGTTTTTTGACTTTTATAAAAGTAATATTTTTATCCAGATCTTCATTTTCCCACTCAAGGGCTACGACGACAGTGTTAACTCAGGTTAGTGTCGTTTGAAATTTTCCCGTAAACGCAACAAAACAGAAATGAGTGAGAAGTATGCGAAGCATTTCGAGGCGGTATTTTTATGCACGCATGCGAAAGGGCCGAAATTATCTTACGCTGTGGCTACAAAAGTGATTAAAAATCAAAAAAGTTTTTTGTGATTTGGAATCAGCGTTATAAGGTGCACACAAATGTTGATGACTTTTCCGAGCGTGGCTTGAAACGAGTGATGACAAAAAAGCAGGATAAAGTGATTGTCCAAGTTTTTAAGCGGGACCCTTCTTTGCGAGTACGCTAAGTGAGATCAGTTCTTGCTAAAAAGGGAATAGATGTGAGTATCAACACCATCGAACGACGACTGAAGGAGGCGCACATATCCTACCGTCCCACATCATCAAAACCACTGCTATCAGAAAAACTCATTGAGACACAAGAAAACGGCGTCACAGTATTGGACTTGCCTTCCCAGTCAGCAGACCCCAACCCAATTGAAAATGTGTGTGGAACTATGAACACGCATCTTGCCGGAAGGCCAGTCCTTAAAGCAACTCGTGCGTCAAGTTCGCAAAATCTAGTCCTGTTTGTCGACGAGCTACGCAGGAAAGCTGGTTCAAAGCATGAAGAAGATGCCAGGCTATACTCGACAACGAAGGAGACTACACGGCTAATTACTCAATAATACTAAGACTCGTAGCTTTGTACATACTTTCATGTAAACAAATTTTAAATAAATATCTTTTATACTTCATAAATAATCGCGATTCCTTTTTTCTGACACCGACTGTATATCCCTCGCTTCGTTTTTAAATTTTTTCATAATAATATTTTGTTTGCTTTTTTACATGTTTTTTCATAAAGTTGTTTTGTCTATAGATATTTTTGTTTATCGTCTGCAATGTTAGGTTTTCTGATGTTGTTCATTATCGGTACGTTTTCATTGTTTTCATTTAAGGTCATACATACATACAGGCATATATTGCAGTACCCAGATGCCGAGATTGTAATAACGGGATCCCAAAAATCCCGACTTCATATGAGTCGAAAAAACTGGCATCCCTAATCCTAAAACGCATGTTTTTTTAGAACAAGTGAGAGATGTTGCTGAGTAAGCGCGTGTATAGAACCGAGGGAGTATACTTTTATAGACTTTTATAGAGGAATAGAAAGGTTTTCGTAATTCACATGCAAATGTAAAGTGCGTCGATGTATACAAATTTTCTTATATACAGACGCATGTATCTGTATTTGTCTGTGTTTATATTTGTGTTTGTGTTTTTGGCCATTTCATGCCGTCATTCACTTGGGCATACAAATAAACTGTACGCCCCATGTGCTGCAAAATCAAGCGGATAAAATGGGAAAGCCATACCAGTAATAATCACATTTACATACAAACAAGCATACGTGCATACGTGTGCGTTTGTTGGTGTGCCTATTGCCAACAAAAACATGATAGTAAACTGTCTGATTTCCGGCGCCAAACGCTTCTCTAACGTGCTTTTGCAGACGTGACCGGTGCTAATGAAGTCCACAAAAGTGGCAAGACGCCAACGGTCTAAAGTGAAATGGGTCTCGGACCATTAGGCAGCGCCAAGCTCAGTAACAAAATCAGAAACAAAAAAGAAAAATAGCTCCTATAGGCTCGTACTGTAGTTAGCTCATTGTGCCCCACGCATTGTGTGACATCTACATAGAGTAAATTGTACGCATAGTGACTGAGTTGTACGGAGATGGAGCAGCAGCAGCAACAGCAGCAGTGGGAGCAACAGCAGCAGCGGCAGTGCATACAAATGTCGGCTTTATTAGCAGTGTGAACGTGATAATTACACACTTGAAACGCACATGCAAATGCATATGAATAAAAACTAACTATAATTGACTCAGAAAGAAAATAGCAGCTGCCTCACACTCGCATGGAGCGCTACTTCAAGTAATGTCTCAACGATAGTCTGCGGTAATACAGATCCGGAACATTTGTCATAGAATACCAGTACTGAAGTATACTTGAGCTTGTTTGAGACCTCTGACTTACCTACTCGATAACTCTTAAACATTTGGCTTTTATGCATTGAATGCATCAACTAACTCAAATAATTAAAAAAAAATATAAAAAAAACGTAAAAAATCATTCTTCAAAACCAAATTTTTTCGACTACAGAGGAAGGTATATTAAGGGGTTATATACAGTTAGAACTTTTAAAAAAATTGATTTTTTTTATTTTATTTTAATAATATACGTATATATAGGGTGGACCATGTAAAATTTGCTTTTTGAATCGGCTATAAAAAAAAAAACTATTGTAATCAATACTTTTTCAAACTTTTTTTTTTTATTTTGAAGATTGAACATTGTGATTTATGAATGAAAAGTAATATCGTTCAATTGACTGCCACGACTGGCTTTACAGTAGGCCATTCGATCAACCCAATTTTTAAGCACATTTTCGATTGTTTGGGCTCCAATTTTATGAATGGCAACTTCGATTTCGTGTTTTAAAGCATCAATCGTCTTTGGATGGTTCGCATAGTATTTGTCCTTAACGACTTCCCACAAAAAACAGTCCAACGGGCTTAAATCACAGCTCCGTGGGGGTCAATTGATGTCGGAATTTCGGCTGATTATTCGGTTTTCAAAAACGGTGGCCAAAAGTTCGAGTGTAACTTTGGCAGTGGGACAAGTTGCACCATCCTGTTCAAACCAAATGTAGTCCATGTCATTCTCTTCAATTTTTGGAAACAACTCGGTGAGCATGTTACGGTAACCGCATCAAACAGTGACTCGTTGTGGATGCATTTGCTTCTCTGCAGTAACGTGTGGATTTTCAGAGCCCCAAACCCGACAATTTTGCTTATTGGCGTTGCCACCGATGTGAAAATCAGAAAGGAAGAAGAAGACTCACCACTTTGGAAATAGGTTTTCAATATTTCCCAATTTTGTTCAAGCGTATGCGTCCCATTTCGTAAATGTCAAACCTTTAAGTAAATTATGAACACATTTGACATGTCATTTGTGTTACCATTCTCAAAAAAATAGGTGGTTCAAAAAGCAAACACTATATGGCCCACCCTGTATAAGAATACGCACAGAAGACTTAATATAGTTTCGGTGAATATTTTCGAAGTTACACGCAAATTTGAAAAGACGTTTCTGAGTGCTTGAAAGTACAAGGCCGGAGCGGAAACGCGTTTTTCTCAAAGTCGGTGATCAACATTACTTGAAAACGGCTGAACTGACTAGTCTCAAATTTTAACACGAGCTTCTCAAATATATTTTTTAGTAACTAGTTGAAGATTTTCACCGATAAATGTATATGTTTTTGAAATTTAAGGTCGAAATTTTGGTTAAAAATCGATTTTTTTTGAGACTACCGAATTGTAAGATCAGCCAATGAAAGATGGCGTAATGAAACCACTTGCAGAATCGCTCGAAAATGGTGGTCGCCTGCTTATGTTAAACGCGCAGAAGCTCTGCTAAGGCAAAAAATAAGTCAAGCTCAGATTTGCACACTGATTTCAGTTGTAACGGGGCATTGGATGGGGTGGAAAGGTACGGAAGCTGCCTAGATGAGAAAGATACGACCTGGCACCTCCTGTCCCATTATTTTGCGCTATCCAGACGTAGATTTACTATTTTAGGTAGAAAACTGTTCAATAAATTGGAGGATCTCAGCTCTGTCAATATCAGTGATCTTCCAAAATTTTTGATAAATACACACTGGTCTTAAGAGAGATAAGGACAAGTTCCTCACGCGACATCTCAATGGTCACTCAGTCTCAGTCTGTCCTGCAAGACAACTGTTTCAACCTAACATAACCTAAAACTGCCAAAAAATAAAAGACATACCTATAGCAGCTAAAAACTCTACGCATCCCTACATCAGGTACAGGGTAGTTCTCACCGAACTCATAGGGCTCTTAATGGAGACCGACTACTGTATTCCAAGTCTTGCTGGGAATGTTCAATTAATAACCTGATCGCACGATTCATTTAAGGGGTGAGAAATTGGACTCACTCACCCATACATAGGTACTTGCCTGTACTATACTAAGGCCCTACGCCTTGTAAAAATCAGGATATAAAAATTAATGCTGAAATCACTTGCTTGGGTTTCGTATGGGGCTTGGGTATACTGATCATATTTAGGTCCTGTCGGAATATTGACGTTTTCCTTGGTGTGAGGCAGTTATTGCAGAGCTCCACATTTGACATGCTGAAATGCTTACTAACACGCTACCAGGACTCGCTATAGAGATCCCGCTGCTTTTATGGTACGAACTCGTTTGAAAATATATATGGACTTGAGTTCCAAAAAATATTTGAATATTTATTATATGTCTAGCCTGCATGCATCTATCCGTACCAGTTGGTGATTATTCGAGTAGGTTTCAGCGATTCCATTAATATAAGCGATAGTCCTACAACTGGTTTCAAAAACAATGAGACTGAGTTAAATAAAACTCAATAGGTCGACTGATAGACAAGAAAAAAAAATTTTAGTGTGTATACGAAATTCTATTCCTTGAGTACAACATTCTTGCGTTTTTCATTTTCGAAGAAAAATGTGGCGAACATCAGTGAGTCGAGATGCACGAGATGCAAATAATGAAATTAGTTTGCTAGTGTAGCCTTCGAGATGGAAACACATTTTAATAGAAAATATAAATTTTCAAAACGTTGTTATTTAATAACTCCTCAAAAGTTCATACAAAGCTGCATTATCGAAGTATATGGTTAGGATACTAAATTATTCATCCCACTTTCCATATATCTGACGCAAAATGGACTTGAAGTAATTCAGAGTCTCACAAATGCATTTCTCGCGAACAGTGTCCTTTAAGGATACCCACCAATTTCGAGCGCTGGGACTTTATTAATGTGAGAAGATCCTCGAGATCTTCAATTCAAATGTAGCCAGAAGGATTCCGCGATCTTACAACTCTGTATATTTGCTCAGCGCTCGTCTAAATTGATGTGATGTTCACTCTTCCAGAAGCAGAGCACAGGTAGTCGAGGGCCACAAAATCCTCTCACAAGTCCCTTGTCTGGCAACGACATCCGCCTTCATGTTTCCTGCAATATCGCTATAAGCAGGTACCTAGAAAAGCCTTGTAGTAAAGAATCCGGATGCCATGGAAAGTGAAGTCAGGTATTCGCCGAACAGTATCGAGTGCATCATCATCGATTCTAGGGCCCTAATTGCCACTTGGCTTGCGGAATATCTACTACTTTCTATTACTATTTACTTTCGTTTTAGTTATTACAGAAGTGAGCAGCCAATTAGCTGCTCCTTTGATTGCGATTACATCTGCTTGGGGCACATTGCAGTGGTCCGGTAGCCTCGCAGAATACTCCCTCACCAATCCTTTGATGCGACTTCGAGCCATCCGTGCACAAATTCACCTGCCGTTAAAAGCTGTAACCCGCCCACTTTTCCTTTGATGGAGTGTGAGTGGACCATTTCCTGCTTGGCCGAAGCGAGTTTGTATATTGATTAGTGGACAAGGGGATGCACCCAAAGTTTTTATGGATATCTGAATAAGTTCAATTTGTATGATATAACTGCAAATGAATCACCAATCGAGAGCTTCTGGTCGCCTTGTCTTCTAAGCGTTTGCTTCCTAAAGCTTATCCAGTTATTGACAGTATAGTTCGGATTTAAGAGCTTAGCAGTGCTTCCCCAAATACTAATTATTGTCGCTGCGTCGATGACAAAAACCTGTGCATGGGCGGCATTTTTCTTGCTTGCAAATTCATCTTCAGATTCTGATTTCTCGTGTAAATTTATACTGAAAAAAAAATTAGGGCAATTCTGTCCACCATGGATTTGATCTGTGCGGTAGAACGTTAACATATTTAGTTACAAACATAACCTAGTATTGATTTTATCATTGATTATACGAACTATTTATGCGGAAACGATTATTTTCCTCTTATTTTGTGTTCACACTAAACCAAAGCTGGCCGTGCAAAATGCCTAGTCTCATATTTTTTGCCCGAAATGTCTCGCTATTTTCATTTGTTTTCCTTAGCGACAGTGATTATGGCAATGACAGTGTTAATTGTACCCAGAAAAAGTGTAAGAAATTGCTTAGAAAGCATTCATCTCCTGGCTATTGATTATCACTCATACGCAGTGTAGTGTCTAATGGTAATTATATGCCGTTTAATTGCACATACATACATACACGCATATGTATGTGTGTACGTGAGCAGTAGGAAACAAATGTGTAATTAAGTAAATTTGTTGTACTTTGTGGTCAAATTTGCTGAAATTTATCAGTCTTTTTCATATTGCTTAGGCCGTCTATGACTGGTAAGGGAGTAACCACACCGCTCTTTAGACTGCTGTTTTGATTTAAGATTACAGTGATAGATCCTAGTGTCATCCATTGTAATGAATTGACGCACAAATCCCATTTTATCCCCTCGAAAACGCTCTAAATGTTGCTGAGAAAGTCGCATTCGAATTTGTTTTTGTTCCTTTGTTAGCGAATGCGTCACCCATTGCGTACACATCTTTCTGAAATGCAATATTTCAATCAAAATATTGCTTACACTGCCTAATGAAATACCTAGAGCTTCCACTAAATCTCTTTTAATCACTCGATGATTTTCCAATACGGCATTCTGTATTTTTTATGACTTCTGTTGTTGCTGTTTTGGACGTGGATCATCTTCAAGGTACGTTTAAATTCAGCAACCCATCTATCTGCTGTACTAATTGATGGCGAAAAATTCTTTTACACTCTCAACATTCCAAAAATAAAAATTCAATCACTGCACAATACTGAGTTCCTCTCATCGTAGAAAATACTGCAACACGTCGACACTAAATGGCTTGTAAACAAAGAATGAATTGACAGATTAAAATGGAACTTCACACGAGTTCATGTGAAGAGTGTGCGAATATAACCAAAAAAAAAAGAAATGTAGGCCAGTAGCAGCGCTTTCTCCTATCCAACGCAAAACTTATTTAACAATCTAATATTTGGGAGCGTCTGCATTGCTTTTACAAAATAGGAACAAAAAATTAGATCAGTAATGGGTGGCTGTTCATACTAATATACATTAACCTTTTTTTAAAACAAAATGATTTTATTTTTATTTTTGTTATACACCTAAATCTGTTCTTACACGGTAGAGTGGTTCCAGAAAGAACCTTGTAAAAAAAACCGTGCAAAAAATAGGTGATTCCTGGTTCCTAATCTCTAAAACCTATTAAAATTAATGAAAAACAAGGACTTTTTAAGAACAATAATTCATGTTTATTTAATTAAATCACATAAATATACAATGTTCATTTTTACAAGCATAGTTATTAAAGACAAAAAAGATATGCACTCTAATCTTAAAAATAATATGAATTAAGTGTATGGCAAGTTCAGGAACTAAAAATAATTAGATTAAATGGATATGTTGTTAACGAAAGGAATAGGTTATTCAACTTTTAAGGTAAAAAAATTTAAAAAAAGTGATAATCATAAATACAGGAACATATATTTAATTGCCGTCATCATCAGTTACTCGCATTCGCTTGCTTCGAACGCGTATACAATCACTATCATCGCTGGAATAATTTTGAACTGGACTTTCTCTTGCTCGTTCAGCATCTACATTTTTATCAATGAACTCTGTTATGAGCCGTTGTTCGCCAATTCTTGCTACCTCTTTGTATAATTCTTTGTAACGAGCCATACAAGAATTCAGCTCATGTTGGAATTGTGCAGCTCTTTCGACATTGGGATCATTTTGGATGCAATGATTTATTTCCAAGTTGAAGTCCTTCTTGAATTAAATTTGCAGTTAATTTTACAGGTACAGGTTTTTCACTATTACTGCTTTCTATAGAATCAGCATTCTGTGAGGCAAAATGTAATATTTCCTCTTCGCTTAAAACTTTATCAATCATCAGTTCATCAATGTCATCGAATACCAAGTCATTAAAACCCTCCCCACCAACTGCGTGTGCCAAATCAATTATATTGGGATATTCTTTAGTATTTGGATCCACAGGATTTTTACTTTTTACACATTCTGGCCGAATTTCTCTCCAACATCCGTTTAAGGTTGATGGTCGTAAATCTGATAATGCTTAAGCAGAATGTTCAACGCAATCTTTAATAGAGAACTTGTTCCAAGCATCAATTACTGTAAGAGTTTCATCCTTATCCAAAGTGCTCAAAAAGTGTCCAGTGGTTGTATTAGGGATGTGGTATTCGGTGGCAGGAACAAAAATTGTACATTTTCGTGTTCCAACTGAGGATGCCCGGGTGCATTGTCTACCAAGAGAAGGACTTTAAATTCTAAGCCTTTTTCATTCATATATTTTCTAGTTTCTGGTACAAAATATTTAATGAACCATTCTATGAAGACTGCAGTTGTCACCCATGCATTTTTATTGGCCATGCAATTAACTGGCAATGTATCAAAATCGACATCTTTCATTGCTCCAGGCTTAAGTGCACGATTCACAAGCAGGGGCTTTAACATCCGATCCCCAAAAGCGTAGAAATTCCGTTAACCATCCAGTGCTTGCAGAAAATTCGTGTCTTTTCTCATGAGCTGATTATATGGATGCAGACGGTTGTTCGTCTTTTATCATTTTATAAAACTTTAATGCTTGATGTTTGATATTGTTTCCGCCTACGGGAATTTGTTTTTGTGCACTGTCTTCAAGCCATATTATGAGTGCTATTTCCATTTTTTCTTAGTAGCATCTCTAGTGTATGATGAAGACTTAATAGATAGTTTCGTTCTAGAAATCACCGATCGCTTAATTGAAATTTCATATTTTTTATAGTTCTAGTTCTGGCTTCATTTAAACCGAACGTTGTGATAAGAAATGTTGAGCCATCTCCATTTCGAAGGCGATCTAAAATTTCAATTTTGGTTTCCAAAGTAATTGCTTTACGTTTTAGTTTTGTATTTGACATTTTCTTTTAGGGATACATAAAATATTTAACAAAATTAAAAAATATAAATAACTGAATAAATATAAACTATTTTTTGGCTTACCTTTTATCTTAATGCGTTAAATTTACTTTTTTTTTGTAACGTTGGAAAAACAAATTTGCCAATAAAAAATTTCCTTACCAAACACGTCTGATTGCATTGATAATTCACCAAATATTAAGACATTTCACTTGCTCTGACCAGTAAATTTGCTTGCATGCACAAAAAGGGAATTCCCCTAAATTTGTGATATGAACATATTTCGCAAAAATTAAATTTGACAAAAAAAATGAAGCACAAAAAATTTTAAATCGTGCTAAATGGAATAAAATCGTGTAAAAAAATTAAAAATACTTTATTTTCGAGCCGTGTAAAAACATAATTAGGTGTAGGTTACTTATTCCTCCTAATACTTCGGAGTAGCCGGTTTGAAGAACAGTAACAGTCGCGAGCCTGCCAAAGAGTGTACTACAATTTTTAATTAAACTGTTAGAATCTCCATTCTACCCTGCTCTGTCGTTGCTGCGCTGCCGTCATTTCCTCTGCCAGCGCATCCGCTACTGCCACAGCATCCGCTATTGCAATTCAACATGTGGCTTTTTTTTGTTTTAATGTTTTGCATGGCATTCTTAAATAGCAGACTTATCGTCAGCATTTCTTGTGGGAAAGTAATGAGTGGGTAGCTGCCCTTGATATTGACGTTGCACATCTGGTTATTGTAGGAGCACATAATCAGGTGCAGCTTCTTATTACTTCAAAATAAGTTGGCATGAAAAATAAGTTGGAATGACAAGTGTTCGCTACCAAAGGAATCTGCAAGTTTTTTTTGAATAAGCACGTAGCTGGTGGTAACTTATACCAAAAATTGTCACGTGCCTCCATAATGAAATTTTCTCTCATAGAATTTTTCTTGCTTTTACTCGAACTAGAACTTGTGCCAGGTCTTCATAAAGTTGTCAGTTATGTTAATCACCTGTTATTATTGTCTGTTATTATCTCGATGGCACAAAGCATGCCAAAGCAGCACTCTACAGCACATGAAGATAGCAAAAATTGGGTAACTTGGTGGGTGACATCAAAAATGTTAACATAAAAACAGGAAAAGTTAGTGGCTAATAATTGAATAATCTTTTGAAGAATTGTCAGCTCATTATTTTCTCATAAGGAACTCGTTTTCTTTGTTGAGAAATTCCGGAGATTTATTTGTATATCTGATAATTATTTATTAGTTGTTGTAAAAACGTGCCATTTAACGTATGTATTTGTGTATGAAGGTTGCTCTAGCAGTGAAACTTGGAAGGGTGCATAGGAAATAATGACGTAATAATTGAAAGTAATGATACAGACAACATAATTCGTTTCTAATTATTATTTTCAATAATCAAAAGCTTAGTTGAATAATTTGGATAAACGAAATAGCAGAAATATGTAGTAGCTATTGATTTGATAGTTCAAATGACGAAGAATAAAGAATTATGTACTCAAAGTACACGTAACTAATTAAACATTGCGCTGTGAAAACAAAAATTTACTCCATATGTTGTGTAAGTTATTATGTAAGCTATTATTCGCTCGGTTTTAGTTCAAAATACGGATAATCGGCGGGGGAAAGATTTGTGAAAATTGCAGCATAATGATGTGGTTGAGTCGAACAAAAAAAAGCAAAAAAAAAAAAAATGAAAATAAATTCCACAGCTCAGTTTTAACCAAATGATTACTATCTTTTATTATTATGATTTGATATGTACAAGTACACTGATGGTGGACGGCTCAAAGGGCAATCAGGTTAAAGGAGATTGGCCTCTGGAGACAATCTCTCAAGGGACATGGTAGCATTTCCGGGCAGTTAACACCGTATTTCTCCGAACTTCGAAGAGATCTCTCTATCCGCAAGCTAGAGTTTGAGGGTCGTGCTAGGGCACTCTTTCCAAATAGGCAGGATTGGATCTAGGGGAATCAAAGTCACTGGGTGCTCCTTTCTTCGACAGCTTAGGGCACTGCGCCAACCTAAATCCCAGCAGGCTCCTGCATTATATCAACACCTCTGGCTGGCTATAGATATCTGCCTGTTAGAGGTCTCATAATGGTACCAACACGTCGCTTTAGCGCTACTTGAGGAGTGCCAGACTGGCACTTCATCCATTTCACCTACCTATGGCTTACGGTTGAGAAGTTCGTGGCAGTACATTATGATTTTAGGAAAGGACGGAAACTTATTTGGGTATGGGAATAAGTTTCCGTCCTTTCTTCGTCAAAGCCACGAATTATTTAAACAATGCAATAATATATAATATTGTGTAAAGTATGTGCCATTGGAAGCTACAACTTCACTCCATGTTTCAGGCAGCATACGGATTCCTCTGACGAAAAATTTGAGTTCTTTTAAGTTGATCCATTCATTGACCCAGTTTGCGATGCTCTCGTAAGAAGTGAACCGCTCTCTGATAAGGGCTGACTGCATTGATCGAAGCAGATGCTAGTCCGAAGGTGCAATGTGTGGGCAAGATTTCCCAATTCAGTCCCTCTAAATATATCTGGAGCGATTTAGCAACGTGTGACCTGACGTTGTCATGCAGTTTCTCAGGTCTACCGTCAGTTGCTTTAAGGAGTTCATAATAGATGACACCCTTCTGATCCCACTAATCCCACCAGATGCACAACATAACCTTTGAAGCATGAGTATTTTTTTTCGCTGTCGATGGACCTGGTTCACCTGGCAGGCCCCAATATATTCCATGCTTGGTGTTATCATTATAGATCCATTTTTCTTCGCCAGTGGCGCTGCGATACAAAAAACCTTTTCTTTTCTGTCGTTCAATAAGCATCTCACACCTCACCAAATTTCTCTCGATATCCCTCCCCTTCAATTGATGTGACACCCAGTTACCCAGTTACCTGTCTTATACAACGTAGAAGCGTTTCGTTGTGACTAAAATTGGTTTTGTAATAAGGTGAATTGAACATATTGCGGTTACAAGTAAGAAAATTGAAAAGTATTAGCTCTAGTAAGCCAACAAAGGGAATGAATGGCAATTCTAGTGAAACGCTTCCGAGTCTTCTCCCTTCTTAAAGATCAACCCATACATAATGTGTCCCATATAATGCTGCAATATTCGAGGTTTGATCTAACTACAGAAAAATATAAATTATTTAGCGTGGAAAGATAATTGAATTCCTTAAAATTCCTTACTAAAAGGGGAACATAGATTCAGACTTGGTAATTATTCGCAACTGGATTTTGTAAATCTTCAATCGTTGTTGTTTTTATAAGCAATTAATAGCTTATAGAAAATCTTCCCAATTCGTTCTTTTCTAGCCTGTAGTTCTTCTTTTATCTATCACAATTTAATTTTTCCAGCATCCAGTCTACTTATTTCGACTATTTTGATATTTTCTTCAGCCTCAACTATTCCTGGGTCACCACAACGCGGTAGAAGGTCATTTTCACAGCCTCATTTTTCTTGTTGAATTAGTTGAACCTAGTTTTTTAATAATAGAAACAAAATTTCTAGTTACTACGAAGTTTCGTTTATTTTTGCAAATTCGTTTGCTGAAGGCAGTCTTGTGCTTTTGGTCCACATAACTAATGTTCGACATTCTTCTTGAGGATTATTGGTGCCTTAATTCACGATAATTCGGTTTGTTGAGAGAAATTCTTCGATACTAATGCTGAGTTGTCATATTTGTGCTGCAATCACGGCTTTTTCTTCCCTTGAGGTGTGAAACACGACCTCCACTTAGAAGAACAAAGAATACGAGAGTGAAACTGGCACCAGACTGACCAGACGGAGACTGAAACTGTGGCACACAGTGGGAGTTTGCAAGGCAAAGTTTTAGTCTTAAGAGGTTCAATAAACTTACAAACTTTCTCAAATAATTAGCTGAAAATGTTTACGCACAGACTTGAGACTGATTCTCTAAGACGTCAACGCTCCGCTACTCGAATGCGATCCCATCTCGAAAAAAAAGGTAAAATATTTCGTGAATATAAAGGCACTTACACTTCATCCAGCCTCATACCAGCTTAGGTTTCTTTAGATAATTTTATCTGGTACGTACGTACCCTTTATAGCTATATACGAGACGACTGTGTCATATGAAGTAGTTACTTTGGACCGAAGCAACGTTTATCGGTGGTACAAAATGTTCTCAGAAAGCCAAGAAGATGTGAACGACGAAAAGCGTGCCGGACGCCCGAGCACTTCAACATTTAGCAACAGACAAAAAATTGATAAAGTGAAGAAAATAGTATTAGCCAATCGTCGAATCGCCGTTAGAGAAGTTGCTGAGGACCTTGACATATCGAGCCACTCAATTTTTTTCAATGATTTGGGCATGATAGGGGTCACCGCGAAATTCGTACCAAAACTCCTCATTTTCGACCAAAAACATCATCGCATGAACATTACTAATGAGATGTTGGACTCTGACCGCGATTACCTAAATTTGCTCCAGAGGGTCATAACTGATGACGAATCGTGGGTTTATGGTTGTGACGTAAAAACCAAAGCTCAATCATCTCAATGGAAGCTGCCGGTCGAATGTAAAAGTTTTGCTTCGATTGCAGGAGCGTTGTGCATCATGAGTTCTTGCCACAGCGTAATACCGTCAATAAGGAATATTGCCTGCAAGTTATGCGCAATTTGCGCAAAGCCAGAAACGTCCGGATTTGCGGAAGAACAAAAATTGACTCTTGCATCACGATAACGCCCCTGCTCACACATCGTTGCTTGTGTGCGACTTTTTTGCCAAAAACAACACACTAATGATGCCACAGCCACCGTATTCCCCAAATCAGTCCCTGTGACTTTTTCTTGTTCCCGAAACTGAAGAGACCCATGAAAGGACGACGCTACGATTGACGAGATAAAGACGGCAGCTGAACAAGATAAAAAAATTATTTTTTCAAGAGCTTCGAAGATTGGAAAAAACGTTGGCACAAGTGCATAATATCTCATGGGGATTACTTTGAAGGGGACAAAAGAGATATTAATGAATAAATAAATAATTTTTGGAAAAACACAAAATTCGCGATACTTTTGGAACACACTTCGTGTATCGATATATGACACGGTTCAAATTTTATTGATTTGAATTTTAAAAACATAATTTATGAGGGCAATGGAGAGGAATTCTTGAAATTATGCAATAATGCCATTGATCGGATTGAAATGGCTCACCGTGTAATAAATTTAAATCTGGTTTCGAGCGCAATTGCTATGTAAGCCAAACGTTCGCTTGTTTACTTGAACTCTGCGAGTTCGTATAACAGGTGGAATATTCTAAGGATTACCTCTGACCGCTGCATAGTGTTACGTTTGAACTATTGTAATTTACTTTATCACTTATATATTGAAATCATAAAATAGCGACAGTATAAATTTGTTAAAGCCCAAGCTGTGGAATTTGGTTCAATGGCGTTCACGGCAGTCGTGTTGCTATCACATCCGCCCAAAACGCCATTGCGGACGTGTAGTCGAGACAAATATAAGCGAGTATAAATTACGGCTAATGAACAAATAGAAGTGGTCACAGAAGCAAACCGCAATATTTGTGTTGATGTGTGTATGTATATGTACGTTTAATGGTATGTGTTCACTTAGTCACTTCATTATTTGGCGAGAGCGCTTTTTGTACCACAAAACAGCAACAGTGGAATGACAACAACACCACAAGCGAATGCCATTATCGCTACTTCGGTCAGAGCACACAGAGTTATGCACACAAACATATAGAATACTTGTACAACAGCAAAAACAACATTGACCATCAGGGTGCTAATCCGCAACTATTTTTCGTATTGACCACAAAAATATATATAACGCCAATTAAAACTAAACGATGCGCAATTTTTCGCAAATTTTTCTCTAAACCGCGTCAACAAGCAAATTTTTTAGGTATGCGTGTGTGCGTATGCGTACTTATGTACTTATTATTTCTATTATTATTGGGCTACTGCGCACTGCGACCAAAAGAGATCTGCATATGGCGCAAAGCCTAATGAGGTACCCTATATTTTAAGGCTTTCAAACAATTTTAGCACATTTTGGGGATTGTTCCATAATTTAAATGAATGCACGGCAACACCACAAAGGAGGAGCCGTTTTCTGCCTGAATTTTGATGCGCGTAAAACAGGATTTTTGCTATTTACCACCAGATACAAGGTACCAACTTTTACCCTACCAAATATTAATGGACAAACTCCCTCATTTTCACTCAGTGCCAAGTACTCAGGGGTAATTCTGAACTCTAAACTTAGCTGGAAATTAAACATTGAAAATAAGAGCAGAAATTGCTTTATACAGGGTCCGGCACTCGAAATGTAACTTATTAAAAAGTCATAAATTTAGTTTGGAAAATTACTTTTATTCAATTCAAAGTAAAAAATGTTTGAAAATAATACAAAGTTAAGAATCAATTTACTTTTACTCGATATGAACACCTCTTGCCTTGACTATGGCCTTGAGATGGTCCAGAAACGAATTGCAAGCTGCCCGAATGTGACTTCTTGACTCGCGGACAATGGCTATTTTCAGCGCCTCGAAACTGGTGAATCTTTTAGGTCGGCCTTGCTCTCTAAACTGGTTCAAAGAGAAAAACCCATTGGATTTGAGTCTGGTGAATATGAGAGCCATTGCATGGACATTATGAAGTTCGGAACGTTGTTTTTTAGCCATTCTTGGTTGACTTGAGCTTTGTGAGACTGTGTCGAGTCCTGTTGAAACGTCAATATTTGTCTGCCCACGACTTCAAAGCAACTTCCAGAATACTTTCCCGATAATATTGCGTATTTACCTTGACGCCAGGCTCGATGAAAACGATTGGAGAGCGCCCATCTGCGGTCACAGCGGCACAAACCATTACCTGTGGTGGGTGCTGCCTCCTGTTGGCCAATCGATGATTCAAATTCTCGTGTGAACGATTATTCAAATAAACCCAATCGTTTTGGGAGTTTACGAGTTGCTCAATTTGAAAAAGTTTCTCGTCAGAAAACAGAACGGACGGAAATTGACCGGTTCCGTCCAAGCAAAGCCACTCCTTCGCTCTCTCAAGTCTGACTTGTTGCTGGTTTGATATGAGGTCATACGCCTTTTGAATCTTGTAAGGCTAGACTTTGAGATCATTTTTCAGAATGCGGTGGATGATTTGGTGAGATATTTTCAGTACTTTCGCAATTTTATTGGCTCTTCATCGGGGTTTTCACTCAACTCGCTTTTTCACTTTTTGAACCATTTCACGTGACGTTGCAGTCTTTTGATGATCACCTCCATGACTTTGCGCGATGCTATCAGTATCAATGCAATGAGTAATGGTGCGATAATCAAAAACTTTATTTAGTTTAAGGTGCTCCAGCTCGCGAACAATCGCTGGTTGTGATTTTCCAACCAAATATAAAGCAATGACACCATTACTGATTTTCTTTTTTCGCGTTTACTCTCGGCAAAATGCTTCCGCGTGCTTTTTAACAATACTCTGGACTGTCATTTAACCAACTAATTGGCATCCAATGCTCGTGCATCAGTTGCGCGAGCGGTCTCTAGTTGGTTACACTTCAAGTGCCGGGCCCTGTAGGTCTGTAACCGTATGCTACGAAAAGATGGGGTCTTCAACCCAAGTATACATTATGGTTGTATAGGGCTGTTATACGGCCAATTTTATCGTATGGATCGGTAGGTTGGTGGAAAACTGTAGGCAGAAATAACAACATCAAATTTCTTGGCAGAATACAAAGATCAGCCTGTGTAATAACGGTCGGTGTAATCTGATCACGTTCTAGGGAGGCTCTTAATGCATTGACACACGTTGTTCCGATAGATCTGTATATGAATAATATGGCAACCATGAGTGCATTAGGTTGAATGAAGCAAGTCGCTGGAAGGAATACACGAATGGTCACGTCAGTCTATTATTGCGACAAACTGAGTACACCTCGGAGAGGACTGATTACATCGTCCCGGCGGTAACATTGTCCAGGAATTTCGTCACTTTCTTTCCGCCTCAAGAGACATCTCATTTAACAATTTCGACACTACAGTCTATACAGATGCCACTAAAATGGATTGTGGTATTGGAGCAGATTCATCACGTCTTTCTAATGCCTGCAGTGCCTTCCACACGGAAGTACTGGCAATTGGAAAAGCTCGCCATGCTTTGAATAGCCGAGCTGCAATCCAGGCACTGGACGCGGCTGCAACTATCCTCTAATCTAGTGTAACAAAGTAGGAATACTCCTACCAGCTTTATTGAAGTCCCTGATCTCACCTTACCTTAATCTGGGTTCTGGGACATCGGAATATTGATGGTAAGGAGTTTACCTCGTCGAGCTAGACACACCATTTTACTGAAAGAGGCTTACATACATCACCTCAAAGCGAGTTGATTTTAAATGTTCATGACCAAATTCCTCATTTGGATCACTGCATTCTTGATCCAAATGAGTAATTTCTGTATTCTTAGGTTAAGTTATCAAGTATTTTTTAATCTGGGTGGTGGTTGGTTGAAGTGGTGATTCACCCTGAATCCAGCTAGCGATTCCGCATCATTTTGTTGCCTCATGCTCATAACGAAGGTTTTTAACCGTTATTTACAGCGTGAGTATATATTAGATAACATTTTTATATCACAGAGTGAAATAAAGTTGAAATGAAATGTAATGTTTCCACTTCGTTTCTTGACTAATTTTCTAATTTTATCAAAAATGTAAGATTTATCAAAATTTTAACGATTTGCCCATCAAACGGTGCCTCAGCTTCGATGGCAATATTTGTAAAACGAAACCTTTGCATCCAACTTTTCTACATATATTGCATTAAATACTTCTCGTGAAACACAGAAATTTTTACTGGGATAAGGCAACACAGAAATTAGTACTGGAAGAACGCAGCACATTAGGGGTGCAGTCACAGAACATTAGCAGTGCACTGACTGCATTATATTTAGCGGTAGGTAAGTTTCCTTGTTCGGTTAGATGTCCTACTAATCAGGAGCCAATGCAAAAGTGCGTACATAAAAATGTAATTTCGGCACGAGAAAACATCACGCCACCATATATCATCGTTTTGCTTTTCGTTTTTGTCACTCACCATTCTTTGTCATCCCCTGCCTACTGCTAAAGGATTTTTAATACATTTCACTCTTCGCTTGCCCGCGCAACGCCCTTGTGCCTTTAATTACATTAAATTATAAAAAGCTTGATAACTCACAATAAATCGAAATAAATTGCTAATAAATTTTCTAATATTCAGAACTAGAAAAACGCTTCTAGCTCCAACAACTGCATAGGCTCCATAAATAGCATTTTTTGTTTAGCCGCCTGTTACGATCTTTCACTTTGCTTCAGTGGTAATCAAAAAGGTGTCGATTTGTATCTTTTATATGCATTTTAGAATGTCCTAACAGTCAGTTGGCTTCATTAAATAGGAAACGGTAAAAAATGTTTTCTTAGACAGGATACCAGCTTTAAATTGCGCTGTGTATGCAGCCTACATCATGAGAGACAGGCAACTGAGCGGAAAACTTTCAAAACATTTTGCTTCACCCTGTACATATTTTTAGTGATAATCACAAACTGAAATCAAATACTAAACGCCAAATAAATAAACTTGGGTTTGCATAATTTAATAAGTGGAAAATAAAGAGCTCTGATTTTTTGTGCATTAATTTAATTGTATTTAATATTTCTGCATTTTGGTACTAAATTTAGTACGAAGGAAAATTTGCTTTACTTTCCTAGTCAATATACTCGCGCATGTACCCCATTTCAGTATGATTTCAGGAAAATGTGTTTTTTCGTATTAGCAAACACTTAATATGCCATAAATTAAATCCATATAAACCGAGTTGCAATCCAAAGCAACAGGGGAGTCGGTGGAGACAAAACCGGGGAGGAACGAAAAAAAACACGCGATTGTTGCTTACGACTATCCTGTTGCTGCCACGACTATTGATTGCTGCCGCTGACGTAGCATTTGCATGATGCCGTTACCAAAATTAATGTGCCGAAAAGATGCTTATCACACAAATAACCGCAAATTGTGGTGACGTCTGTGGCGTCTGTGGCGATAGGAACTACTCTTGAGGCAGCAAAACTGTTGTGGGCAACGGACGTTCATCAGTGAAATGTGGGTTTTCTTTGAGTTTGTGAGCAGGCAAAGACATATTAAAGATTTATAAATTAGTGTGGGCATCAAAATAATTCATATTTGTTAACATATTGGCGACTGTTGATTCGTGCTTGTAGCTAAGCGTGCAAAGTTGCAAATAACATAAAGGTCATCACAATTTAAAAGATACGTTTATAGTTTCCATTAGCTAATAAATAATTTTCACGTAGTGAAAGTAACTTTTTAGGGCCCTATGCCAAGAGGAGCGCGATTATCAGCGGACTTCTAGTGAATCGAGACGAGAGTCTCAGATCGCAAAATACAATCCACCACTTTTTGAAAAATCATGATGTATAAAGAAAAATTAAAAGACCTGGTCCGCAGCCTAAGATTGACCGCAGGTGTAACAGAGAGATAAGATGACGGTTGGCTGTCAATAAAAACACCAATCCTAACCAAATTAGATGTGAACTTTCTCACAATGTAACGAAGAAAAGAAAACAGCAAATTTTGAATGAAGTTTCGAATTTAAAACACCAAAAAAGCGTAGCTTACACCATAGCTTCTTCCAATGCGTGGACCTCGGAATGGGGTAGCAGATATACCAATAAAAAGTTGATGCCTTGCCATTCTCATAGTCCGGGAGCCAGGGGTCATTTTGACCTCATCATTTCATGCCGACTGATTTTAATACTGAAGGCAGACGTCATCCAATGGATGACGAAACCAACCGTTAGCTGGTCCAGTAGCGGTGGGTACGTGCTTGGAATGCTGCGAATCGTATCGAAAAAAAATTATAACAACTCATTTAATATCGGCTGAAATTTTTTTGTGTATTGTTGATATTTAGTAGAATAAAAAATAGTCAGCTGCGCCGTGGAGGCGGGAAAATAAGTCAGCTGAACAGGCGAACTTGTAAAATAAATTAGAAAGTAAAACTACTTTACGCCGATTATCATTGCGTTCATACATCTCGGCGGCGCTCGGAATTTTCAATGCTTCGGCTGACGGCTTCCCACCGCTATAAACGCAGCTGACCATCAATATTATATTTTCATATGTGTCCAAAATTATGTAAAAAAATTTCAATCGGCATAAAGTAGTTTTACTTTTTAATTTATTTTACAAGTTCGCTTGTTTAGCTTTTTTTTCGACACGTTTCGTACCCTCCCACAATCACAGCCACCGCGGGTGCGTCAGATGACGTTCACTTTGGTTATTCATCAAAGCTAAATCACCAGTATAGTCAAGAATTTAGCGGTATAAAAACGCAGTCCAAAATCGACCCCTGGCTCCCGGACTATCCCTGCTTGATGCGGTTCTGCTAAACACTGGAAGAAAAAACACCTTTGAAGTGAATGGTCGTGCATCAATAATTGACACCACTTTCGCCAGCAGGGGCCTATTACGATCAGCAAGCTGGCAAATGTGTGATTTTTACACAGGCAGTGACTTTACGCATAGAAAAGAAGCCGTACAGAAAATACAGAATAAAGGCTGGAGAGGGGAGGCGCTCGAGGAAGAACAGTTCCAAATCATGCTAGAGGAGAACCCGACTAGCACTAATGATGTGGAACTACAAGCGGAGCTGCTAGTAAAACATGTTAGCAGAGCCTGCGATGCCGCCATTTGCAGGAAAAGACAGAGCGCGCCCAGAAAGCCTGTATACTGGTGGACGGAGGAGATCAGCAATCTAAGAAGCGTATGCAAAAAAATGGCTTGATCTGTGGATAGCCTCAAAAGATGTACATTTTTACCGCGACTAGAAGGATGAGAAAAAGTAGTAGCCAGCGTTGGACAATACTTTCAATGATTTACTTGTAACCATTTTTTCAGAACAAAGTTGTATTTTCATCAAAAAAACAGCGAGAACTTAGCTGCGTACCTAATACTTGAAACTTCATTATTTTAAATTAATTTACATTTATGTTCTGCATAAAAGCACGGATGGGTTTTTCGTTATGTTAAATTTTTTTTTTTTTCTTTGGAAAAATTAATATGTTCCTTGCGCTCTTTTAAACGTGCCGTTTTTGCAAAAAATCGATATGTGAAAAAATACCACGCACACGTGGCTATTTGCATATATTTGAGAAGAAGAAAGGTTTGCTCAACATAAGATTTCAATTCCTATGCCTTTTCAAGCATTATTAGAAAATACTCTTCTTCTTCTGTATTGCTTATTCGTTTAAAATTGCATAGTGATCGTACAAAAATTTATATCTTTTTGTTTCTTAACTACATTACTCCAAACATATTAATTTATATTATTTACAACTTTTTTATAAATATCTCTATTTTTAGCTGCATTCCATAATTCTGCAACATTGCATATGCCCGTCCAATTACTTATATTTCGTAACCATGATAACTGCTTCCGGCCAAAGCATCGTTTTCCTTCATTTTTTCCTTCCAATATTAATTGTAACATATGGTATTTGGTGTTTCTCATGATGCGTCCAATATAAGCTGATAAGCTGTGTTTTATTGTTTGTGGAAGTTCACGTTCTCGATTAATTAGCCGTAGAACCTCTAAGTTAGAAACCATATTGGTTCACGGAATTTTCAAAATTCGCCAAAAAATCCACATTTGGAAGGCCCCGAGTCTGTTCACGTCAGAGACTTTGAGTGTCCGACATTCCATGGCAGACCAAACTCTTCGAAACTTTTCTATTTTTGCATTATGAACCAACAGTGCTTTATTAGTTCCTGCTCCTGCGTGGCTCTTGTTGAGATGCATGAATTTCCTTTTATTAATGCTAATTTTAAGACCGCAATTTTCGCTGAGATGAACAACTTTATTTAATATCGTTTCCAAACCATTCAAGTTATCTGCTTAAAGTGTGGTGTCGTCGGCATATCTAATACTCGTATTATTTATAAGAGCTTGTTGGAAGATTTTCTCAGCATAGATGTGGAAAAGGTCTAAAACGTCTTTAAGAATGGAGATTTCCTATGATTTTTCATTGTCGACATTTTTTTATTCTTTTATTCCTTGTTCACTCCTCTCGGGAGCATAGGGCCTCGGCAAGACTCAGTCTTGCGTTGGTTTCGTTAATCTATTTTGATTTCTGGCAGGGTAGGTGATTAACCGGCCGCTACCAGTCCTAAGTAGGGGAAATGCCCACCTTTCAACGCCTTCTTACTGCTTGGAGCACTATCTGTTTCTCACATTTTTCTGGCAGAAGGATCGCACAGATGGTTGAGGACTTCGCTAAATTTAGTGTGTCTGTGCTATTATCGTGATCGCCCGATTTCTCTTGCTGGCGCCACTGATGCAATGTGTAACTGTTTTTGTTTTTGCTTGTTGTAGCAGTCACAATGCAAATAATGCGCTGACTATTGTGCGGGAGTAAGCCTGGAATGGATAAGGTTTTTGGGTTTGAGGAATGAGATTTTTTTTTATTTAGAAACAGGGAAAGTAGGTAAATTTGGGAAAGTGCGAAAACCGTGCTTTACATGGGATTCGAGCCCACAACCTCTGGGATGGCATTCTAGTGGACTTACGCTAGACTACCGCGGCCGCGCGGCATTAATTACGACAATCTGATTTCAATAAAGGTTTCTTAAGCGTCACAGCTCTTTTGTGGCAATATCGAGTGATGGTAGAATGTTAAAGAGCTGGTCATGTTGCACTGTATCGAATGCTTTTTCATAGTCTAGAAAACGCATGAATACATCCTTTTGTACATCTTTGCAATTTTGCACAAGAACATGGACGGAAAACAGTGCTTCACAAGCTCCCATGCCATTTCTAAAACAAAATTGCTTAGGGCCCATGGCTTCTTCACATTTTTTATAAATTCTATTGTGTATAATTTTAGTGAGTGATTCATGAGACTTATGAGCCCATGTTCCTCGCACTTCTTGTGTTGAATTTTTTTGACAATGTAATGAAAACTGTCAGGTATCGTAGATGCGTCTAAAAATGCGTAGATGTGGAAAATAGTCGTAGCTCTCAAAATATATAAATACTAAATAGTAAAATTTTTAAATAGTAAAATTTCTATTTAGATCCCGATAATATGGATTAAATCTTAAATAAGTGTGTAAAAAAAATTTGTATGCACAAATTAATTAACAAAATTTCCAAAGTTATGCCCACAAATCATCAGAGCAAAACTCTTTCTGACCTCACTAAACGCAAACAATCAACTCAATGCACTCCAACTAATGCATTTAAATATTGCACAAATAATTGCAATCGAAAAACACTTTCCACTTTGACCAAATGTAAGCTGTCATGCTTGTGTATTTGTATGTATGCGTGAATACAAACATAATTAAATATTTGGCAGTGCGATTATTTTTGCCATAAATTAAATGATCAGCAAAGCAATTGTGGCGTATTTAGATAATTTGCTTTCGTTCAACGAAATTAGTGCAACGGTAAAATGCCCAAGCACAATTGAGCACTTTGCAACGCAATTTATAGCAACCTCCCTGCCTCCATACATAGTTTTTTGCACAAAATTTAAAACTTTTACGCTAAAATTGCCGCTCCTATTCGATTGCCACCCTTTCTCGATTTATCTTTGTTGTATTACTTCAAGTGAAATTCGCATGTAAGGCAACTGAAACTTTATTACTTTTTTTCAGCCTTTAATCGCTTACAACTCGAGGTGGATTCTTGCGAAGTCTTAAGTATCGATGGCGTTGCACCCGTAGCAGGAATGGAATCGAGCTGTAACACCGGCATTCAAAATTGAATACTTTTGCGTTTCGCTTGCAGGCAGTGCTGTTGCATAGTTGAAGTTTCTTCGAATTTTTAATCCAATTTCGTTGGAAAATTATGCAGAATGTAAAGCGTACAGCCTTAGAGCTAAGCGTTTGAAGCGTTTTCTTTAGTTTTACGGCAAATTTCGCATTGAGCTGCCATTTTTTGTACTTTTCATACTAAAACTTGACTAACAAAGCGAGCTTTAGAGTATTGAGCAAGTATTTTAGTAATAAAAATCGTTTGAAAGAAAAATGGAGGGTATATTTGGATTAAATTTGAATTAGTTGGCGCTTTTTATAAAAATTTAAATAGAAATACTCAGCGTTTAGTGGAATTAATTTTCAATTAAATTAATTTTAAGGGGTTAGGGGTAGTCAGATACCCAAAAAACTGATGATTTTCAATCCTCTTGTTTTTGTTGGTCAGTTGCTTTACTTTACAAAAATAAAAACATTGCATTAATACATCATTTTTCGACTTAACTTTAGCAAAATTTCAAAAAAAAAAATAATAATTGTAAAAACAATCGCTGTTTATGTGGAGCTCGTTTCTCCAGAAGTCCCTTGCGGTGATCATAACAAGTCCTTGGAGATTCATCTTAAGTCAATCGGACAAGAGAAATTACTTTTATTAATAGATAATCTTGTGATTTTTTTCAAAATTAACGAAGTGGCGGCCTCAGGAAATATTTTTCAGAAAAAAACCGGAAATTAATTGTTAAAAAAAAATCCTTCGATCAGCCACGACTGTTTAATGTTTTTCAAAAGCAGTACAAATTTTATTGAAATCTACCAAGCGGGTTTTAAGTTATATTGATCAGTCAGTTATAGTCAGGAAGACGAATTGACTGAGATAGGTTGAGCGGCTCTGAATGGAAGCCAGCTCCCACAAAACAGTTCAACTTAGAACCATCGGTATAGATTTCGATATCGTATCTTCATATCACCTTGCCTTTGCCCCATTCGGCTCCCGGTGAAAAACGTACCGTAAAGTCTTTCTTGAAGTTAACGTCGGGGACTGTGTAGTCTGATCTGTTTTTGAGCAGCGAGGGAGGAGGATCTTACTGTGACCGTACGACCTTGTTGTCCAGCTTCCTATGTATCTGAGTCTCACCGCGCTGCAAGTAGCTATTGCTTTAACCCATTTTCGGCAGCTGGTCGATTTTTCGACCACCAACTTCGGACTCCAATATCTCAGAAACTAAATGTAAATTTATTGATCAGTTTTCACAAGTTTTAAATTTGGAATTTATTTAATTTCCAGAGCATAACTTTTTAAGAAAAAAAGGTTCAGGGCAGATTTTTGTAAAAGAATGAAATTATCACTATTTTTACGTGTTTTTTGTGCAGATGAAAAAATAATGAAAAACAAAAATACAAATAATTGTTACTAATTTATTGTGAAGAGAAAAAATGAAATTAAGAGAATCAAAAAAGTAACATATCGATATTGCAATAATTTTTACTGTTTCATGGACGTAAACTTTAGTGGTCGAGAAATCGACCGCTGGCCAGGAACTGTCATGTAGGATAGAACAAAATCTAGCAATATTTTTTTCTTATTGAAAGAGATGGAAGTGATTATCTTTTTGGTATAGGAAAGGTACTACCCCTGCAGGGGAAATCACTACTAGTGAACCAAAATTCTAGTTCAGCACTAGTACCTTACCTCCAAAATCGAACCTGTCCTATATTGGATGGTACGGGACTATTAGAAAATACCTACAAATCGAACTAGTTCTCATTCGTCTAATATCGAACTAGGGCGGAACTATCCTAAAAGGGTTTATTGGAATATTGTACCTATCGGGGTACCATTCTTTGCCACACATTGACCACTACTGGTCTGTTCGACCGGACATGGGAGTTCCAATTGTGAAGCAGGCTATGAGTCGTAATTTTTTTAAAAAAATTAAGCAGTTTTTTCATCTCGCTGACAACACGAATTTAAAAGCAGCAGACCGTTTTGCGAAGGTTCGTCCTATTACTGACGCTCTCAACAAAAAATTTATGCAGTTTGGAGTCTTTAGCCATAATCTCTCTATAGACGAACAAATGATTCCATACTTTGGACGCCATTCCTGCAAAATGTTTATCAAGGGAAAACCAATCCGGTTTTGGGTTTAAAACATGGTGCTTGTGCTCTGAAAGTGGGTACTTATTTTCTAGTTCATTGTATGGGGGAGCAGCAACCCCTCACGATAAATCTATTGGTCTAGGCGCACAAACAGTCTTAGACTTGCTTGCCAACGTATCTGACCCTGAGTGCCACATCATTGAGAAATTTAAAAAAAGAAATACGAGGAACATTTGACCAACTACTTGATCATCAGCAAGAAATATTTACTGTTCGGTGGAATGATAATGCTGTAGTCAATGTTATAACTAATAACTCCACAGTCAATCCAATTATTAGCACTAAAAGATATTGTCGGAAGAAAAAACAAACTATCACTATCCCGCAGCCAAAAGTTATTCAAGAGTATAATCATGGCATGGGTAGTGTGGATCTCCATGATAATGCGGTGGCAAATTATAGAATATGTATGAGAGGAAAAATGGTGGTGACTAATATGGACAAATGCTCTTGGTAACGCAATGGTCAATGCATGGAAACTTCATTGTATGACGGCAAAAATTGTAAAGATAAAACCACTGTCACAAATTGATTTTCGTTCCAAAGTCACAACAGAATTATTGAATTACGACAAGGACGAGGGCGAGTATGAAAACGAACATGGAGATGAAGGTCCATCGAACCTTCCTCGGATCAATGAAAGGGTACACGCCGTCATGAGAAGCATTGAAAACAAATTTTGGCGGTGTAAATTTTGCAAGAAACATACTATTTTTACTTGCAAAAAATGCAATATTCATTTACATGCTAAATGTTTTGATGATTATCATAAAAATTTGTAAGCTGACTTTTCTATCAATAAAACAACAAAAAAATATTTGTATTTGAAATAAAATGAAATAAATTGACTTCGTGTGCTAAATTTTTTTCATAAATGTTGTATTTTTTTTTAATATATTTGACGGTTTTTGGCCAGCGGTCGATTTTTCGACCAGTCCATATCTAAAACACCGATGGTCAGAATTTTTGTTTTTTTTTTAATTTTTCTTGATTATGGTCCTATAAGCACTGACTAAAAAGGAAATGGAAAAATTATGACGAATTCTTGTAGCGGCCGAAGATGGGTTAATGTGTAAATCGAATGGTAGCAGATGAATTAGTTCATTGAACGCTTCAGTAGGACTGGTGCTAAGCGCTCCTGTGGTTAAGATACACGCTGTTCTTTGTATCTTCTTCAGCTTGGCTTGGTTTTTTGGTATTTTTTTCTATTTTTCACATATGTTAGTATTGACCTTACAATGGCTGTGTAGGACCAATTGCATAGTTTTGGTTGGATACCCCATTTTTTGCTCAACATTCTCTTACACGTGTAAAGTGTTATATTCGCTTTCTTAACCCTGTACTCTACGTTGGACTTCCAGCAGAGTTTGGGGTCTAAGATAACACCTAAATAATATGTATTTTGCCTGTGGGGTTAGCGTGAGACTGACGCCGTTTAGTTTTGGGAGATTAAAGTTTGGTACATTGATTTTCTTGTTGAATAGCATCAGTTGTTTCTCTCGGGTTTACACTTAAACCACAGTCCGTGGCCCAATTGCTGAGTAATACCAGAGCTCCTTCCACAATCTCACTGATTGTGGTTGGAAACATTCCTGAAACCATAAGCACTATGTCGTCCGCGTACGCCACTACTTTAATTCCCCTTCGGTTGAATTTGGTAAGGATGTTGTAAGCGACTAGTAACCACAGCAGAGGGGATAAGACTCCTCCCTGAGGGATACCCCTGTTGACAGAGCGTTTTAGCGTGCTGCTGCCTACCTCACCGATGATTATTCTAGTTTTAAGCATGTTCTCTATCCATTCGCTGAGGCCTATGTCTCTGTTTAACATACTCGTATTAGGCATATTCTCGGTGCTTCTCACTGTTCATTTACCAATGAGAAGTCCATTTAAGCTTTTATCAAACATTTTTTACCAGTAAGTCGTCCTACCGAAAATCGTTAAAAAATAAATAAATAATTCGAGCGCACACTTCTGTTAGGTGTTTGGCCGAGTTACTTGTCCAACTTGTGGCGTGTGTCTTGTTGTTGTACCACAAATGGGGCGACCTAACCAATTTAAGCCGATTCCGAACGGCAGATATTTTTATGAGTACCTTTTTCATGACAGAAATACACTCAGAGGTTTGCCATTTTCTACCAAGGGGCGATTGCTATTAGAAAAATACTTTTTTGTTGTTTCGCGAAGTTTCAAACCTAGGTAACTGAAAATCGTTAACGCTTCCATTAACCACAATTTTGGTGCATTGGTAAAGCAGCCAAAAGCATAAAACTCCCCATAGGAGATTTTTTCCTGTGTGGTGAATAAGTGAGTCTCCACTTTTATAAGCAAATCAATGTGGTAATGATCAAACAGGCATGGTGAAAATATTTCTAGAGGTGTGACCAAGGTCAAACCGTTAATAGGCTCTCAGCAATTCGGAATAAATCAGCTGATAGACTGACAAAACTAGGGTCATAACACTGATAGCAGAAATAGGCAACATGATAAACATTCATGGAACTTTTTGCAAAAGGTAATATAAGATAACTTACTAAAAAATCTGGGATATAATATATTTTCTATATCCTTCTGGCACATTTTGTTAATTAAAAATGTAACAGCAAATCAACACGATACTCGTTTTTGAACTTTATGCATACACACCGCTTAAAAGATGGAACTTTTTATATTTTTGCTTTGCCTTGACACAGCGTAAATGTCAAAACGAAAATGCAGTGGCAGTAAAAAAAATAAGATCTAGATTGCATTGTCGACGAAGGCTACAATCCTTAATCAACAAATACCTCCGAAAAATGCCAAACATCATCAGTAACGACGCACTGAGGAGATTAACGAACGAGGAACCCATCCTTTGGCAAATCAAACGCAGAAAGTGGCGATGGATGGGTCACGCACTGAAAAAACCAACAGATAGCATCACGAGAATGGAACTGGACTGGAACCCGCAAGGGAGCATTCTCCAAAAAAAACTCGGGGAAGATGCCGACATCCCATGGGCCGGTGCAAAAACAACAGCACAGAACCGTGTACGATGGGAGAGTCTTATCGAGACCCTATGCCACAAAGCGGAGTGAACAAGGGGAAAAAAAACCAAAGATTGGATTGCCAATTAAGTGGACGAGAGCTTATCTATAATATAAAAATGAATCGCAAAATGTGTTGGTAAGCGCATAACTCAACAACGCATGGACCAATCTTAACCATCATTTTTTTAAATATTCCTTGAAGTCCAAGTGAAAGTCAAAAAATGTAAGAGCTATAGATTTGATTGGCCTCGCAATATTCTCTCTTTTTTTTTAGTTTTAGAACGAGTTAAGGAATGATTTCATTCACAAATAATAAATAAATAAAAATAGTTAAGTAAATTTTAAGAATAATTATGCAGGGCTGAACAAATCCAAACATATTTTAAGAATAACAAAAGGCAAACATTATTAATTAATCTAGAAAACCCATGTTTCTCACATGGTCAATTGTATGTTGCCTGTTCCTGTGTTGGAAAACCATCAGATTTGTTTGTATATTCACCAGGTAATCAAACAAAAAACATTGTATATCATAAAGCACTACAATAAAAATAAAAAAAAATTGTTAATAATTACGATTCACTTGATTTACAATAAAGCGATTACTGAAAATACTTATATACGTTTTATTTCATTATTTTTTATTATAACGGTTACTAACCCTATGTTAATAATAATAAAAATAAATAATTAATTATCTCTATTTTTTGTCATTGAAGCACCGACTTTATAAATATTTGTCACCTTTAGGTTCCGACTATCCCTTTAGATTATTTTTCAATCAGGTTTGAACCTTAAGTTTCCCTCTTAGTTTGAAGCCCTCTGGCAAACATCCCAGTCCGGGTTTTTAGAGAGTCCCAAAAGGGTGGCCAAAGTTCGTGGAAGCGAAGTTACTTAGGTCAACCGAGCTGACCCTTTTATTTAATTCTCCTGAAAAGAACCGTCACCATGATGATAGGGCGGTGTGTGAAGGTCAGTAGAGTAAAAACGTCTTAAGGTCGAAGTATAAACTGCCACATTCAAAATCTACCTGAGAGAACGAAGTCTGTCGGGTCCGCTAGTTTAATAAAAATGCGTAATAGTTTGCCCAAGAAGCACCACATTTTTTACTTCATCAGTCACCGCTAATGGGCTAATATGCAATGGAAATAAAGTCAATTTATTATTAAGATTCAACTTTTCTTTTAACTTTATATCTTTTTACATCGATAAAATTGTTCAATTATTTAATCAAAACGGAAGTCGCTTAAATTTGCATCACACCTGTCGGAAGATTTATACTTTTTACAAATGGCGTTGTATGTCAATCATATTTGACAGTTGTGAACTTAACCATATAAAAACAGACAAGCAATGCCACTTATAAAGGCGAAATAAAGATTTCCTTCACGCAAAATCATTTTTTATTTAGTAAAAAGTAATAAAAAAACCAAATTGGATGATAAATTTCGCGGCACTATGTACTTTTAGGCCCTTTCTATTATCGGTAAGTCGTCAAATATCTCTACTACTTGCTGTCAATCTTAGGTGGATCGACTGTAGTAGAAGTCGATTTCCAAGCTGTACATCCAATATGAACCCAACAGATGAATGTTAGACATTTACACACACACATAAACAGAAAAATCCTTTTAGCAATCCCATTAGTGTACTCACCACAAATCTCATGAAAAGTACCGCCTCTTTCGCCAAATAAATGAAAAGTAGCAAAATAGTAAATTGAATGGCGTAGTTAACGAGAAATTGCAGTAATATTTTGATTTTGTTTTGAACAGCAGCAAATCACAAAATGACGAAATGTGAAAATTGAAAAATCCATGTCATGAAATGTCAATTAGTAGGAAGGTAAATAGAAAATTAGGTCATAGGAAAAGCATTTGGTGAACTCTCTTACAGCTGGCAAGCGAACGTTCGAGCAGTGCAACAACCCTTGGATGCGCTAGTATGAGTACACATATATACATATATTTATACACACATGCACACATACACCTACGAGGTGTGCTCTGAAAGTATAGCGAATTTTGAATTTTCGCTGGTTACGTATATTCGAATTTCAATTTTATGTGGCGAGATGTTGGTACTCATTCATTCTCTCATTCATGCCGACGAGTTGGGCCATTTTGAATGTTCAGTTAATTGTTAACAGCTGCTTTACTTGCACGTGTTTCGGCTCGTCTTCGATTTTTACTTTTACTCAAAAAGATGGATCCAAAAACCTGTATCAAATTTTGTGTGAAAAACGAAATTAAGTGCGCGGATGCATTCCGAATGTTGACTGTGTCATACGGAGAATCTACTTTGGACCAAAGCAACGTTTATCGGAGGCACAATATGTTCTCAGAAGGCCGAAAAGATGTGATCGACGTAAATCGTGCCGGACGGCCGAGCAATTCAACAACAGACGAAATAATTGATGAAGTGAAGAAAATGAGTATTGGTCAATCGTCGAATCGTCGTTAGGGAAGTTGCTGAGGACCTGGACATATCGGTTGGCTCGTGCTATTCAATTTTTTGCAATGGTTTGGACATGAGACGGGTCACCGAAACACCGGACCAAAACTGCTCAATTTCGACCAAAAGCAGCATCGCATGAACATTGCTAATGAGATGTTGGACTCCGTCCGCGATGACCTAAATTTGCTCCAGAGGGTCATAAGTGGTGACGAATCATGGGTTTAAGGTTATGACGTGGAAACCAAAGCTCAATCATCTCAATGGAAACTGCCGCACGAACTAAGACCGAAAAAAGCGCGCCGGTTAGGTCGAATGTAAAAGTTTTGCTTACCGTTTTCTTCGATTGCAGGGGCGTTGTGCTCATGAGTTCTTGCCACAGCGTAATACCGTCAATAAGGAATATTGTGAGCAAGTTATGCGCAATTTGCGCAAAGCAATCTGCCAGAAACGCCCTGATTTGTGGAAGAGCAAAAATTGGCTCTTGCGTCACGATAACGCTCCTACTCACACATCGTTGCTTGTGCGCGACTTTTTGGCCAAAAACAACACACTTATGATGACATAGCCACCGTATTCCCCAAATCAGGCCCCTGTGACTTTTTCTTGTTCCCGAAACTGAAGAGACCCATGAAAGGACGACGCTACGATTGACGAGATAAATATGGCATCGAAGGAGGAGCTGAACAAGATAAAAAAATGATTTTTTCAAGAGCTTCGAAGATTGGAAAAAACGTTGGCACAAGTGCATAATGTCTCATGGGGATTACTTTGAAGGGGACAAAAGAGATATTAATGAATAATTAAATAATTTTTGAAAAAAACACAAATTTCGCGATACTTTTTGAGCATACCTCGTATATATGTGACAGTATCATACACGCGAAGTTTTGTTTATTCCATTTGGCCACAGAAATAACATAAATTTTGCATTTACCGTATGAAAGCTTAGAAAACACAAACTTCACTGCGCTGTTCCCATTTTTATTAGAAGTAAAGCAAATTTTACAATAAAAGCAAAAATTAATTTCGAGTCAATAAAAAAAGGAAAATGTTTGAACCGCTGCAACGAATGACGCGTATCGTCAGTGAATAATTAAAATAAGACATGAAATACAAAATGCGAGGCAACATTTAAGATGAATCTAATGACTTGACGCCCTATGCCTCAATAGGAGTTAAAGGAAACAATAAATTTGAATAATTAATAAATATTAATAATATTAACAAAAACAAATTTTTCTTTTCCTTTCTGCTTTCTTTATTAATTACATCTGTCTTATGACACTAAGTAATTCATTTTACAGCTTGGATTTCATGACATTAATAATTATCAATGCCACATTTTGGTTGGGTATTTATTTGTGTGAGTGTGCAATGTATTAACTTAAAATTTTCCTAGTTATCAGTTGAGTTCGTGTGGGTCGTTTGAGCCGCCTGGAATTTGCGATTTCTGTTAGTGGGTGTTTTCGCATGCCAGTATTCGTACGATTCCTTAAACAGAGAATATGACTTTTGCTAAATTTGTGGATGTTTTCCGTTACTGTATCGATATCGAGGTGCATTGGATATCTTCATGTGGAGCGTAACAAGGAGCATTGTTTTTAATATTTTCGGTTGTATTCCTTGAATAATGTTGCTGCTAGCTTTACTTGCCGTTCACTAGATTTCTATGTCACATGCCCAGTTTGGCACGATCATAGATTTATATATACAATTGTTAAATAAAGAACTCGGACACCCAACTGATATGGTTTTCAATCAAACAATTTTCATATACAAGGAGAAGTCCAAGAATAAACAAGACTGGTGTCATAAAAATGTTTTTGAAGGCGCATACTTTTTAATGAGTTAGTGGGTTGGAAGGTTCCTCCCTAGCTGACTTCCAGTGAAAGCTTGGTGACATTCGGTTCCGTGGAAGCGAAGTTATTGCGTCTAAAGTGTCAGTATGTTTGTGTCATCGGTAGAAAACTGAGTTTCGAACAAAGAGCTAATATTTTGTTTTAAAATCGGTAAAACCTTTACAGAAACATTTGAATTGATGGCAAAAGTTTATGGCGATGATTGTCTATCTCGTGCCAGAGCTAATGGATGGCTTATACGTTTCCGAGGAGATGGTTGTGAGGACATATACGAGAACATACGGGCCGCCCAAAATCCGTAATCACCGAAAACTCAGTCGAACTTCTTTGTAAATCTATGAAAAATTAACCGAAATTATCGTTGAAATTCATGAAATCAGAGTTGAATATCTCCAAAATATTGATTTATTGAATTTTAACTAATCATTTGGGCTTACAAAAGGTCTGTGCACGTTTCATTCCGCACAAGTGAACTGAGGACCAAAAATTGCTCGGGATTCAAGATTCGCAAGACCTAATTAAAGAGACGAGAACTTCCTTTAAAACTTTGTAACTGGTGATGAAACGTGGTGCTTCTAACATGAACCTGAAACTAAGCGTCAAAGTGCCGAATGAAAGGCCCCAGATGAGCCACCACCCAAAAAATCGCGTTTGGAGAAGTTAAAAATTTGTTGGATGTTCATTTTTTTTTACAATTCCAATGGAATTGTCCACAAAGAGCTCGTGTCAATGAGCCAAACCGTCTATCTTGGCGTTTAGAAGCATTTGTTCCATCGAATTCGTCGATTCCGCCCTAAATACCGCGAAGGAGGAAGCTGGCGCTTATTGCATGATAATGCACCATTTCATCAATCCACTCTTGTGACTGATTTTTTGACTAGAAATCGCTTTTTAACCATCAATCACTGACCGTATTCTCCTGATATGGCTCCCAGAGACTTCTACCTATTCCTTTTGCGTCCGTAGAGGCCATCCAAAAGACTTGAACCGACATCTTGAAGGACATTCCGGTCAATGACCAGAAACACTCTTTCGGAAAGCTTTTAGATCGCGTAAAACAGTGTATCGAGATCAGAGCGGAAACACTCTTTCGGAAAGCTTTTAGATCGCGTAAAACAGTGTATCGAGATCAGAGCGGACTATTTGCAATAAATAAACTCGAAGTTATTAGTTATCAGTTAACAAAGCTCCTGTCGTTTCTATTTTAGCTCATTCCTGTTTATTTTGGACTTCACCTTGTTTTAAAATGCGTTTATGTGTCACATTTGTTTTCATTCTTCAGGAGTATTTTTCAAAACAATAAAAAACATAAACAAACGTCAACTCATTCACACACAGAAAATACAAACATAAAAACTTGACAAAATTTGTATAGGTATAACAAAAAACGAACTCGGAGATTTATATAAAGTAGAGTCAGGCAAATAATATTTAACCGTCCGTTGTGTGAAAGTTTTATATTCTTTCGTTGTTTAAAATGGCCTGACCAGGCCACCTATGAGAACACGTGCTTTATTTATAGGTTGGTACGAAAATTATGTCTGTAATCAATTTAAGTGTAATAACGATTAATAAAAAAACAGATTGATAACTGTTTTTTAAAAATTATTTGAAAAATTCAATTTATAAATAAATAAATAAAAATATAAAATTTTAAAAGTTGCTTATGAAGTTGACGTAGTTACTGCAGCTAGACATATGCTGCAAGTGTAGGTTTTGGTTTCTAAACCGTGAGTTAAGCACATTGTATCTTTGCAAATGTGGCAAGTAAATCGGGTTTTTCTTTTAAACTTATCCAGTTTGGTACATAGCTTGCACAATGGCCGGTGCTGTGAGCTTACGGGCTTTGATGCAGTTTTTTGTGCCGGGCCGTCGAAGTTGATGGTGGATCCTGTGAGAGATACATTATTTAAATTAATTATATGTTTCAGTACGAATTTGGATGTTTGTATAAATACTTACATAAAATACATTGAACTTTTGCATTGCTATTTTAATTCCTGGTCTACCATATACCCTAGGATTTGCTGCATGTGTTTCCATAAGGGGTATTGTCAGTTGTTCAGCCAATTCTAATAAATTCTTGCTTGGCCGCAAATGCTTGTATATAATATAAGAAGCCAAGCCAGTAATGTCAAGCCTATTAAAAAAATGACCAATGGCCACCGGTTTGTTGCGCGTTTGCAACTGTAGCCAGAAAGCATTTTGTCCATTGTATCAACCCCAGACTTATTTTCATTGTAGTCTAAGACAGCTGCAGGTTTATATTTGTTTGAAGCTTCTGTGGCTTGCGTGTAATGTTGTGTCGACAATACTAGCACATATTTGTCTACTTTAGCAACGTGTGATAACATAGATATATTTTCATCCAGAAAAGCAAACAAAGTCAGATATACCTATAGGTCGAAACTTTTTATACGGCCTTGTCTTTTCGTTCAGCGGAAAGCATAGAGGAACAAATTTTCTATTTGGGCGCACTGTGCCTACGACAGCGAATCCCTTCTGCATAAGAGACTTAGCCAATTCGAGTGATGTGAAAAAGTTATCGCAATACACCGTTCGACCGGACTTACGATACCTGTCTGCCAAATCCAGTACCACTCTTTCACCTTGGTTAATTTCTCGTTCTTCATTTGGTCGTTTTCCTGTGTAAATCTGTCCCTTGAGAGGGTAGTTTGTTGAAGAATCGCAGACCCACCAAATTTTTATGAGTGAGGGAGAACCGTATTCACTCTTTCTTGTACTCTAATTAGTCAGAAGACCAAGTACGGTGCATGACTATACTAAAATTGTAGTGGTGGCCTGTGCAGGCCATTTACCCTAAAATATGAAGTTTTTGTGTAAAATGTGTTTTTTTTCATAATCACTTCGCTGGAAATGGTTATAAAATTTTCAGAAGCTTCATCTAACAGACCTGTATGGTATATTTTCGCCGTTTTTTGAAAACTTAACTAAACAAAAAGATATACCCCTCTAAAATTCGGAATGGCCTGCGTACGCCACATCACACAACGGACGGTTAAGAAAAAAACAATAAAATTGATATTTAGTCGGCCAGCCTTTATTTTTTCTCATAGCATTTAGTCTTCCTGGCATGGCTTCGACCAGCTTCTTGCATCTTCTAGGTCTTTCGTGTTTCTAATAACAAGGTTTTCCAATTGGTTTTCCAAATGAGCCCACAGATGTTCAATTACATTGATATCTGGAGATTGTGGAGGTGTTTTAAGTATGATAGTTTAGGGCAGTTGTACATAAGGCATAGACGGACATCAAGTGTCTTATGCCTGGGATCATTGTCTGGATAGTACTGGAAATTGCCCAACTTTTCAGCATTTCGGACCAAATTTTCTTTCATAATTCTTGTGTATAGTTTCTCGCCCATATTGCCGTTACTGAAGCTCAAATATCCAGCACCAGCAGCGGACATACAACCACATACCATTACCGACCCAGTCACATATTTAACTGTCGGACGTAAATTTTTTCCCAATAACTCTTCATTAGGTCTTCTCCACACATATGATTGTCCATTTGACCTAAATACGTAAAACTTGCTTTCATCTGCAAATAATATGTACTCTTAGAACTCGAAATCCTTATCCCTATGACGTTTCGCGAGTTTTAATCACTCTGTGTTGGTTAAACTCGTCTAACTAAGGCTGCAAACACAGTGCACGCTGAGACGAAGATGAAGACGAAGCTGAAGAGAAATTGCTTGCGTTGCGAGTAAGCGAATAGGTTGCACAGTGCAAGACGAATTGGTTGCGCTTTTGTTATGTTAGTCGCAATGGATTCCTCATCAGATGATGACCTGCTGATTGAGTAAAGCTTATATTTTAAATTAAAACGTATAAAAGTAAATAAAAAAGTACACCCTATAAATTTGGGAAGAGAAGCATTTGGTGAATTTCATCATTTGTATGATGAGCTGCGCCACGATGAAAGAAATTTGTGGAATATACCAGAATGACAATTAGCACATTTGATTATATTCTAATTAAAATTGAGCCACTTATTATTAAACATTGGACTAGTTTTAATAAAATGCCAATTATATGTGCCGAAAGGCTAATTGTGACGTTAAGGTAAAAAATAATTCAAAATATATTTAGTTTTATGCCTTTTATTGATTATTACTTCTCATTTAATTACTTGTTTATCGACTGTCTTAACTTAATTAACGTGCCAAAGCATAGACAGAACAAACAAACAAAAACCACGGTAACTAGCAAGCGATTCGTCTTCAAATTCAGTACAGCAGCGTTTGAAGCTGATTGCTTGCGTTTCGTCTTCATCTTCGTCTTCGTCACAGCGTGCGCTGTGTTTATCAGCTTCTAGCTGCTGCTGTTGAAACAGTTCCCTTCTCGCCTTTCCGCATCAAGCTTACTCAGCGACCACATTACCAGCTTGGCAAACTTGCAAGCCGCATTCCAGCAGTGTTTTGAGCTGGACAAGATTTTTACTAGGTCCGACACACTCGGTGTATGACACACGCCAGGGTTCATTCCTCGCGCCTTCTTGCGAAACGAGGACAGTGAAATAGATCAGGCTTCGCACCTTCAAGCTGTTCAGGGCTGGTGGCAGGCGCTGCAGTTACTTTTGTTTTCCATTATTGCCTCGTGAAGAGTTTTTACTTTTTTGTTCCCTGTTCTGGATTCCCATAAGTTATGCTTCGTATTGAAATCTCCGCCTACAATAAAACGGTCTGTGAGAGTTTTGGGAAAGTCAAAATATAGTGGTTAGACTTTTTGGATGTTTCGAAGCGCAGTATAGATGCAGGCAAGTTTAATTATCCATTAAGGTCCTCAATTCGCGCAGATGTCACGTGCAAGTGGTCCTTCCTGTAGTGGTTCACATCTAATAACATAGCAACTTGACTTGTTAATCATTTACGCATTTATTCAACTAGTAGTTCCAGCCTGGAAATGCGTTCATTACAGCACTCCTCATTTCCTAATTCCTAATTTCCACTGCCTTTGTATTTTTGGTATTCACTTTGATTATTTTCGATTAGTCGCTCTTTAATTAATTTTAACTTAGTCCAGTGGCGCAGTTTTGCCTTTGCGTTAGCTGTCGTTCATCAAAGCTAATACCAGTAAGCACATATGTAACTATAAAATAACAAGACAACAACAAAAGGCAAGCTGCTTTGTACACCACGAGACAATCATGTAAGGACAAGTATCCAAGTCAAGTCTAGGGACCCAAAAGCAAATACATGGAATCGTCATTGGGCAGCATAAGATCGCCCACGCATCTTATGCGTGTAAGGAGTGGCAATTGCGACAGTGGCGAAGAGGGCGGATATACTTTGATTAGCATTTACGTACAAATTGATTATCAGGATAATTGTAGGCTCTCCAGCGTATGAAGCTCAGTACAGAGGGCACTCGAAACTAACAGCATTTCATGACAACAATTCTGTACCAACATACAAGAATACGTACAGTAGCAACAACAACAACAGCAACAAGAACAACAATATTACTAGAAGCTAACGTATCAACGATAATGAGCTGAACAAGCGTCCACGATGTAAAGCATAAAATCACTTTGTGCATCTAATTACGTCAGAGGTCAAGTGTTAATTACCGAAATGTGCGTAAGAGCAATGGTCGCCGAGTAACCAAATGAACATGGGCCATGTACATGCTTATTACGCACATACTTGCGCAAGTGTATGGGTGTGTGTGCGTAGTGTTTGAGAAGCTTCGCAAATGAAAACAGCTCTGACACAACAAACGATGGCGCTGGCGCATTAAGCTTTAAAGCGGGTCAACTTAGCAGCTGTGTAGGTGACGGAAACGCTTGGGTGTTGTGACATAAATGTGAAGAGGCGGAAATGCTGCTAATACAAGACAACACACTTCCAGCAGAGCAGCAGCTGTACAATTGGCGATTGATGAAGTTCCGGTGCTTTTGCCAACAATTACTTCAAACGGAATATTCTCAGCAAATAATTGGAGTCTATTTGAATTCTCTTTTGGCGACGGTTGATGGGTATTACGCATTTGCGAATGATTAGGAGCATTTGCGCAGTACTTGAGAAAAATATGAGGAAGAAAGTAAAGAATGTGATTCATAAGAAAGTTGAGACCTTTGAAAATTGTTGAGTGGCGTGCATTTTATGTATTTTCATCGCTTTATTGTTTGCTTTCAACTTACTTTTTTTATTAAGAAGATTGGTTTTAATAATCAAACTAATTTCAATACTTTTTCAGAGAAGTATCGCAGAGGAGTGGATTCATTCAGTTTGCGTTGATATTTTTGGCACGGATTTCTTGGCATAGGAAAGAAGACGGAAGAAAAAATTTAATAACGCCATAAAAAAATGATATTAAAGCCAACTTGGGCCAGTGAAAAATTTAATGGACTATAAAATAGCATACCCGAAATTTTTCAAAAACATTTTTTAACCCTTCGTTAGGCACGTGGATTTTTGTAACATGGTTAGGCACGTGGTCTACAATCGTAGACCATTTTAATATTATGACTGAAAGTGTTATTCATTTGTGTTTCTTAATAATACTTCATAAGTATATTCTGTGATTTAATGTGAGGAATATAAACTAATTCAATAAAAACATGAATGTATGTGTTTTTTAACATTTATTGCAATTCATAAAAGTTTTTTCTTATAACTAATGGACGATTTACAAAAGAGTTTTTATTATTCGTAAAACTTAAAATAAAAATATTAAAAATTCACTTCTTTAAATAAAAAAATAAAAGTTCAGTACAAAACTTATATGTTGTGGTTTCTGAAAACTGCTTATATTTCTTCACTGAGACATTCCGTGCAGCTTTCCCTCATATGATTTTTGCAAGCAAATCTGCCACATTTAGTACACGACTTTCGGGATGATTTGTTCATATTGCGAGGGCAAATATGACAACGTCCGACATAGTTACTTGGTGATTGAGTGGGCTGTGGTGCAATGCTTGGGATGCCAAAAAGGTTGTGGGCTCGCTGCCTCATTTCCCTGGGTAGTCGAGGATTCTTTGATCTAACTTCAATTTGTGGTCGAGTGAGCTCCCAAGCACATTTTTCAAGAAAATCACTCCGTTTTATATTATTTTGGGGATTATTTGCTTTATATACACAAAAAGCGTTTATACCAGAGATATTTAGTAAATTGTAAAATATTACCATTGGCCAACGACACGTATTCCTTGCAACGTTATATTTCTGACATAATTGGTCCACAAGATCTACACCAGTTTTTGTGTAGGCAAATCGCAAGCATCTTATCAGAAATCGAAACCGTTTCTCGCTCATTGCTAAGTAGCACGATTCAACCCCGTTTCCTTGGGAATTGTCCCACATTTTATGAAGATTTTTTCTCGAGCTTCTAAGAGCGCCAATCAAAAACAAAATGCCAATGAAGGCGCGAATTTCGGTGTCATCAGTTTCTCTTGCATCTTGATTCATTCTATCTTCTTGAAAGTTAACCCGTACTTGTTGAATATACAAATTTGTGGAAACGGTTATTATTCTTATAACCGAATCATTCACAAATAAATTTAGGCACTCAATTTCTGTTTCAACAGTGCGCGCATTATCTTTTGTACCCGGCAAAAGTTTGATTATATTGTGCGAACGAATACGAACTTGCAAATTGGGTATGGTTTTCTTCCACTTAGTGACATTGTCTTTTCCTAAATAGAAATTCTGGGGATGAGATGCACCAGAATCGTCTGAAAGAATTTCATCATCGCTTGATCCTTCTAGTTCCGATTCGGTCTCGTGGCCACTCTCTTCAGCAGCATTCACATTGATATCCGTATCTTCGTCAACCTCCGTCTCGTTTTCTTCATCCATAGCACTTTCTTGACTACTTGATAGTTCGGAGAGCCATCTTTCCCATACTTCAGGATTTTTGCTGCTTTCCAATCGTCCATTTTGGAATCAGACATAGTATTATCTGAACTAATTAAATTAGCACACTTTTGTAAAAAAAATATAAGCAAAACTTACCAGAACTTAATTCAAATATAATATTTAATATATCAAGTAATATTGCCGCAAGAAAAAGTAACGTCGTTAGTCACGTGGTCTACATATGTAGACCAGCACTGTTCAAACCTTGATAAAATTTACAACTGCACGTCAAACCCGCACTGAATGCACTAATTGGATAAAGAGATTAATTATAAAAAGCTATTAGTTAAAAAGCTTAGGTAATTTAAGAGACAAATTTAAGGAGTTGCACGACTTTGAAAAGAAGTGGTCTACGATTGTAGATCACGTGCCCAATGAAGGGTTAAGCAAATTTTACGTTTTCTTTTTAATTTTCACAAAGTTTGAAACTTGGATTTATATGATTTTGTTGGTCAATGAACTATAGTTTTATTAAAAGTTGTTAAAGTTAAAGGGTCCCGGTGGTATATAAAAAAAATAAAAAAATGATATTTAAATTTTTATTTAACTTCTTTTACAGGGCCCGCCATCTATCGTTACGGATTTGAACTAGGTATTATTTGAAGAATGGCAACACTTAGCTGTCATCTGATTTGACAGAAAATTAGTTTTATTCTTCCGCTGAACGAAAATGGTTGTGTATACGCTCAAAGAACGCTGGGAAATATTGCGACATTACTTTGAAAATCATGGTAATGTTGCAGAATGTTTACGAAAATTACGTACGGCTCATTTCCGTCTCGGATGAAGCTCATTTCCATCTCGGCGGGTATGTTAACAAGCAAAATTGCCGCATTAAGGGCTCACAAAACCCGCACGCACTCGAAGAAAAGCCGATGCATATACAACGAGTCACTGTTTGGTGCGGATTTTGGTCGAGAGGCATCATTGGTCTACACTGCACTGAAGACCAACATACGCGATGTCATAGCTGAAATACAGCCGCATACAATCGAAAATGTGTTGAAAAATTGGGCCGATCGTGTGGGATGGTGCATGGCTAGCCGAAGCAGCCATATGAATGAAGTTGTGTTCCATCATTAACCGGAAGGATTGTACTTCAAAATAAAAAAAACAGTTTGGAAAAATATTGAGTAGTTTTAATTTTATTTGTTTGATAGATGCTTTGTATGGATATAGAGAAGGGGGTAAATGGAATGGCAATGGAATAGGTCAAGTTACTTTTACACAAACGTGAAAAAGGACGAAACATTTATCAAATTCATGAAAGATATCTTCAATTTCGATTGTGCATCTGATGTTAATAAGTCAACAACACTAAAAGGCACCATCATCGATTTGACTCATTACACTCGAAACACCCCCTTTCATTTCCTACTTTTCCTATCATCGTCCTATTCTCAACAGAGAAATGGTTCATTACCATGCACACAGGAAGAAGGCATATGCAAATACAAATATGTGAATTTATATATGTACATATGCGCATATACATACATATATATGCTCAAGTAGGAGAGAGCCAGATGTCGAACGTTGCCGAACGCGGGGCCGATTGTGCTCTTTGTCGTTCGTTCCGCACTCTCGCTTGCAGTTCAAGCAAGGTAACGTCGAATGAGCAAGATAACGACGATTGAGCAAGATAACGACGCATTTTTTCGTGCGTTCAACCGGCTTAATCGAATTATAAGACTTTATCACGTCAAAAATACGAAATAATTAAAATAATAATATGATTCTAATACTTCCGGTAGCCATTGATGTTGTGAACAACATATTAAAATTTCAAACGATTCGGTTGAATAGGTTTTTCTTACATCCCGCCGTGCCGATATTTCCTTATAAAAAATTGAACTTATCTACTCAAATCCAAAATCTGCTTATTTATTGCCTCTAAGACGGAAACAAGTTCGCCGGTCAGCTAGATTAATGTGTAAATGATACGAGTATGAATGTGAATATGTAAAGTATATGAACGATTTTATAACCATTTTTTGTAGAAATATTTTTCTAGCTGACTAGTTTATATTCGCCAGATGCGCGTGTATTAGAGATACTTTGCTCGCAGGTATTTATCTATGTGAATTAACAAACATATGGTTTGTATGTATGTATATGTATGTGTGCATAGCCACTAGCTGTCAAGCGGAGCTCAATTACTTAACTGCTTTGTTCAACCAGTTTCAAGCAAAAATTGGTTTCTTATCTAAAAGCATAAAAAGCGACGAGCACATTTCTACTCACGAGTAGATTATGAATAAACAAAAGTTTCGTTACTAGGATAAGTGGAATCCATATGAAATGGACGAAAGGTCACATCGTGACGCAAACGAATGCAATCCTCTTTACTCTGCACTGCATGTTTTCACTAATTCATGCCTACGCAAAATTCTGGCCGAACACAAATCTTCTGGCCAAACCCAATCTCGAATGCTGATCTGTGGAGAACAACTCGACAAACCGCAACACTCCATGAGATTTGCAGCAGACAATGTAAATGGATTGGCTACATTCTTCGTAGATAAAGTGATGATTTAACAAGAGCGGCTTTTCAGTGGAATCCCCAAGGCAACCGTACACGAGAAAGATCAAAGAACAGTTGGATATGATATTTGAAAACGCGCGCCGTGAATTTAACCTGGAATGAAGCTAAGATACTAATCTGAATGGAAGGAATTTGTTGTGACTTCATGGAATCCCGGATTCATTGTATCTCTCTGGAATCGTAGGAAATAATAATAATAATAATATGAAATGGACGACACACAGCATCACTTAAAGGAATGTAATACTAAATATTTTCGAGCTAATGAAAAAGGCATAGGTTGGGAACCAGAGATAACACACAAAATGCACCAACTGGAAAGCGAAGCAATACGAACTAGTAATTGTGAATTAAAAATCTTATGAAAGCGCACCACCTCCGCATTAGCGGATTTTCTTGCAGGGTATGTAAGGACTAAGCACGAAATACCACAAAATATTCCACAGACAACGAGGGTTGACTGTATGCAAGAATCATCAAAATTTAATTGCGCCTCAAATTTGATTTAGACAAAATGGTATTTCACAATTATTCTTCCACCGTCAGTGGCTTTAGCTAAGCACACACAACATATACACATATTTACCCACACAAATTGAAAAATGTAATATAGCTGCCGAAGGGCATTTTTGCACATTTTTCGCAAATTCAAAATACTGCAAGTGAAAAATTGCATGACATAAAAACAAAAAATAACTGTGCATTAGGAAATTAATTATCACTTTTATCTGACGAGCAATAGACAGTTTTTGCGAAATATGGTGATACATAGTTGGTTATCAATACTTATTTGTCAAGGGAATAAAATATGTGATTATTAAAAATAAATATGCAGGTTGGTTGAAAATTGTAAAAGCAACAAAAAACCGAAAAACAAAAAACAAAAATAAGCAAAAAAAATATAAAAAAAATTCCAACAAAAAAATGTACATTGGAAAACAAAAAAGCCAATGCAAATTACTAAATGAAAATTGTTTTTTTTTAATACTAGGAAGGTAAAGCATACACCACATGAAATATTAGTAATCCACACAATAACAAAACAGCAGATATAGAAATCAGAGCGCATACATTTTTCTTCGTTGTTTTATCTGCTTATTTCCGCTTAAGAGGACAGATACCTGTAAAGTTTCGAAAAAAAACCCTTTTTTTTTCATAAAATGTTTATATAATCCTTTAAGAATATATCAATAAAAATTTAGAACGCAAATTTAAGTATTTCTTATATTATAGGTCGTCAACCATGACGAGCGTTCGAACGCTGGGATAGGTAAAGTTACGTTGTATTCAAACTTTAGACACGTTTTCTCAAAACTATATTTTTCGAATTGGCGTACTCGATAACTCGAAAAGTTATTGATCGATCTCCCTGAAAATTTTATATATTTTTATATTTTTTATGATTCTACTTTCTATGTGAAAATATTTCGAAAAAAAAATTTTTCCGAAGCAAAACTAGTAGGAAAATTCACCCCAAAATTCATTTTTTTAAGCATTTTATTCTGCGAATTTTTTCCCCCCCTTTATTGTTAATTCATATAGAAATTATGACATTAATAAACAAAAAAAATTTTGGTTTTTTGTATTCAGGTCACTGACGCCGATGTTACAATGCCCGCCGATTGAGAAGCCCCGCTGCGACCTTCACTCAAAGTGGCGTTCGCGGGGTGGTAATTTAAGTTTTGGGGAAAGGAAAGAGTCACAGGGGGCCAAATCCAGTGAATACGTTGGTTGTTCGATGATATTTGTGAAGTTTTTGCTCAAAAAAGTGTTCCCAATATGAGCCTTGTGAGGCGATGCGTTATCATGATGCGAGATCCATGAGTTTTCTTTCACATTCTCTCTCAATCGTCGCATAATTTCCAAATAATATTCTTTATTAACCGTAGAACCATTTGGAATGAATTCCGAATTCACAACCCTATAATAATCAAAGAAAACGAGTAGCATGACTTTCACTTTTGACCGACTTTGACCTGGTTTTTTGGGTTGCGGCTCATGTGGATAGCGCCATTTAGCCGCCTGTTGACTGGTTTGCATGTCTCACGTCTCATCTGTTGGTCGGAAAGTGCGTGGCCCATCGGTCCAAACAAATGATAATCGGAAGGGGCCAAGTCTGGTGAGTAAGCCGCATGCACCAGCGGTTCCCAATCGTATGTCTCCACCAAATGCCGGGTCGCATGCGACACCCATCTTCCGATCTTTAAAATCATGCCCATGTCTTTCAAACGTTTGGAAATGGTTTTTTGAGTCACTCCCAACTGCTCTGCCATCATTTCTTGCGTTTGACCATCACCTTCATCCAACAATGCTTGCAATTCGGCATACCCAAATTTTTTCGGTCGCCGGCCACGGTCGTCGTTCTCCACGCTAAAATCACCACTTTGGAATTTTTCAAACCACCTGAAGCACTGTGCTCTACTTAGAGCAAGTCCACAATAAGCTTCTATAAGCATTTGATGAGCTTGAGAAGCATTTTTCTTCAATTGATAACAGAAAATCAACGATGTCCGCAATCGTAGTTTGAAGGCACGAAATTCGACATTTTTAAGAGGGACAAAAATGCATTGTTGTATGAAACGTAACAAACAATGAACTGAATATTGTTGACAGGTGGCAGACGAAAAACAAGACATTTGGGAAGGTTTAAAAATACTCCTAGTACCATGTATAGCTGAAAGTCTCATTTCATAGGTCAACATTTGTGTGATATAATCTTGAAACATTAAATTAGATGGACTGCATGTACTATCGATTTAAATAAAAATTTCATGCATTTTTCTGTGTTTTACGTGTGTTTTTTTTTATATTATTATTTAAGTGCCCACCAAGAGCACCGCACGTCTAGTGGTAAAATCCGCCTTAGTCCGCATAGTTACCATCGATTCGTGAACGCCTAATTATGAAGGTGGCTCAGCAACACTTTGCGCTACAGCAGCAATATTCTCAAAAGAAGGTTTAGTTTTTGGTTTGCCTAGCCTTTTTCTGTCTTCGATAGGATCAGTTTTTTCACCAACCTTTGAATTGTCAACTCATTCGAAAGGTTATTTTCACTGAAAGAATAAGGAATTTTGGAAGGAACAACATTTCGGTTCTTGAGAATCGAATTCTTATAAGTTTCAATAATTTTAACGCGTTGTTCTATCGTGTAAAAATGTGCCTCTAGACTTGTTAAAAATGTCATAAAAAAGATACCGTCTAAGAATTATTCACTGCTGACATCTTGGCCCCACTTGAAAGACCCTATAGTTATACTTATTCGAAGGCATTCGCAGATAGAGACAGAGATTTCGATTGTGAAAACCATTGCCTGAAATATTGTGGCGCAGGCTTTTCTAGAATTTTAGTCCAAATATTTCTACCTAAGTGACCTTATATCCCAGCTCTGCTTTTTTGGTATATCTGATGCCATTGTCATTAGCAAGTTTTATTTTAGACACAGTGAAATAAAAAAATTAGAAAAAAACACAAAAAAGTAATCGTAAATATTTAATACATTTATAATTAAATAAAAAAAAAATTATATAGTTTTTTTTTAATGCACACGTTTTTAAAAATTTATGATAGCAAAAAGTTCATACCGCTCATTTAAATAAGCGAAAAAATATATAATTTACAGCAATATTCCCGGAGGCCTAGTCTGACCGAAATATGATTTATAGCAAAAAATTTCATATGTGATTGAATTTTTATTTGTGCAAAAGTATTTTGTGTTTTTTAGAACAGTTTTCTTTTGTAAAAGTTTGCATTGTTTTGTTTGACTTCCGCTCAGTTAAATATCTATTTATTTCCTCTGTATTTTAAACAAAAAAGAGTAAGAAAAAAAATGAAAAAAAAAAAAATTTAAAAAAAAAAGAATTCAATAATTGCGGTAGGAATATTGAATTTAAGCACAATTTACGCGTTTCAGTGATTTGAAACTTATTTTAGTTTTTTTTTTTTTACCACATAAAAAGTGGCCATTAATTTTTTTATGCTAAGCGCCTAAACCGTATTTGCTTAATATGTTGCATGAACCACTAATTACGGTATTTGTTTATGTTATAAATTAGTTTTAATTAATTCAGCTGGGAGTGGCATCTATTAACGCATAATTTATTGACTTGTGAAGCAAGCGAATATAATAATAAAATAAGCCGCCGCTTGTGGCCACATTTTTTCAATTAAACTTTTAAGGTTGCAATTTTTTCCAGTTTAAAGAAAAAACACAATTACACATACAATGTTTTCATATAACTCTCAGTTTTCACATACAAGCGTATAAGTGGTTACCAGCGAACGAGAGAATACTCATTTCAGACCTGTGCAAAGTGTCCAGTTTAAAGTGGATCAAAAGCAGCTCAAGCAGGCGTTACCTCAGCAATTTTTATTACGCACGTCAGCAGTCGGTGAGGTAACTGGTGGATTGACAATTGCATTGCTACCCACCTAGATAGGCTCCAAGAACTTGGTGTAAGTAAAGGGTGACTTTTTATTCGCGCTGGCAGTTGTGATTTCATGCCAGTTTTGATGTGGGTTTTAATCACCAACATAGCCAAATGTTTATGATCAAGAAAAGTTTCACCTGCCGCCAATTCATTTCTTGCAGGGGTAGAAAACGATTGCAGTCCTCGGCATACCGCATATGACGTGACAGATAACAGAAATTATGTATTTTTGTAGTTAAAAATTAATAGGATTTCCTTCAAAAGTATTTATTTTTAAGGCACGCCACGCTCAGGCAGATCGCTCAAGAAAAACTTGGCACAATAAACACCACCAACAGGAAACCATGGATCTCAGACACCACTTGCAGCGCAGAAACGAACTTTAAAGGCAACTTATCAGCGATGACTCTCTTCGACCAGCCTACAGAAAGGTGGCGAATCAAGTAAAAAAATCGGCCAGAAAAAATAGGAGCAAGTTCGTTGAAGACCTTGCTAGCGCTGCCGAAGCGGCAGCAGGAGTCAACAGCATGAGACAGCTGTACCGCATAGTTTGCCGCCTAACCACCCAGCGGAGTAACAGCAACCATCCGATCAGAGCTCTGAATGGTGCTTTGCTGACTTCCAATGATGACCGGATCCGCAGATGGAAGGAAAACTTTGAAGCAACTAGCAAAATTCCTAGGTATACACCTAGCTTTGAAGTGGGCAGCACAACGACAACCAGTAATAAAGTAACAAAATCCTGCCCCGGCCTAGCGGAGGCAAATGATTCAATTAAGAAGCTGAAGCTCAATAAGGTGGCGTGCGAAGATGGCATACAGCCTGAATTAATGATTGCCGATCCGCCAATATCAGCGGAAATTCTTCATCCCCACATCACTGCCGTCTGGAACAATGAAAAGCTGCCTCCGTCCTGGACAAAGGGCAACATAGTGAAGCTGCCCAAGAAAGGCGATCTGCGTGACTGCGTAACTGGCAAGGAATAATCCTACTTAACATCATCTACAAAATTGTAGCCGTAATCATACAAAGCAGGCTCAAAGATATCGAACGCTCCTTAAGAGACGAGAAAGCTGGTAAAAAAAAATATTTAGATCTTAACAATTGCGCTGTTAGTTCTGCCTATTCTAAAGAAGCAAAGCAAATGGGTCTGGTGGTGAACGAGGACAACAGTAAGTAGCTCCTGTCAGCAAACATACAGTCGGGGCACTCGCGTATTGGCACCCAATTCATTGTTGACAGTTACGATTTCGACGATGTAAAAGACTTCCTTCATCTAGAAACCAGCTTCAATACCGATAGCTATGTCAACGCCTTGCAATACAACGGCAAATCTCTCTTACCAACAAGGACTTGAACTAAGTAGGCAATTGAATAGTTAAGTCCTCTCCCGACGAACAAAACTAATACTCGACAAGGCTCTCATCATGCCCGTCCTCTCATACGGCGCAAAAGCTTGAACGATGACAATATCCGATGACGCGTCACTTGGGGTTAGGTAAGGTGTAATGGTTGCCCAGTAAGTGGGCCCTCTTGGACGAAAGAAGCTTGGTTCATCCTTTGCGATACCATTGCAAGGGGGAAAAACGAGGTGTGGTAGCGGCTTTATACTGCTGATGAAGTTCATTAGATTTTTGATATCAAGAGCTGCTATATAGTATAAACAGAGGCAGAAAAGGAGTGAGTATCAAGATGCTTAAATCTTAGTTCCACATGAGCGCGGCATCTAAGGCGAAGTGCAGGTGTATTCCACTTCATCCTCCATACAGCTGACGCAAAAAGAACTCGAAGTAATTCCGAGTCTCACGGCATGTATGCCCCGCGAGGATGCCCACAAAATTTGAGAGCTGAGATTTTGACATCCTCAGAACAACCCTCGAACACCTCTGATCCAAACGTGGCCAGAAGGATTTTGCAACCTTACACGTTCGAGTACTTGCCCAGTGCTCGCTGAGTTTGTGCAAAGCCATCCTTCAGGGAGTAGAGCGCAGATTGTCAAGAAGATCCCGATGCTCTCTTTTTGCGAGCACACTACCACCTTGTCTGGCCAGCTCGTCGACCTCGCAGTTTGTATCAAAGAATTCTGATGCAATCGAAAGTGAGACCAGGCATTCCCTGACCACTTTCGAGTGCACCATAAAAGACCCTAGGGCCCTAATTTCCGCAGTTATTACGCAAGTAATACTTGGGGTGTTTGAGAGAATAATTCTGCGCAAGATTTTTGGACCTTTGCAGATTGGCAATGGCAATAGAACGATAAGCTGCACGAGTATGAGCTTTAGACGACATAGACATACGGTAGCGAATAAAGATCAAGCTGCTACTTTGGCTGGGTCATGACATCGGAATGGATACAAACGCTTCGGCTCTGAAAGTATCCGATGTAGACCAAGCTGGTGGTAGCAGAGGAAGTGGAAGGCCTCTTCGTCGTTGGAAAGATCAAGTGGAGAAGGATTTAGATAAGGTAAAGGTAACAGAAAATCGAAATATCCGGTTATTATTCATGGTATCATACGCCAGAAATAATTAATGTGAATTGAGGCAATAAACTGATCAGCTAATAAAATTGAAATGCTGTTCTTTTCAATGATGTCCTTGTCACTTATTTGAGAAAAAAAAATTCTGCACCTCTAAAAAATGCACCCTTTGTATGCCGTTGCAAGTCAAATTACAAGCGGTCGGCCAATGCGGTTAAATTGCAGTTGGCCGGCACATAAATCGCAAAGCACCCACGCACAGCCCACATAGGCAGCGAGCTGACGTCACCCAAGCAATTTCTATTTGCGGTATCACACGCCCGCCCGTATGCGCTTTTTGCACTTCAACTAGGCTGCACCCGCCCACAATCATTTGCTTGTAGTCTAAAATGCTCACTCAGCCGCTTAGCCAACAAATGGCCGAAACGTATGTGACCAAGAATGTCACTCAATTGAGTTGGTTGAAAGTGAAAAGAAAATCTGCGTGGCTCGGAAATCTGTTGTGCTACTTTCATTCCGAGTGCTGTTGGCTCAATTGCATGCAGTTGTCGTTGTTATAGTTGCTTTTGCTTTTGCTTTTGTCACAAGAAAATCAACCCCATTCCTATTGCACTCGTAGGCAGTAATCACGCATTGCCAGCATTGCTCCGAGCGACACATTTTGACTTCCATTGATATTTGACATGGCATGCCAATAGAAAGTGGAATATCTGCAGTATAGAATGCCCAGCTCCAGCTGCCCTCATATATAAGTATATATGTATGTATTAGTGTGCGAGTGTGCGTGCACACTTGAATGTAACACAAAATTGCAGCGACATCAGCAAAATGTATGTACTTGATGCCAAAATTTATTGCTATTTCTCGTTTACGTTCACCTGCAGCACAGCTGATGCTCGTATTTAGCTGTTGGTCGGATGCCTTGTTACCACGCAACCATTTCGGATCTCGATTCCGAGCACACAATTTTCTCATCGCTGTCAGCAACAATACAGATGCTTTACATACAGATCTCGGCTCCCATAGAGGTTATCTCTGTGCTTGTGGGTTTGTGTGCTACATACACACATACTTATAAATTTGGCGTCAGTAAGCCGAAATCGCATCCCTCAGCAAAGTTCCCAACTTGGCGTTTGACTTTGCTTGTTTAGGCCTGTTGCCAAAATTGCCAACATTTTCTCACTTTCCACTCGTTGGCCTCTTTGATAAAGCCTCACCGGTTGATGTGGCTTTCGTGTGGATGCCAAGGCGTCTAAACTCGTAGAGTAAATGAAGTGAACAGCTGACTTAATTTCATATAAAATTGTTTAAGGTGCAGAAGCCAAGTGGCTGTAGAGCCATAAGGTCTGAGATTTGTAAATATTATTTTAATGTCTTTTAAGACAAAAACCATAACTACAATTAAAAATAAAATTCTGAATCTAATATGATATCTAGCGGCGACTGTAGCTCAATGGGTTGATGCGTGACTACTATTCCATTAGGAAGAGCACAGGTTTGCGGCCCCGGGCATGACGTAACAATTCATAGGTAAAGTTTTTTTCTAGTAGCGCTTGTTTCTCGGCAGACAGTGGAATATTTACGAGTGTATTTTTGCCATGAAAAACCCCTTATAAAAAACCATCTGCAGCTCAGAAGCGACATAACTCCTCCATTGGTGGGAAAATATCAAGATACAGACCACACAAACAGGAGGAAGAGCTCGGCCAAATTTTTTTAAAATAAATAATTCTAGTTATATTTAAAGAAAAAGAAATTAAAAAAAAAATAATTCTAGTTACATAATATTTAAAGAAATATAAATTGTAGCATATACTTTGAGCGTAAGAAAAGCCGTGGAGCTCACCGAAAAACTTGTAAAAAATCGGTTGCATTTTGTAGTCATTTGGTATGCATTTTTTTATACTTAAATTTAATGGGCTATCAAACAGTGTACCCAGAAGAGTTCTAAAAAACCTGTTTAAAAAGTTCAAAGTTTGTGGAATTTTGAAAAATTTTGCACAAAGTTTGAAACCTTGGGTTATATGGTTTTTGTTGTAAAGGGTAGTTAAGTTTCAAGGGCCGGTGGTGATTTTGAATAATGTACAATTTTTTTTAGGAAATTATTCTAATTTATCTTCATTATGATAATATTGGTATGGCTTAATTACGCATGGAACAAAATATTGACCAAATGGTCGCCGCGGCCACGACGGCACATCTCCATCCGATGGTCCAAATTGTCGATGACGCTGAGGCATAAATGAGGTTCTATGCCGTTAATGTGCCGAATTATCTCATCCTTTAGCTCTTGAATTGTTGCTGGCTTATCGACGTACACCTTTTCTTTCAAATAACCATAAAGAAAGAAGCCCAACGGCGTCAAATCACATGCTATTGGCGGCCAATTGACATCGCCGCGACGTGAGATTATTCAGCCATCAAAATTTTCGGGCAAAACAGCCATTGTTTCGTTAGCTGTGTGACAAGTGGGACCGTCCTGTTGAAACCACATATCGACCACATCCAGATCGGACCATAAAAAGTTCATTATCATCTCACGATAGCGAACACTATTCATAGTAACTGCCTGACCGGCCTCATTTTGGAAAAAATACGGCCCAATGATGCCGCCGGCCCGTAAACCGCACCAAACAGTCACTCTTTGTGGGTGCATCGATTTTTCAGCAATCACTCTTGGATTATCATTCGGCCAAATGCGGCAATTCTGCTTATTGACGAATCTACTGAGGTGAAAATGTGCCTCATCACTGAAGATGATTTTCTTCACGGAGTGCGCGATATGCATTTTGATTTGAACGCCCGTTTTGATAATGAGCCTGAGTAACTTTAACGCAATTTCAAAAACTTTAGACCTATACCGTTAATATCTGTTTTTCTAAAAATAATCAATTTGATGATTAAAAAAGAGTTACTTGGGTGCTGTACGAGCACCTGAGATCACATTTGCTGAGCCACAAAATCTGCGGCAAATCTACAAAAATGGCAATCAGAAAACTTTACAGCTTATTTTGGATATAAAAAACGCTTACATCTGTGTGAGAGTAGCCAAGCTATGTCCTTATCGTGTCGATCTCCTTGCCGCGGGGATGAAGCTTAAGTGGTGATGCAACCCCCTGTTATGGAGATAAACTTCGAGCTTCATATAGGAATTGGGTATCCACCCATGCACGGAACGGCGGAATTGGTAGCCACCCAAGTACTATGCGGATATTACCGTACCAATGACCTGGCAGGAGGTAGAAAATGCATTTCTTTCGTACAATGTGGAGTTTAAACAAGGATCTCTCTGCACGAGATAACTCACTTTTGGAAAGTCCTCGCATCGACCAATCGACGGTTCGGGCATCGGATGTGCAGACCCGAAACCCCACATCCCCTTATGACCGGAACTGACACTCAGGGTTCCGGAGAAACGCACTATTAGTGGTGAAAAATGGCACATTGCGATAAACCGACGGCAAAACGATCCAAAGCAACTGAACAACTTGTGGAGGATTTGGAGATGGCGGACAATTTCTCAGTAGACTCAGATGAATCTCTGATTTCGGGTGAGACTTTGCTAACGGTTAAATCTGGTGCGTAAGTACCGGTAAAATACTGCAGTTATGCAGTTATTGGAGATTCGAACGCAGGTGCTGGTCTATCCGAAGCATTAACTAAGGCAAGTTTTCAAGCTCGGTCAACTGCGACCCCTGTAATGGAAACGGGAAAGCGCGGCAGAACAGAGGATTCCTCTGTAACGTAGCACACTTCCGGAAGCGAAACGGGGTCTGTGCCAACGACCGGGAAGAAGAGAAAGGCAAAGAAGAGGAGTATGGAGAGACAGAAGGTGGAAATGCCTGCATTCTTGACCCAATCCAAGGCAGATAAACTTTTACCTGACAAGGCAAAGACTAAGAAGGAACCTCAAATGTCGAATGACACTTCCGTCAACGTCTGGCGAATCATTCTCGAGAGTGACTGGAAAGGAAATGATGGTAGAGATACATACCGACAAGCAAGACGGTGTATTGTCCAAAGGGCAACAAAACTATCTTGATAGAAAACTTTCAAACTTTCTACTAAAATTTGGAAGGAAAGACGTTCGGTTGATGGTCGGTATTATAACAGGACACAACCTGTCTGTATTCTTTCCTATCTCTTTCTCTGATACTTTTCTCCTTCTCTCTTTGACTATCTACCCTCTTTCCAGAGCTCTAAATACAATAGGCTTTTAGCCTGAGTCTTTTAGGAGCCACCAAATCTCTTGGTGCTTCTAGGCTCTACCTCTTAAATTTGAATTTCAAAAGTCAAGCTATGTGATATCCTGGTGTCAATTGCGATTGACAGAAGTTATGTAGAGAGGATTAGGAATTTCCTCTCATAGAGAGTCCTTAAGCTAGCGAAAGGACGATGCTTGTGTCCGGCGGGCTTCCGCAAAGCAGTTGCTTGTTCGTGCTACTCTTCAACATTTATTTGAATCAACTACACACAATTGCTGATAAAAACACGTTCCTGTATCAGTTCGCGGATGACTTTGTCATTTTGTTGCACCACAAAGACTACCGAGTAGCAGAAAGTAGCCTCCGCATTAACGTAAACGCCTTTAAGGCAGTGGCTAATTCATTTAATCTGTCATTTAATCTAGAAAAATGTAGCATCATTCACATAGCTCGTAGTACCAATATTTTGGTCAACAACAATTCTGACAACTGTTTGACCCAGCAAGTCAAGTGTATAAGCTTCTTAGGAAGAGCTATCAGCTCGTCCTTGGCACTAAGTGATCACTGCGCTGTTGTAATGGAGGAGTTAAAACTCAATTATGATGGAATACTGGAGTCCTTTTGATTTTGTGACGGACTGTATACGAGTGGAAATCGTAGGGGTATGAATTAACACGTTGGCTGCCAATGTATCACTGGTGATCATTTCAAAAAACTACCCCCAGGTGCCAATGTATCACCAGTGATACACGCTTAGGCCCCTAGATTTTAGGGGCTGGGACCCTAACGGAAGGAGTTTTGGGAAAATTGAAAGTTTAAGAAAAAATATTTTATTCATAGTTAAATACAAAGTTTTGAAATAATACGAAATTAAAAATGAGAAAATTCAATTCAATTCTGGAAACAGAAAAAACTATATTTTTTGTTTTTAATTTTAATGTAGTTGTTGGAAATGTTTAATACATAAGACATAGACCTCCGAATTTTGCGCGCAGTATGTTGCCACTAGTTTGGCCTTCTTCCTGGCGACTGACGACGAGTTTGTCGTCTTTAATTCTGAATAGCACATGCCGCAACGATGTCTCTTGCACCTACCATCCTTTGTTGCTTCTGTCGACGTTATTAAAAAGTGTTTTCCCTGCGGAGGTGGGCGCGCTATTGAAGCGCTATCTTTTCTACTCATGAAAAGGATAATGCTTTGACGAAAGTCAGATATTTGCATTTTATAAGTTTTTGACACTGTTTCAGAGGACTGGGCATTATCTGCGAAGTGAATGAATTTGAGCAAGATCTGGAACCGGTTACGAGTCATAACTTGTGGGACGAATGCGTTTTTGAACAATGTGCTTGGTTTCCAATAGTCGGTTATTGCAGGGTATTTTACCATTGCCATATACATGACTATGGCCAGAAACTCCATGATCTCCTGGCGATCAGTATCTTTCCACATATTCATCCTACTGCTGCTGCGAGTACCGATGCCAGTTACTTGAGAGTTTGCATTCCTATTTGTCTCTTCAACAATAATATCCAATATCTCATCGGTCAAAAACTTTCTGTAATATTGAAATGGCGTACCGGCATCGTATTGCAAAACCTGGGGTGGATTGGTAAATTCTTCGAAATTCTTCAAAGTCTCTCCGGTAGCAGGCGAGGTCCATGCTGTCGTAGTTTCCGTCTGTTCTTCATCAGCAGTATTATTAACATTTGTAGCACTAACAACGAGGTCTTAATCAATACTGTCATCACTCCTTGTATCACTGCCTGAATCTGGGATGTACTTATCTTCATCTGGAATAAAATCCTCACCACTAACACTTGAATTTTCCATTGAATTCAACGCGTCACGTATTTCCTCGGAATTCATAACTTCACAACTTCACTTCACTATATTTCACTGTAATTTGCAACCAACTGCTCGCTATGAACTCAAGTTTGGTACTGATTTATTTTGATTTACTTCTTTGAAATGTGATCACCGGTGATCACATTTCAAAAAAAAAGAATAGTTTTAAAAAAACGGCAAGTGGTCACCGGTGAACACAGCACAAAAACGTGCTCATACGCGTCAGGAGCGTGACTTTTATTCCTGGTAAAAATATCTCGTTAAAATTCAAACGGGAACATGACTTTTTTTGCTTGGCACCTGGGGGCAGATTTTTTTGTGATCACCGGTGATACCTGGCACCTGGGGTAGGTTTTTTTTTGTGATCACCGGTGATACGTGGCAGCCAACGTGTTAATAGTGATTAGGCTAAGTAGATATGTGCCGAAATTTTATAAAATTAATTTGTGTACTATTTTAAGCTTTTACAGCCCTAATTAATTTTCTACTTTTGTTGTTTGTATTTTAACTCAAAAGGACAAAAAGGTCTACGCCTATGAATAAACGAAGCAGAAGTTTAATGTGTTCTTAGAAAAAAAAAACTACCATCACTGCCTCAGATATGAGCCCCGTATTTCCTTTCATCTTAAGTGGGCGGCAAATTAAAAAAAATACTATTAATAATTGCTGTAGTAAAATATTATAAAGGAGTAAGAAGTAGGAATATTCCTAAGTACTTTTTTTTTATTTCCAACCGTTTTGTGAGTATATTTCGAATAAAATTTAAATAGTAAAAATGAAAAACTCTGCTGGTGTGTCTTTTGTGTGTGGCGTTTTATAATGTAACTGTAAAGTTGTGTAGAGCTCAATTTTATAATGTAAAAGCTTACAACGTTGCCAAAACAACTCAAAAGTCTCAAAGCGAATGTAAATTTTTCCGTATATTTGAGTATTTAAGTTATGACTAAGAGTCGTAAGCCCTGCCAACTCGTTGGTTGTATTTAGTTACAGCCACTTTCGATATACTCGTACATTGGCATCTAACAAATAAAAATAATAATAATAAGAACTTATGATAATTAGACTCACTCTCTTCTCCCTAAATAGCAAATATGCATACGCACATACATTAAATAAATTGTCGAAATAGTTCATTTCACATAGAGCGGAAAATCCTTAAAAGTCTAGTAAGAGTCAAAGTTCCTTGCCAATGTCACAAAAGGTTGAAATAGTAATAGAAAATATTACAACATAAAAGAAGCGTTCGTTACAAAGGCATTCGAAGGTATAGCATTGCGAGTATGCCACTGAAGCAAGCGCTTGTAGGATGAGAGTAGTTTATGGGATATCCTTACGAATGTAACAATGTGCTCGAAATTGCGTGTTTTTGTTGTTAGTTTTTCATTCAAAACTTTTTGTAATTTTAGCAAAAAATCGCATATTTTAACCCATTATGTACTAGCGTTGCCATATGGCAACACTGTAGGTTGAATTTACAGTTATCCAAAACAGCAAAAACCAGCCACCTTAGATTGTTTAAGTTATTATATTCGTGTAACGGAAAGCTTTCACCATTGACGAAGCGATTTTGTTTCTATTTTTTCCTTAAATTCGGCGAGTAAGTCTATGGTTTTTCTAGTGCATTTTGTGAATCGCGAAAAAATGTCGCATCGGAAAAGGTAAGTTGAAATATTTTTCATAAATGTACATATATTTTTTTGGTTGTAAATATTTTAGTATTATGAATGTATAAATATTCTAAAGCAACAACAATTTCTTGTGAACTAATTTCTAATTTTCTGTTGTCGAGGTTATTTCTCAGCGTTGCCAAATGGCAACGCTAGTCCATATGATGTACAACTATTCTAAATAATAACTTTTTTGTGTTAGCTTGAAATTGCATGAGATAGAAGATGAATTGGAACAATGGGATGATGCTCAGGATGTTTACATTGAGCCACCGGAGGTTGCAGAATACACCGACGAGGATTCAGCGGATGAGGATTCTGGTGGATTCATTGACAACTTGTCTGGAAGACAACTCTTGGCTACTGCTGAAATCGTCACGCGGAGAACGTCTTTTGAGGAAACCGAAGATGAGGTTACAGCTCATGGTCCAGCTAAAAAGCGTAAAGTCAGCTATAAATGGAAGAAAGCTGACTTGCCAGATTTACCCTCCACCGAATTCGAAACGACAATTTCTCAGGACTACGAAGGCAAGACTTGTACGGATATGTTTGAATTATTTTTTGATGAGGGCGTTTGTCAGTTTCTAATTGACCAGACCACTAAGTACGCATTATTTTTGAACTGCCCAGATCCCCGTATAAACATAGCGGAACTTAAATGTTTTTTTGCCATTTTGATTGTCTCGGGTTATAACAAGTTACCAAGTAAAAAATCGTACTGGGAAACTGGCGATGATATGCGAAATTCTTTGGTATCTAATGCTATGCGGCGAGATAAGTTTATACAAATCATGCGATTTGTTCATGCGAGTGATAATACTCAATTGAACAAGAACGATAGAATGAGTAAATTACGACCGTTGATGAACGTTTTAAAAAATAAGTTTCTTGAGCACATTCCAATCGAACAAGATCTAAACTACGACGAAAGCATGATTGAATATTACGGAAGACATGGATGTAAGCAATGTATTCGGAATAAGCCTATTCGTTTCGGATATAAAGCTTGGTGCCTAAATTCTGTCAGTGGATATTTAGCTAATTTTGAGGTGTATCAAGGTTCGATTCCAGGCTCTAATTTGGAACATGAGCAGAAATTCGGTAAAGCGACAGCTCCAATGCTAACTATGATAAACGAGTTACCTCTAGCTATGCGGACACAAAAGCTGCGGTTTTATTTTGATAATCTTTTCACAGGTATTCCACTATTGATGCACTTGAAAAAGATGGGTTATGGTGGTACTGGTACTCTTCGCCAAAACCGATTACCTAAAGAATGTCCGATTGCTAAAGTTGAAACCATGAAGAAGAGAGAAAGAGGTTCGTATGAATATGCTAGTCAAGGCGACGTCGTTGTAGCCCGCTGGATGGATAACTCTGTTGTGACAGTCGCCTCCACCGATCATAAAGTACACCCGCTTGGTACAGCATCTCGATACTCGAAGGCTTGTAAACAGAAAATCAAAATTCCTCGACCCCATCTTATTGGTGCTTACAATCAATCAATGGGAGGCACAGATCTCATGGATGCTCACATAAATAATTACAGGATTGGTATTCGAAGCAAGAAATGGTGGTGGCCTATCTTTACTTGGCTTATTGATGTTTCAGTAAACAATTCATGGATTTTGATGCGCAAATCCGGTAGGAATATTTCTCAGTTAGATTTCCGTCGTGAAATTGCTCAAACATATTTGAAAAAGTACGCGAATCCTCCAAAAGCGGGCGGCAGACCATCAACCTCTCAGTTTGGAGGAAGGATACTGGAAGGAGTTAGGTTTGACGGATTACATCATTATCCCCGGTCTGTTGACAAGAAACGAAGGTGTGCTGGTGAAAATTGTCAAACTATAGGCAGGGTCACATGTTCAAAGTGTAATGTAGGATTGTGTCTCAAGTGTTTTGAAAAATTTCATACGAAATACTAATTATAATAAAAATAATGTATAACTCTATGAACTATGAATAACTCTACTACAAGATAAGAATAGTTAAACTATAATAAATACTTGTTTTCTTAACACAAATTAAGTTTTATTTCATTCAAAATAATTCATCAAAAATTTTGATTTAAGTACTCGTATGTGCCTTGCGTTGCCATATGGCAACAGTCTAAAACTCAAGAATTATAAAAAAATTTTATATTTTTTTTTCATAATATATTTATTTAGACATCATTTAGTATATCCATGAAAATACTATTAAATATAACGTGTTTTGAAACTCCGTCCCTAATGGGTTAACGGAAATAAATAAAAACTGAAAAAATTTGAAAAAAATGTCTTATATTTACTTTGAAGTGAACTATTTTTGCTTTTGCTTTTTTGTATTTGCTCTATACCATGGAAGTGATTTCACATCCTATACATATACAGGGCGCAGTTCAAAAAAACAAAACGCCACAGGTAAAATAGAAACGACGGGAGCTTTGTTCTGATAATTTTAAGTTTATTTATTAAAAATAGTTCCCTCTGGATCAACACTCTGTTTTGAGCGATCTAAAATCTTTTCGAAAGAGTGTTTCAGGTTATTGGCCGGAATGTCCTTCAGAATGTCTCTAAAAGCTTTTGGATGGCTTCTATTGAGGCAAAACGTTTTACTTTCATGGCCAAATGCAATTTTCCGAATAGGTAGAAGTCATTGATGGTTAAAATGCGATTTCTAGTCAAAAAATCAGTCACAAGAGTGGATCGGTGAGATGGTGCATTATTGTGCAATAAGCGCCAGCTTCTTCCTTCACTGTATTCGGGGTGAATTCGACAAATTGGATGCCACAAACGGTTTTGAAGCAAGATAGAAAGTTGCATTGACGGTTGGGCCTGTTGGCACGAACTCGTTGTGGGTAATTCCCTTGGAATCGTAAAAAAATGACCAACGACTTGATTTTCTACTTCTCCAAACGCGATTTTTTGGGTGGTGGCTCGTCTGTGGCCTTCCGTTTGCCACTTTGACGCTTAGTTTCAGGTTTATGTTGAAAACACCACATTTCAACAGCAGTTACAAAGTTGTAAAGGAAGTTCCCGCCTTTTCTCGCCTTTTTATTGAGGTCTTTCGTATGTTGTATTCTGAGCAATCTTTGGTCTTCAGTTAACTTGTGCGGCATGGAACGTGCACAGACCTCTCGTAAGCCCAAACGATCAGTTAAAATGTGATGAATCAGTGTTTTGGGGATACTCAACTCCGATTCCATGACTATCAACAATGATTTCGGTTCATTTTTGATAAATTTACGAAGAAGTTCGATGGAGTTTTCGGAGATTACTGATTTTGGGCGGCATGTAGTTCGTTGTCATTTATGTCCTCACAATCAACTTTAAAATATGTAAAGCACTCATGAGCTCTGGACCGAGATAGACAATCATCGTCATACACTTTTTTCATCAATTCAATTGTTTCGGTAAACATTTTACCGATTTTAAAACAAAATTTGATATTAACTCTTTGTTCGAAACTCATTTGTGTATCGATGACACGTGAAACATACTGACACTTGAGACGCAATAACTTGGTTTGCACCGAACCGAGAATCACCAAGCTTTTACTGGAAGTCAGCAAGGGATATAACTTCCATCGCGCTATTTTATGGCGCCAGTCTTGTTTATCTTGGACTTCACCTTGTACATAGTTATTAGTAGGTATGCATGTATGTGACCCGATACACTTTAATACCTACCCTGATAGTTGATACGATGAATGAAGTAAGCCAAATTTATTTTTGCGTTAAGCAATGAAAACTCTTTCAAGGTGTTTCTAAAGTGCGTTTTTTTAGCCGCCTGAGAGCTATCGATATCGCTAACTGTGGTTTGATAGCTGAGAATGGCAAACTGTGTTGACATTTCTGGTCACTGGCGGCATCAACTTTCCTTAGCTATGAAATCAACTCCAACGGCAGCTCTCGAGGCTATTCGCAATCTAACACCGATTGATATCTATGTAGAAAATTGGGCTGCAAATTTAGCTCTGAGGCAACAAACAACCGAACAGTCAACTCAGACTATATATTCTGTCAACAAAGTACCGCGATTTATTCAATAAGACAAAGAATAATTATTTAATCATCAAAATTTATTTCATAGGCTTCATGCGAAACAATACCCATATGCCAACGATTAGTCGAGTCATCATAGCACCTGTTAAACGCGTTTGAAGAGATCTTATTCAGTTCCTTCAGCGAATTCTTCTCAATGGCCTCAAGGAAAAAGTCACAGGAGACTAAATCCGGTGAATAGGTTGTTGCTTGATGATGTTTTTCGAGTTTTTGGTCAAAAAAGTGTAGTTTGATGTCAAACTCATGTACCTCATAGTGTTGACTCCGAATTCACTTGTTCAAGCATTTCTTCAGCCAACTTCTTCCGATGAATTTTTTTAAAGGGAATTCAACTCTTTTGGAACAAGTCGAGCAGCCACGCGCCTCATGCCCTATCGATGGTGTAAAATGTTGCGAATTGATACGTAAGACACGCTAAGGTCACGAGCAACGTCCCGCAAACGTAAATGATGGTTGTCCAGCACCATTTTCTTGGCTTTGCCGACGTTTTCATCCATTGATGCTATAGAAGACGGTACATGGCGCAAATGCTTGTGGCATTTATTGTTGCGGAATAAAGCATCAATAAAGCATTTCAACTCCCTCACTATTGAACTGTGTTTCAAGCTGAGATATTTGCTGGAAGAAAAGCAGCAGAACTTGTATCTACAGATAAACAATTAACCTCTGCGTGGATAGCCAAGCGGCTATAAAAGCAATGAAATCATACTGAGTATCACCCAAAAATGTCCACGAATGCATGGAAGCAATTCAGGCAGGTTTTGTGTTTTTTGTGTTGCTGGGCATAAAGGTATAGAGGCAAATGAGACAGTAGATGGAATAGCTAAAGAAGGCGGGAGACTTGCAGGGGATGAAAAAAGTCAGTCTGCGCACACTTCAAAGAGAACTAGAGGAGCATATGCTATGAAGGGGGAAAGGTAGATGGCTTAGCTTAACCAATTGAAAAGTTGCTATCATCATGTGGAAACACGAATATGATGACAAATATTACTAAATCGGTTATATCGTTCGATGGAAGGAACTGAGGAACTTTAGTTGGTATACTACCAGGGCACTTCTCAACTGCAGCAGACGCTTACGCTTACGCTAGATAATTTTAACCCTTAACGACGTTTGCAGGAAATGTAATGAGCCGGGTACAAGAGATATCTTGGGACATCTTCTATGCTTTGAAGCCATCCCTGAACTGCAGCTTGAGTGACTCCTAAAATTCGCACATCTGGAGTGATGCATATTTTCCCTAAATAGCACTCTGATCTGGTACCGCTTTGAACCAAAGTGGTCTGTGCGTGGCTTCGGCCAGCTAATATTACCTTTCGAAATTAAGAAGCAGCTGCCTAATGACAAACACTATTGAGCCCTGCTGACTGAATTTTTATTGCCAAAAATTAATCACCTTAATATCGACGAAATAAGCGGCCTTGGTAGCCTGACATCCCTCGAACTTTTCCAGCAACTTTTCTGCTTCTAACAAAAACAAAAAAAACTCCAATTTCATCCCTCAACCCCAAAAACTTATTTTTTCCATCCTTACTCCCGCACAAAAGTCTGGGCATTTTTTGCACAGAAAAATATAGAGTTACACATTGCATCAATGGCGCCAGCAAGAGGAAGCGGGCAACCGTGGTAATAGCGCAGACAAACGAAATTTAGTGAAGTCCCCAACCATCTGTGCGATCTTTCTGCCAGAAAAATGTGAGACACAGGTGGCGCTCCAAGCTGTAAGAGAGCGTTGTTCCTAAGCAACGACAGGTGGGCATTCATTAATCACCTACCCTGTCAGAAATCAAAACAGATTAACGAAATCAACGCAAGACTGAGTCTTGTCGAGGCCCTATGCTCCCGAGAGGAGTGAACAAGGAAAAAAATATATATATCGACGACTTATGGTTTCAACAAGACGGTGCAACTTCCCATACACCGCTGAACAACCGATTTGTTGGATCGATTGGATTGACCATATAATTTCTGAAGCCTTCAGGACTCCATCTCAAGAAATATCTCACTCATATTTATGTATCAGAAATCTTAAATTTTTTTTTGAAAAATACACACTGGTTTTTAGGAGAGATAAGGAAAAGTTTCCCACAGGCTCACAATGCGGTAAGAGCCTGAGTGTCTGAAACGAAGAAGTTAAAAGTTCTTTTTTTCCAAAAGTCCACCATTTTGTTATTAAAAAAAAAAATCCCATTGTAGCACCTGCCAGAATGACAAGCCTATAGAATAATAATCAGTTCAGTTGGTATACCTTCAAATAGCCATAATTTCTGAAGCCTTCGGGACTCCATCTCAAGGAATACCTCACTCATATTTAGGTATCAGGGATCCTCAATTTTAGGAGAGATAAGGAAAAGTTTCCCACAGGTTCACAGTGCGCTAAGAGCCTGAGTGTGTCCGACAGTGGACAACCGCTGCAACCTAACCTAACCTTGGCCGAGCTCCTCTTCCAATTTGTGCTTTGCATCCTTATGGTTTCTGTCGCCTCCGAAAGTCAGACAGCTTTGTATGAGCAGCTTTTTCATGGCAGAAATACACTCCGTGGTTTGCCATTGCCTGCCAAATTTTTTTATAATTTGCTTTTTTGTGCCCTTCATTAAATTAGTAAAATGTAGTTTTCCGATATTTTTAATGACTGTAGCTTAGCCTAAAATGTAGTGTAGAACGAGATTTAGAAAATTAAAAAGTGGAGCCTTTTAAAAAGTTATTTGGTGGTGAAAATTATGAAGATAATCAAACTGAATTACTGTTAGCCATATAAACTTTTCAATGATGTTCCACTTAGTTTTGTTAGGACTTTCTTTCCGATTAGTCTCAAATTTTAGCACGAGCTTCTCAAATAAATGTTTAAGTAATTAGTCGAAGATTTTTTCTCACCGATAAATATTTTTTTGAAGTGAAACTTCTTACGCGTCGATGGACGAGTGAGAATGGAGGGTAAAATTTCAAGGCCATGCAACGTTTTGGGAATTTTCGTTCTGCGAGAGAGAAAAAAGATATCACGTAGAGTAAAAGGAGAGAGAGAGAGCTATACCTTATATATTTTATATTAATTTACGATCATAAATCTATCCATTTTGGCATACTTACAATTTCTTAACTGCTGATGGTCGAGCAATCTTTTTGGTTTACTTATTTCGTTCAAGCTCAGATCCATAGTCGTTGCGTACGGTATTTCTTTTTGTCCTCGATAATTGGTAAATTAAGAATTTTTTAACTAATTGAAATTTTCCCTTCTGACATGCACTTTTTTTAACACAATTTAAGGCCGAAATTTTGGTCAAAAATCGTTTTTTTTTTGAGAACCGCCATTTTGTCCAAAAAAAAATTATTTTGCTTATTCCTTCGATTAATTAATAGATTTAACAAAACCTATTTGGTTTATTTAATTTCAGAGGATCCAGTTCAGAGATATAGTGGTCATTGCAAAACGTCTTTTTTGAGATGAGACACCGGCTGATCAACAGTAGGTCCTTTCCAAATAAATAATTTTTACCTATACTAAGTCTTAAAATACAGTTAAAAAATAACACAATATGTGTACTTATTTTTAGATCAATAAATTTAAAAGTTTTCTCAGAAGATATTCTGGAAAGATCGCTTTTTTCGACCTTCTAACTGTATATAACCCCTTAATTTCGTTGATGTGCAAAATTTTAGTGAACTCGAAACTCATTGCCTTGCAAAGTTTTGTCCTTTTTTCCACTTCAATCTGAACAATTCTGTCGCTTATCATTCAAGTTTTTTAGCAGAATACTAAGCTATTGGAAAAGTATTTTTATTGGAAAAAAATTTGTACAATTTGCAAGTGCTTATCTGGGCGTAACTCTTTCATGCTAAAATGGCAAAATATGCTGGACCCAATCCAATCACCCACCGCTCAAATTGACTGCCACTAAAGGCGATGTTGCAGCGTGGAAAATCAGCGCTTACTCTTTTTAACTCCTGTGGAGGTACATATATAAAAAAAACAACAAAAACATTACGAAAAATAAAAATATTTATTCAGGCATATCGTTCAATAAACCTTAAACAATGTAATCAGTTTTCTGTTTTTTTCGCACATCTTCTTTTATAGACTCTTTTGTTTTCCGCCACATCGGTCGTCAATCGCCAATCGCTCACTTGAAACAAGGAAATATCTTTATTTGTGCAACATTTCCGCTGGCTGGTAAAATTTCAACACTTTGTCAATCAAAATTGCCAGCAACGTGGAATGAGCTCTTCCTCTTTTTATTAGCTCCATTCTCACTTTATATTTTGCGCACACACATCAGCAGCACCTGTTAGTGGGCACCAGCGAACAAAAGACAAAAACTAAAAAATAAATGAAATATTTCTGAATAGCGAATCAAAATAAAAGGCAATATCGTTCATTAAAGCTTTTATTCTGCAACAATGCCAACAAACTCGTACTCCTACATACGTCCGCGCATCGACTCACTGAGTTCCATTGGCTTTGTTTTTGTTTTTCAGCAAGGCATGGTGTATGAGTACACAAAATTTAATGGCATTTTCTGGTACTCATTCGATGTTGCCAGACGGTATTAATTACACTTCGATAACCATTGAATTGTTGATAGTTGTTGTTTTTGTTTGGAGAGTGTTTTTCGCTGAAAGGTTGGTTGATTTGCTGAGTGGTGTGCATGTGTGCACTTTCTATGCATGTGAGTGAGTGAGTATGTGCCGATAGATGTACCACAACGATAGACGAAAGGACTTGAAGCTTAAAAAAAATTGAAATTCACCGGACCGCCAGGTTTCTTCAAAACAACGAGCAAATGAAACGATGCAATTTTTGGCAGTTTCAAGAAAACCATTTCTTTTGCCTGAAATTTTAGCGCAAATGGCTTATAACTGTTTTATGGTCGATGCTATGACTACTAACATGCCGGTAAACTTCGATTATTTCTATGATTTTACCGTCATTCTCCTTAACATCAGAAATGCGTTATCGGAATCGACGAAATCAAAATTGCACGCAAATTAGCTGTTACAGTATCGACATCATTCACAATATCAGCTTTTTCGCCTTCATCAAAGAAAATATCCCGAATTTTCTCTTCCATTTCCATTTTGACTTCCATTGACATTTGACCAGCAGCAAACGATTTTTTAGTGTGAAATGTCAGCTTGACAACGAGCATAAACTTTAAATTGTTTGACCGGTTATTACAGCCCTCTACCGAGAAAATAATGGATTTCTTTTTTCCTAATATTTTTTTTTCATCGTACACGCTTCTGTGCTGTTGATTTTGCACTGTCCCTTAAGACGTCGGCATCTGCTAGTTCGCGCAACATCGACTTTCTCCAAGGGTTTTTGCTCCCTTGCGGGTTCCAGTCCAGTGCCATTCTCGTGATGCTATCTGGTGGTCTTCTCAAAGTGTGATCCATCCATCGACACTTTCTGCGTTTGATTTGCCTAAAGATGAGTTCCTTGTTCGTTAATCTCCACAGTGCGTCGTTTCTGATAGTGTTTGGCCAGAATATTCTGCAGATGATGCGGAGGTATTTGTTGATGAAGGATTGTAGCCTCTATTTGCTGTTGTTAGAGACCAGCTATGTTTCGCTTCCGTACAACAATACGGACTTCACGCATGAGCCAAATATTCGTAGTTTAGTGCGCCTAGAGATTTGCGAACTCCCCCATACTGCATGCATTCGCCCAAATACCGCCCATGCTTTGTTTAGCCTGCAGCTGTCATCTTTATCTGCTCCACCATTTGCCGTGATGATGCAGCTGAGGTAGCGGAAGCTTTCAACGAACTCCACCGGGCATCCGTCAACCAATATCTGCCTTTCGTTATTGTGGTTAACTCTCACGGCCTTGTCCTTGGCGATGTTGACCTCCAGTCCGACAGTGCGTGCCAGCGCGACTAGTTTGTTCCATAAGCTATTTATAATATAAACTTTTTCCCGATGCAATGGTGCAGATTCAAACCGGTCAACTCTTGTAAGAAGGACATCAAATTTTTTGGGTGTGCAGGTAAGATTTTTATGATCTGGGTTCTTAGACATAGGAACATAGATATTAATGAAATTTCTGATGAGCTTGTCAACAGTTCTGATCGCCTGCAGATATCTGCCCATTGCAGGTCTCAAAATGGTATCAAAACGATGCTTTAGCACTACTTGGGGAGTGGCAAACTGGTACTGCAACCATTCAACCCACTTACCTGTCTATCAGCCTCACAGTTTCGTAGCTAATAAATTTCACAAATTTCACACGTTTCAGGCAGGTCAAATTAACGTAATCATTGCCTCTTTTGACATTTTTTAATATACATTTCGCTATGAAATTCACGCTCATGCGTTAAATGATACCCTCGAATGATTCTAATGCCTTATGAACATTGAGAGGTGGAGCAAAGTAGTATTACGCGTATTATTCTGTGGACCAAGAAGAAAAAGAAGAAGAAATAAAAATTGAATTAAGAGAAAAAGATCATAATGTATTTAATATAACACAAACAACAAAAAAAAACCATTACCACTATTTTTTTTTTTTTAATTAGAAAGAAATACTAACAGAAAAGACATTTACAACATAGACAAATTAGTGCACTGCATCGTATCGTTAGAGGCGCCACATCATAAAGAGATAATTGCACATTGCACGAAATGTCAGAAGTATGGACATACGAAAAATTATTACGCAAGAGACTCAGTATGTGCGCTATGTGGAGTATCAACAGTAATACCAAGTATAAGTTATGCTGACGCAGTAGCCCCATCAGGCCCCCACAGTAAATAGAACGATATTAATGAACTCAAAAACATGATAATAACTTTAATCACCCAAATGACTAATATGATGAACATAATTACAATGTTAATGAATAGCTCGAATGGACGAAAGTAATTACACAAAAATTCTTATCTGGAATGCAAATGGATTAACTCGGCAATATTTAGGGCTGAAGCGGTTTTTAGTCGATATTGCTTTAATTGCAGAAACACATTTCACAGACAAAAGTTATTTATAATTTCCTGGGTACAAATTATATATATATATATTTAATTGGCGCGCACCGATTTATGCAACTACATTATCATCTCGACGGAAAAGCTCATGGAGGAACAGCCATTATGATCCAAACAAGCATAAAGCACACTGAACGACTGCTAAATACAAATTGTTGACAACAATGGACCCATGTCAATATCTCCTATCTACTGCCCACTACGACACTTGATAAAGACGTATCAATATGATGATTATTTTAAGACACTGGACAACAGATTCATTGCCTGGGGTTCAAGGCTGACTAATAAAAAAGGTATTTATTTAATTAACGCAATCCTGAAAAAAATAGCAGATTTATAAGCACGGCTGAACCAACTTACTGGCCTACGGATGTTAAAAAAGTTAATCGACTTCTGTATAACTAAAAACATTAACCATAACCAGCCGAAGCTTAAACCAAGTTTTGAACTATCTTCTGACCACTCGCCGATAATACTTAACTACACATCCAAAATTTACCCTATAGAACAAGTGCACCTTTGAAAACACAACTTGGAATTGAGCGGAGCATCAAACATTTTAGTGACAGAGTTCTTGGCGCAGGATTTAGATTCACACTGCAGCAAAAACCTAGCGCACAAAACGTACTCTGTTTCTCAATTGCCTAGGCAGCCCAAAAATGCTTCATTTGACTAAAACATTAATTTTTTTCATTTCATTTTATTAAATATATGGATACAGATCCTTAGAGACTAAGGCTACAAAATGAAGGTAATACTTAAAGATAAGACTTAACAGTTGTCATAACTTTGTACATATGTACATTTAATTGTTAGAAATACTGCTAGGTCTATTTAATCTGTAAGAAACCTTGTACTCCTAGATGTATAAAATGAATAATTAAATAGTTCATTCTCCACAAGACCACCCCTGTACCTTATCAAAGTATTCATTGCTTTGCTCATATTTTTTAGATTTTTTTAGGTTGCTTGAATTATGCCAATAACTAACGGGGTAGAGTTTGGAATTAATGGTTCGTTATGTTGTAGCATCAGCTGAGTCTATTCAATTACATTATCCATAGAATTGTATATCTTTCTGAACTGCTAAAAAGGCATTCTAGCTTTTAAAGGGTTAGGGGTAGTCAGAATTAAAAAATGGTAGTTTTTATATTTTCTTAAGGTATAATATCTGAAAAATATTGTGTGAAAATTTGAATTGGATCCGATTAATATTATACTTTTCGAGTTATTCAACAATTAACAAATGGCGCTCCGGAGCTTTCGAGAGCAGAGCAGCAGCTGCAGGCAACCGGTAGCACAACTTTAAATGCGTTTTTCTCAAGACTATGCTTTTTGAGCTGGTAATCAGTTTAACTTAAAAACCGCTTGGTATATTTCATTAAAATTTATACTGCTTTTGAAAACCATACAAGACTCATGCCTTATCGAAGTATGTTTTTTTTTTCGAAAATTTCGATTTTTTTAACAATTAATGGTCAGTTTTTTTCTCGAAAATCTGAAAAAAATTTCCTGAGACCGCCATATTGTTAATTTGGAAAAAAACAAGCTTCGGGCACAAGATTATCTACTAATAAAACTAATTTCTCTTGGCATTAATACGAGTATTCGCTTAATCTATTTAACTAAATAATGCAACTAAGTGCAGTAGTACTTAGTGAGAAAGTATTATTATCTTACGATTAAAATACGGAATATTGCTTTAAAAATGTAGTTTATGAACTCAAGAGTTTGCAAAATTATTGACCTTTTAATGTTTCACTTTTCTATTATTTAAGTTACAAAAAAATATTCCTACTTCTCGCAGACATTTACTGGCACAAACTTTGTCTACTCGTTTTGCTTATTTCTTATTTATTTTCATAATCTACAGTAAAAATTTACATCTTACAGACTAAACAAAAATGTAAAGAAAAACTAGCCAAATTAGGCATAAATATTAGCAATCAATATAGGCATGTGAATATCTACATTATCGAAATCAAGCGGGCTTGAATCAGATAATGAATTATAGTCTTGAAGTGCGCGAACAATAGGTGAATTATTCGAAAATTTAGTCTTAAAGTTTTCCACATAAATAAGATAAACATTCCGATGGCTGCATTGTGGAGCATCAAAGCTTATCCACTCAAATAGATCTGAACAGTCGGCGTTGCCATTACCAGCACTGAAAATAAACGAAAGTGAAAAGACTGTCCTTCTCTTTCCTAGAGATTCTAAATTAACTAGCTTTAGACGAAAATTATAGGATGAAACAGGGCTACAAATCATATTACAGGTAATATCTGCTTGAAAAATATGTTTTACACGCGCTCTATTCTATTAATCGAAAATTGGTCGTAAGATACTTACGACTCCAAGTGAAAACGAGCAAGAGCCGTAGACAGCAGCTGCAGCAAACGGATCAGAAAATTCAGATGTATTGCGACGAATGTGGCCTAGAACAGGAGACGATTTTGAAAGGAAAAAATTAGTGTGACCACTGAAGGAAAATTTCGTATCGAATAATATTCAAAGGTCCTTAAGCTCTGTTACATTTTGTATTACATTATTCGAAATGGTGCAGGATGTGCTAAAGATGTACTGAAGCCTCGAAAACGTTAAATGAAAACATTTTTTAACATACCAAGGTAGACGCGACCTAATTCATTAACAATTAAGATTCTTCAGTCGAGATGAAGTTTCTGAGCATCCACTGGGTCCTACACAGATAAGAAAATTTGTTAATCATCCGCGAAGAGCAAGAAATTCGAAAAGATAAAACATTTGCTAATGTCATTGGTAAATATGACAAAAAATGTGGTCCTAAAATGTTCGCTTGTGGGACACTTGAAGTAGCAACAAAGTGGTTCGATAAAACCCCATTGATTTTACCACGCACCGTCTCACACTGGGCCAGAAGACCCAAGTGAGTGGCCAAAACTCTTTTTTCTTAGGAAAAGGCCATAAAACCGATTAAAACCACGTTTATTAAAGTTTTTTAACTTTATGAATGCGAATCTGAAGTCAAAATTAAAAAATTCAAAATGGCGGATCCAAAATGGCGGACATGAATTTTAAAAAAATCCGTATTTTTGCTTCAAACTCAGAATATAGGGGTTTAGAACAATGCACATTACGAATATAATGTCAACTTTGAGAAATTCAAAATGGCGGATCCAAAATGGCGGACATAAAATTTAAAAAATCAGTATTTTTGTTTCAAACTCAGAATCTAGGGGCTTAGAACAAAGAAAATACGTCTAGAATTAGCTGTACTCATTCACCCAGAATACACCGCGAGGAGGATTCTATTAGATTTTTTTTGTAATTTTTAATTTTTGTTTTATAATTTTTAATTTTTTTTTTGTAATTTTTCATTTTTTTGTAATTTTTAATTTTTTTTTTGTTGTAATTTTTGTAATTTTTAATTTTTTTTAATTTGACTTAATTTTTGAATATTTAAGCTCAATTTATTCAGAATCAGAAGTTTCTTCTTCTGATAGTTCAAGTTCATCTAGAAGTTTGTGAACGTCATTAGACGCAATCATTTCATGATCGCGTTCGGCCTCTGTTTCATCTTCCGATTCATATTCGTCTTCATTTGCACTGGCACTGCTATGATCATTTTCCATATTTTGAGAATCTAACAAAAGTAACTGTTTAACTTCTGCTGAAAGTGGTAAACGTCTTCAGTTATTAGCTCTAGACAACCTGTTCATACTAGATAGTAATGGATCAGAAGTATCTAGTAATCGATTAAAGAGATCCTCTAAGTTTGTTTTCCTATCACATTGTCTACTGTGCCTGAGTCTGAAGTTTCTGTAATCTTTGTTTCTCGATTCAGATGCCTCTTCTCCATATACACCAACTGGTAAAGTACAATGTCTTATTATTTCTCCAGCATGAATCAAGATTTTATGAAGAGTTGCTGGCATTGGATACCAAGGATACAAGATAACATACAAGCTTGCAGTGGTTAAGCAGAATTCAAATTATTTACGAACTGGCAATCAATCTTTAAGCATTCAGCAAAAATCTCTGCATTTTGAAATGGCTTACGTGCGGAATTTCCGTCGTTAGTTGTACCAGAACCACCTGCTTTTGGTATATCAACTAATGACATCGACTCAAAATATGACATCGCGAAATGACTTCGTAGTACTGCAAATAGTCGCTCCGCAGTTTTCGTGTACAAAATAAAAACAGGGGTGGGGGCGCACATTGACCGAACGATCTGCTGAGAGTCTCTCACTCTCTGAGGTACTGGACAGTTCTGGATCTTTCTGGACAAAGTTCAATCTCTGTTTTTGGTCTACTGCGCATTTTATTTTAGTGACTATGAGCTCCTGTGTAAAACTACGACGCAATTATTTTTCTACTATGACTCTGACTGTTGCGCAGTTGGAGTCATAGCTTGGAGTCCTAGTTTGACTTGTGCGCTATCAGCTCTACTCTGTAGCTGACTACTGCTGCTCTGAAGTAGTAAATGCAAACACTGAATTAAACTCGATTTTCCCTCCTTAGTTTTGGCTCAAACATTAATGGGTCAGAATTATTTGAGATTTCTCTCACACTAATATCGATATTTCAGACATGTTTATGAAAAGGCGCAAAAAGGCGCATATATACCTTATTTAATACTTCTTTACGAACAATTTGGCATACAATTTAACTCATTTGATAGGGGAACTTCGGGGAACTTTGTTTTCAAAGTAAGTCATGTATGAATAAAAAACAGATTTTGTTGATTAAATGTTAAAAAAAAAAACTTATTCAACATAAATACACATGGTTTCAATTATAAATTATTTTTTGATATCCATAAAGAAAAGTTATGGACGATAATAACATCTTGAGAAGTATTTTTCACAACAACTTATTGATAAACATTGTTTGAAAGTGTTAAAAATCGAACTAAAACTTTGACTTTGAACTGTTACATAAAAAAAACTAATTGATAAAAACTAATGAAACTTCATAATTTGGTGTAAAAAATTACTCAAAATAAGATGATATTATAAATTTCCTGTTTAAATTAAGTCGAAAATTTTTATTTTTGGCCACTCACTCGGGTCTTCTGGCCCAGTGTGCGTCTGTCCGTCAAATATGATTTATGCCATTGCAGAAAGGTGAAGGAAAGCCCCAGAAAGCTAACTTGTTGACAAGAATCTTGTGCGACACTTTGTCAGATGCATTAGAGTAGTCCGTGCAAGTGCAATCAACTTGACACCGTTGGACTTCTTTCTTTGGGGTTATTTGAAAGAAAAGGTGTACGTCAATAAGCCAGCAACAATTCAAGAGCTAAAGGATGAGATAATTTGGCACATTCTGGTTCTATGCCGTCCTCAATTATGCCTCAGCATCATCGAATATTTGGACCATCGGTTGGAAGTGTGCCGCCGAGCCCGCGGCTATTTGGCCAACATTTTGTTTTACGCGTAATTGAGCCATACCAGTATTATCATAATAAAGAGAAATGACAATAATTTCTTTAAAAAATTGTATTTATTCAAAATCAACACCGGCCCTTGAAACTTAACCGCCCTTTAGAATTCGCTAAAAACACCAAGATTAGTAGGTGTAGAGCGGCCATTTATAAATTCTTATTGGTTTGGGTTTATTAAAGAACTAACCATAAAATAAATATTAACAAGTTTACAACAAATATTATGGCCCATGTCATTTCTAGAAAAAAGGCAAAGTTTGTTTTTCTTAAAGCAATTTTTGCTATTACCCATCTTTTCCAAGAACTTATGTTCAGTGCACTGAAATTTTAACATAAAAAGCAAAATTTTGTAGGAGAAAAAATTAAATTTTATTTCGCAACATTAATTTTTTGATTTTTTAAATCTCTATTTATAGGAAAGTGCGCAGGAATGTTAAAATTTTAAATAATTTAAAGGGAAAATGTATAAATTTTTGATGGCGTACAATTTTTTCCATACAATTTTTTTTTTTTAATTATGTTTTCAACTTTCCTGCGCCTGTGTGTGGCATAAATAAATTTGGCAAAAATAAATTTATTACTTTTCGTTTGTCGATTTAAATTTGAGTCAAGTTCCGGCAAACGAAATTTAATTTACACGCATTCTGCACACAATTTGAACCATAAATTGAGTAAAAGCAATGGAGCAAAAAATGAGCGACAAATTAAAGTGGGAACAAAGTGAGCGAATGCATAAATATTTCTGTTGTCTCATGCACAGATTAATAAAATATTATAGTTTTGCTTTATCAGTAGATGATTTAATAAATTAATGATTGGTTGAAAAGGAATTCATAAAAAACTTATTTATTTAGGACGTATTTTTCTATATCTGTGGTGGCACAATGGGGCGGTAACAGTCAAAGTGAGTTGGCTTAGCGACCGACTGCCTCTTCCACCTGCCTACCTATGTATTTATGTATATGTGTATATATGTATGTATGCACGTGTGTATGTATGTAGTATTCCGCACAATTTAAGCAAATTTACTGCTCCAGCGGAATATGAGCTTCCTTCTTTGTTTTGATCCATGAAAGCGGATTATTATTTAATTTTTTAAGATGCGCAATTTTTTGCAGTTGGCCGAAAATGTGGCACAGAATTCGTTTTAAACTCAAATTAAATGCATAACTTGAATATGAATTCATTACCGAAATATGGGCATAAAAATGAAAATTTTTATCAGGAAAGGGAACATTCACGTCGAGCACGAACCATAATGAATTAAAAAGTTGATAGTTGTTAAGTTTTTGCTTTAAGTCACGTATTTTTCAAATTTTTGCCTGCTTATGATGTTTTACAGGGCCCGACACTCGAAGTGTCACCAATTTAAAAGGCCATAAATTTAAATTAGAAAATTACTTTTATTCAATTCAAAGTAAAAACTATGTGAAAATAATACAAAATTAAGAATAAATTCACTTTTGTTCGATAATACCACCTTTTGCCTTAACTATGGACTTAAGACCATCCAGAAACGAGTCGCAAGCTGCCCGAAAGTGACTTGCAAGTATTTTGGCTATGATCAGATATTTTCAGTTCTTTCGCCATTTGATTGGCTCTTCGCCGGGGATTTCGCTTAACTCCCTTCTACTCTTTTTAAACCATTTCACGTGACGTTGCACTGTTTTTTACTAATTAAAAACATTTTTTTTTGAGGGAAGGAACTCTTTCATTTAATATTTATAAGCTCCATTGCTTGTCCCTTTTTATATTGATTGACGTACGTCACTGTTTGCAAAATCATAAATCCTCCGATAAGGAGCTTTATTTTGCGTCACCTTGCACTTACTCCGATTACGATTAAGGCACTCTAGAATGTCTCCTGCACAATTAATGGGTCTCAATACCTAATATCGATGTAGCTGCCTTGTCCAAAATCATTGCAAACTGCTCTTTCACTATCTCTGCTATTGCTCCAAATTTAATTATCTCCGGTCATAATTTTTGATAAATAAATACATTTTTGTTCAAAATGACTTAAGCCTTTCTAGGGTATTTGGATGTAAGCATTTTTCTACGAGCCGCCAATTCAACAGATCCTTGGAAAACCAGAGAAATCTATGTATAAATTTTTGTTATTAAAAAATATTTTTCGTAAATTCACTGAAAGCTTCTCTATCTCTTGCCACTTTACATAACTCTCTGGTATTACCGATACCTGTCTAGTACTGAATATTTCGTTGCCTTAATATCTGTTTCCTCGCAATCCCATGTGTTCCTTCAATTTTCCAAGTTCCAGCAATTTGTACTTTTCTTTTTTAGAATATATCCTACATAAACCGTCTTCTTTCTTTTCACCGTCATAAGAAGCTGCCTTCTTCGGTGCATTTGGCAAAAAACTTCACTGTTAGAAACATTGCCTGGCAATGGAAATTTAAGCATACGTCTGTATATCCACATTTCGAAAGGCTTCTATCCTATTCATATCTGCTTTTTTAAGGCTCCATTGCATTCAAGAGTACGGACCATACATAGCATTTGACGAAGCAAATTTTTAATTGCACGTTGATTTCAAGGTTGAAGAGTATTTTTTATAGTTGTGGATTGCTGATTTTGCCTGTTTCAATTTTCTCGGTGAGGTCCCATTGCGCATTAATCCAACATCTAAGGTATCTGAATTTGAAAACTCTTACTACGGCTTCACTTTGGATTGATAAAGTTAAATTTTATTTTTTTACTTTATTTTTTCTGCCTACCGCCATGAATTTAGTTTGTTGCATGTTTTTGTACGACTTAACCCGGTATGGCTGAACCAGAAGCGTAAAAATCATCATAGTCTATGAAAATTTGATCAACATTTTTTACTATTAGGTTGTTGACCTATTCTAAATACATAAATAATTTCAAGTAACGTTGTTGTTGAGTATTTCCACTAAAATAATGCTAATTAGTGACCCGCACCGTTTTACTACCTCCGTCCTCGTTTAATGATGCTTGTTTGTTTTTTTTGTTCTAAGTCAGATTCATTTAGTGAGGTCCAAGTATAGCAGCACATTCTTTATCTAGATGTTAGAGATCTCATTAATTTGCTACAAGAAAGGCTTACCAAAGGAACAGAGTCGTGCCCTAGCCAGCCCTGGACATTCACATAAGTAGTGGATAAGACTGACCTTCGCTCCTACCGCTTGACAGCTTCTGCAGATAGGCTTGAAGGGGAGGTTGAGTCTAGCTGCAATATTCCCTACTTTCCAAGGGCCTGTAAGGGTTGCAGTGATGCGTGAGATGTTTGGCCGAGAACATCCTAACAGGTGATTCGTCCTTTGGATTTTGTATGACGGCCATGTTTTTTTGTTGTAATACATGTAGTTAGTTGCTTCCATCTTCTTTCGACTAAAGTATGATAGTGTGAAGCAATGTATGCTTTTATTGTGTTGAGTGGGGTGGAGACTCCCACTGCCTCAGTTTTTTCTAGTGTCGAACCTTTCTTGCTTGCTCATCCGCTATCTCATTACCTCGTATGTTCCTATAGCCGGGAACCCATATCAGAATGATTTCAAGCCAATGACTAAGCATTTCCAGCTCCTCTCTACACTGTAAGACTAGTTTGGATGAAATGAAGTTGGAATATATGGCCTTTATAGCTGCTCTGAGAAGATAGCTACTCTTGCACCAACTTCCTTGTAGAGTTTTAGTGATTTCCATGCTTCTCTGATAGCTAACAGTTCTGCCTGGAACACGGTGGCATAGTCCAGGAACGACTCTCGTAGCCTCCCCTTTCACATGACACTCAATGTGTTAAATTAACTTCTGTTGGGTTTTTGTTCTGCATTAAAATAAATATTTAATTGTCTTTGGGTAGACCGTATATTAACGGTATATTCTTCTACATAGAATTCAAATCAATGTAGTTACTTTTCCAACTGGACACCCTAATTGGCATACATATTTTAGAAAAAATTGAATTTCCCAACATTTTTGTTGAAAGGCTTAAATGCATTGGGTAAGCTTAATAATTCCACATTAATGAATTATTCAACTAATTGAAATTGAAATTTTATTAGAAGTAGTTATTTTCAAAAATTCAATGAAAATTTTTAATTGAGAAAAAAAGAACGCCGGGAATTTATGAACGCAAATAACTGTTGAATAACCTTTTCCTGCTGAAGCCAATATTTACAACTTAGCTAAATAAATTTTGTTGCAGCAAATTAAAATACATATATGCACATACATACGCACTGTGGCATCCCTGCAGGGAAAAGCCCAACTAGTGCGGAAACATTCCAGTTCAGTTACGCAGAACCGTATTTACTTACATTACAAATAGCAGTAAACAGTTTACTGCTAATTAAATTTAATTTGCCGTACCTGATTACTGATTTACTGATTACTTGAAAAAAGTAAGTTATCTTGGTAGCATAAATTCAACGAATGGTGGAGCTGAAGAAGACGCAGAAAACCGTCAGCGTAAAGCTAGGTCAGCCTTTGGACGGTTACAGCCAATTTTGAAAAATAGACAAATCTCGCAGAAAACTAAACCAACAGTATTCAACTCATGTGTTAAATCCACACTTTTATATGGCAGTGAAACGTGGCTGGTGTCAAGAAGCAAACTACAAAGCTTCTCAAATAAATGCCTTCGGATAATATGTAAAGTTTTCTGGCTGAACACTATCCGAAATACGGACTTATGGCAGATCACCGGGCAAGATCCAATCCAAGAGGTGATAAGTGGTCGTAAGTGGCGATGAATCGGGCACACTCTCAGAAAGTACAGGGCAAGCATTTGCAGCGTTGGCATGGTACCCACAAGGATACAGACGACCCGTCCAAGAAATACTTGGAGGTGTTCTTACCTTCGTGCACTAGAAACAGTTAACCAAACATGGGATGTCGTAAAGAGGACAGCGGTTAACAGAATAAGATATAAATGTTTTGTTGAAGCCTTATGTTCCCAAGTGGAATAGTAAAGGAATAAAGAAAAATTGATCTGCATTATCAATAAAATACTTATTGTTTACTGAAAATAGTTACTGGTAGTTACGAATCAATACTTCTCAATTACCTACTGAGTAACACCTGTTGGCAGGAATTATTCTCCGCTTGATCTCCAGGCTGACGCCTAAATAGGTTTTTAAAACCACAATTTAAAGTCAGAGCCGAAATAGGGGCAATAACAGCATCCTACCTATCAGGCTTAATCAGAAAATAGTTCTAAAATCTTCTTGCTTCTTCACACCCTCCTTTTGTTTGGATTGTACGACAGCTACAGTTCTCATAACTGATGATTTTGTTATATCGTACATGACATGCAAAGAGTAACAACTCAAGATTTGATTTGATTTTCTGTATACTAATTCTGACGGCCGCCGTAGCCGAATGGGTTGGTGCGTGATTACCATTCGGAATTCACAGAGAAAACGTTGGTTCGAATCTCGGTGAAACACCAAAATTAAGAAAAACATTTTTCTAATAATGGTCACCCCTCGGCAGGCAATGGCGAACCTCCGAGAGTATTTCTGACATTAAAAAGCTACTCATAAAACTATCTGCCGTTTGGAATCAGCTTGAAACTATAGGTACCTCCGCGGAACAACATCAAGACGCACACCACAAATAGGAGGAGGAGCTCGGCCAAACACCCAAAAAGGGTGTACGCGCCAATTATATATATATTATATATATAATTTAAGATTATATTTTATGCGAAGTGGGCTTTCTTCACTCACCATTCTGATTATAATACTAAATATATTTTTACATAATTTTTATTTCATCCTTTCCTGATTATTTTCGGTTTCAAGTTCTGACTATTTTGTGTCATATGTTCCTTTTCTTTTTCTTAGGAAAAGAAGATAGGACAAAACTAAAAATCAGTTACTGGCTTTTCATAAAAGAAATCGAAGAATGATAGAAACAAGATTACGCCCATCAGAGAACGCGTGACGGCACAATAGTAGTGTCGTGCAGCGTTGTCAACCCTTTACTTGCAGAAAAATCATCGGATCAACTGGACACATAAAATATCGACCCGAAATTTAGCTGTCATTACTGTTATTTACAATGTTCATTTAATTTCAAGTGAAAACAAATTCTGTGTGTACCTTTTTTATGAAATCGAATATTAAAAAATATTGGAATATAATAGAAAGAATGTTTTTCTTTAAATTTCAACTGATTCAGTTATTTCGGAAACATAGTGGATTACAATTTTTTTAGCTAACAAGATCCAACAATTGACACCATGTAGGATATTGCAGTGTTGAAAATATCAGTCGCTAAAATGGCAAAAAGACAGAACCAAAACTGGTAGAGATGAAAAGTAAACTGGCGATTGAGGAGGGCGTTATCGTGGAAACCCGTACAACGTGATCTCTAATTATATTACTAACTGCAGGGTCTCCAAAGCGTTCTGGCGAAAACTGAATCTGAAAAGGACAAAATGTCCGCTTGGATTCAAAAATCAACTACTAGCGTGCCTCTCAATGACTTCTGCAGGAGCTGTGGAGATGAAGAAGAAACTGAGTCGGTACTACACCTCCTCTGTGAATGTCCTGCACTTCAAAGAAGCCGCGCGAAATATCTTGGCGATTATTTATTTGAAGACCTGGGAAATTTTTAAAATGTCTCACTGGAGGGACAAGTAACTTCTCAAAAAGATCTAAGTAGTTTAAGCAACTTAGGTAGCGGATGCAAATAAAGTACAGGCATCACAATGGGCCTTAGGGCCACCGAGTGTCTTGTCTTAGATAAGCAACCCGGCTAAGCTAACCTTAACTAACATAACTTCTAGATTTCTTTCGGTCGATTTTTTAAGAGCTTGATAATAAAAAACAGAAATATTTTTGAAATTAATTTTTTTTTTATTATAATCTGGTAAACAATTTCATGGCATTTATTTATTGAATATGATATGATGACTAGTTCATGTTTCCCCAGTAGTGTGGAAAAATGCTATAATTTTTCCAGTCGCAAAAAAGGCAATTGCTATTTATGCTTGTGACTATAGACGTATCAGCATACTGCCCACATTTTCCAACGTTTGCGGAGACTTGATGGCCACGGAAATTTCATCATTTATACAGGCCAATCGTTACTCTCTCCCCTACAATCTGGCTTCAAACAAAGTCACAGTTGCTCGACAGCTTTGGTTAAAACATTAGGTGATATTGTAATTAGTTTTGACAACGGAGTCTTGACTCTACTTCGTTTACTTGATTTTTCTACAGCTACAGCATTTGACTCAGTGGATCACAAATTGTTATGTTTGAAGCGCTGAAGCTCATGGCCAGCTACCATAGTGACAGAACGCAGAAGGTCAAGACCAGTAAATCAACATCTCAGCTTAGATATGTACACACTGGTGTTCGGCAAGGGTCTATCCTTGGTCCACTTCTATTTAGTCTTTTTCTCAATGATGTTTTTACCGTTTGTCAGTATGTGACTGTCCATGCATATGCTTATGATATACAATTGTACTTGTCCAGTCGTATTGGTCTTGTTGAAGATTTATATTTCAAAATAAACAGTGATTTGTATGTTATTTCTGTATGGGCTATTGATAACTCCTTATGTTTGAACGTGTCAAAGTCAGATGTCTTACCTATATGTAATAGCGTTGTGCATGTTGACAATATCCCTAAATTATGGATAGGTACTAGTTCTACCCTTACCTTTACGGATGAGGTACAAAATTTGGGGTTTATTCTTAACACAAACCTTGCCTGTGCTGACCATATAAATGGGGTCGTGGGGAATATTTGTGCTACATTGCGTAAGCTGAGAGTCTCTGCAACATTCACGCAAGAGAAAACGAGGCGCAAATTAGTTCTTCAGCTAATTATGCCTCTCATCAGCTACTCTGAAGTGGTATACAGCAAACTTGACTCCACATCTTGCCATAAACTTAATGTGGCATTTAATAATGACGCGCGTTATGCATATGGAATTGGCAGATATGATCATATCTCTGCCTGGCTGGCTGGTTACTGGGCTGTTGCCTTAACAGTTATTTGTCTGCTAGACATTGTATATTTTTGTGCAAGCTTACATTATTGAAGCCTGCTCCCTACCTGACAGAGAAGTTGATACCAGTAAGGTCTCGCAGTCACAATAAATTCATCATTTAATTGCCTAGCATTATATAGATTATTCTTCATTGACGCTGTTAAAGTGTGGAACTCATTACCCGACACTGCGAATGCTGGACTTAACAGATTTAACTACAGGGCACAAGTCTATAATTGCTTTAAAAGTGTTTGATTGCATTGAATTAGGGCATTAAATTTCTCTCCATGTTCTCTAATTACTACTTTTGTTTCTTCTTTTCTAAATCCAAAATATCGGAGTCTCGGCGGCACACCTCCATCCGATGGTCCAAATTTTCGATAAGGCATATTTGAGGTTCTATGCCGTTAATGTGCCGAATTGTCTCATCTTTTAGCTCTTGAATTGTTGCTGGCTTATCGACGTACACTTTCTTTCAAATAAACCCAAAGAAAGAAATCCAACGGTGTCGTTGACGTTTATGTGTGGTTCACATTCAACATCGGCCCTTGATTAAGGTGGATTGATTTTATAATGAACTGGTGAACAAATTTATCTATATTTAGAAACTTTCATGATAAGAATATTCCAGTTGCATATAATATTTTTGAAGAACTATTAAAAGACCTTAGTCTTACTCTGTACTATGATATAAATAAATAAACAAATAAGTAAATAAATAAAATATCTGCCTTATGTTCGCCGCGGCTACGAGTTACATGGTCCGTTCGATCCACTATCATACTTTTTCCAATAAATCTGGCCGTATGGAGTCAATGGTGGCTTGAACACTGCAAAAAATTTATTCTTAATTGCGCTGTATGGCAAGTTGCGCCGCTTTGAGCTGATCAATCATTCAAAATGAAAATTCAGCGCTCGCCATTCACCACAACGGCAGATTTAATTTTTTCAAACTAAATTTTCATGATGTCAACACAATTTGCCTTTCTCCACTGCCAAATCATAGTTATCGATACCGAACGAGATCTACATGCATTCCATTCGGGATTGCATTGGTTGAAATCTCCGTGCAGGCACATCAAATAACAGAAACCGGTTTTTCTAACAGTGGTTGACCCTCGGCAGGCAATGGCAAGCCTCCGAGTGTATTTCTGCCATGAAAAAGCCCCTCATAAAAACCATTTGCCGTTCAGCGTCGCCTTACAATTGTAGGCCCCTCCATTTTGGGGACAACCTCAAGACGCACACCGCGAATAGGAGGACCAATGCGCCAATTATTTATTTATTTTTCTAGTTCAAAAATAGTATTTTCCCTGCAGGCAGGTTTTTGTCATAAATGTCACACCACTTCATGCATTCACACACAAACGCACGCACACATGCAAATACGTGTGTTTAAGCGCAGAAGTGTAAATGTGTACAAAACTCTGGTTCGTGACTTGGAATTGTTGTAATTGTTGGAATGCGAAAAATACTTTGTGGTTCAACGGCTGTAAAAATATAAAAACGCAATTAAGAATTTTTGTCCATCAACATTTTTTTTTCAGCAATTTTTTTTTCCTTCAAAATGTTTCCTTGGTTTATGGTTGTTTATTTGGTGTTGCAATAAGTCACAAAACAAGTTACAACTTTTAATAACAGTAACAACAAGAAAAACATCAACAACAACGAAATGACTACCCGCATTTGACAACTGTGCTACGAGTTTGTGCAACAAAAATACTGTTGAAATGTAGAAGTTGTAATCAACAAAGCTGGCCAACTTAGCGCCAAGCGATCGACAACAAAAGCAACACAAAGCATTTTGCATTCTATTTAATACACAAATTTACTTGTCTTTCTTGTGTGTGCGTGTGTTTGCGTGTATGCGCCGGACAATGCGGCATGTGTGTCAAGCATACGTATGTGGCTAAAGTGTGGCATCTATGGCATGCGGCAGCAACTGCTGTTTGGTGCAGCACAACGGCGCATAAATACACAAAAACACATAAACACGCAAACATACACACACACATTGCTGGTGTTTGTTTGTCCCTCAATGCATCTCCAAACTGGCCACTCCCTTCGCTCTCGCTCTGTTAGCATTGCCTGCATTCAAAAGCGAAATTGCAACTTTGTTTCAACAATGCGGCCAATTCGTGCTAACTGCCCATCCTCATGGAACACCCTCGCCCAGTCCCGCCTATACGTTGCCCTGCTGCCCTGCTGCCCTGTTGTCCTGCTGCTCTACTAGCTCGTTAGTTAGTTAGTTTGTCCACTTGCTACGCTACAATATGCTCTGTATGCAGTCGGCTCGCTGGTCAAAGGCATCTCGTTATCCTGCAAAAGAGCATGAAAAAGGCAGTAAACGAGTTTAATTAGTTGGCTGGTTCCATACATATTTAAATGAGGCACAAAAGCTGGCATACACTTACAAGCGCTTACACACATACCCATTCATATGCATGGAGCATGTGTGTGCGTGAAACATAAAAAGAGCTTGTAATTAATGTGGCAAGTGCGGTTGCAGCCATGGAAAGTGGCCGCCACTTTGAAGCCACTTTAGCAGCAGACGAAGCCTATTTTCGGCTTAAATGCTTTGTTTGATTAAATTTTCATTAAAGATTTTAATATGTAATTCTATTTGTGGAATTTGGTTTTGCAGGTCTCCGCATACGAAGTGAATTCATTATACAATAAATACTTTGAGCAATCAATGGTTTCATTTCGGGTACTTTTGGGAATCAGTAATGCTGATTTAAATTTAAGGATGCATTGCCGTTGCTAATATTTTATTAATATTTATTTACAATACAAACTTATAACCTGATTGAAATTTGGCCAATTGTTCAACTTAGATCACAGGATTGGGTTAATTAAAAGCGAACTTTCGAAGTGAATGAATTATTTGTATGTGATTGTGATTTACTCCTCCGCAAGCAAACAGAGCCTATAAATAAAACGCAAAAGTGAAGGCAGTGATTATTTTATTTACCGGAGTTGCTAGAAAATACTGTAATTTTTAACTAAATTTCTATTTCATGGAAGTTAGAAGAGAATATAAATGAAAATAGATTTTTGTTAACCCAACCTTTTACTTATTTATTTATTTATATATGTATTTATATATTTATCAACAAACGAGGTGCTTACAGACTAATGATGGATTAGGTTAGCTAAGCCAGGTTGCTTGTCTTAGAAAAGACACTCGGTGGCCCTAAGGTCCATTGTGATATCGGCATTTTATTGGCATCCCATTACTAAGTAGCTTAAACCACTTAGATCTTTTAAGGAGAAGGTAACTGGTCCCTCCAGTGAGATATTTTGAAAATTTCTATGGTCTTCAAATAAATAATCGCCAAGATATTTGGCACGGCTTCTTTGAAGTGGAGGGCAGTCACAGAAAAGGTGTTGTACCTACCCACTCAATTTCTTCTTCATCTCCACAGCTTCCCGTTATAAAACCAGTGAGGATGCTGGTAGTTATTCTGTTGAATCCAAGCAGATATTTTATCCTTTTAAGATACAGTTGTCTCCAGAACGCTTTGGAGACCCTGCATTTAGTAGTCAGAGACCAGCATCTATTAGTTTCCGTGATTGCGCTCAAGTCAATCGCAGAGTATAATTCGTTTAGAGGAATGCTTATGTCCTCTACCACTCGGGGAAGGTAAAGCTTAGTGCATTTCCTTGCACACTCATCCACTGTTTCGTTTTTCTTCACTCCTAAGTGGCCACGAACTCGAGAAAGTGTGGTGTTGTGTTATTGGATTAGCGAGCTCTTGATTTCAATGATACATACAAACAAAAACAAAACACAAATACAAATGACAAGTGTTTGAAGAGTAACTTTTAAAAAGTAGCTTAGAGCAAGAAAAATCGGAGTCTAAAGAAGAAGAATATGCATTAAACTGAGCTAGCGTTCTCCTAGAAGGATTATTCATCCCATAAACAGTTTTAGCAATACCCACAAAAAACAATTCATTTCAACGGAAAATCCATGATGGTACATTCAAATGAATTTTATTGAGCATTTTAGGACCTTCTCTTGAGCCCACACAAATATCAGAGACAACACAAATCGACAAAACAGAACACGTCTTGAGTCTCAGGAAATCCCTTTGAAAGAAATCCAAACTATCCTGAGTAAAGGCAGCTAATTAAAACAACAATAACTTGCATGGTTTATGTCCATGATTTGGATTCGAGTACATTTGATGCAGAAAAAATTAAGAAGAGATTCGAAAAAGGTCAGAGATGATTTGAAAAAAATAATTTTACCGGAAAGTTCGACTTTCATAAACGTCATTCGCAACTAGCAATAGCCAATTTTTCAACGTTTCTTCCACAATATCAACAATTCTTCATCAGCGGAGTAGTAGATCCTAACTATATATAGGGTTTTCCAATAAGAGGTGTTATTTTGATACTCAAAGAAAAATGCTATTTTTGTGTGGCTGCCCTATGCCCTCGATAGCCTCACGAATTCCATCTTTGAGGTCTTCAATCGCTCCTGGGCTGTTGGCGTAGACCTTCTCTTTTACGTGGTCTCAAAGAAAAAAGTCACAAGGTGTTAAATCACAAGATCTCGGTGCCCAATTGTGATCACCTCTTCGAGAGATAACACGGTCCGGAAACTTTTCCCGTAAAAGATCAATGGTTTCGTTGCTTGTGTGGCACGTAGCGCCATCTTGTTAAAAATAAACGTTGTCCAGATCAGTACCATCCAATTCCGGTCATAAAAAGTCATTAATCATCTTTCGATAACGCAATCCATTCATTCATAGCTCCTGTTATTCGAAACCCTATTACAGCCTTAGACACTATTCATGCTAACTTTTTAAGGGCTCAAGGATTTCCCATGCAATCCTGATAAAAGAATTAGCCTGTATTTTTTCCAGTCATTCTTCCTGAGCTAGGTTGCATCTTACTTACACAATCATCGGCGCCTGGCTATCATCGCTGCATGCTGGGCCTTGCTTACTCTGGTGTTCCGTCAGGCAATATCCTGGATCCACTGTTTTTTTTGTTTTGTTTATCAATTACATTAGTATCTCGCCAGTTAAATGTCTGCGGATGTTATGCGGATGACCTTCAGATCTATTCGTTCCTTAGCAACTCGCAAGATTCCCTATTGTTGCACATCGATATTTATGCAATTTGTGTAGCAAGAACCGCATTTCACTGAATATAGGCTAGTATTTCCAGTTATCTTTTCTGAATCGGATGATTTATTAATTCGATCTTTTGAGTGCTCAAAAACTCTCTTGTGTAAGCCGATACGAGAAAACTGGCATTGACTTGATGGAGTATAATTCATCTTCGGCGGTTGGGTTTCCTTAATTATTCGAAAATTTTTTGCAAATAAATGTGTCTGCACCACAAAATTTACTATTTTAAGTTTCTCTAGTTGTATAGTAGGTAGGTAAAATGGTTGAAGTAACACTAAAGCGCCGTTTTGATACCATTATGAGATCTCCAACAGGTAGATATCTACAGCCAGCCAAAGCTGCTAGAGCTGTTAATATAATGGAGAAGATTTATTGAATTTAGGTTGGCGCACGGCCCCAGACTGTCGAAGAAAGCAGCTCCGAGTGACCTTAGTTGTTAGCTGCCAAACCCGGCCATTTAGAGAGAAAATGCTCTACAGGTCCCCCTTCTCTGAAAGGTCCCCACAGCTTCTGCAATGGGGGTTAAATGGTAACCCTAGCTTTTCGGCGTGTGTGCCGATCGTTCAGTGACTGGTAAACACACAGCTACGAGCTTGGAAATTGAATGGCGAAGAGTCCAAAGAACTTTCTGAGTCCTTCGTATATCGGCGTATTGCATAAGTAATTTCCAATTTTTGTAATGCATCTATAATTCAATCTACACAAAATATAACAAACAAAAAGATAAAAAATTTAATTATTTATGAAAAGTTCGAGTTGAGCCCGCAAAAGTCTGAACATTCATGAAGTATGAAGCAACATAAAAAATTACAAAAATAATGACCACAGCAATTTCACAGATTTCATGGCCACCAAGTGATGCCATTAGTCAGCGCTGTATTGCAAAAGTAAATTATGACTTTAAAACGAGTGATTTCATTAAATTATTTAAATTAATGACGCTAACGCAGCCATTAAAGCTGGTGGGGATGCCTGCGGACTTGTTTAAAATTTTACGCTTAAATTAATACATACACATTTACCTAAGTACATATATATGTATGCATGTATATTCTGTTGGCCTACTGCGCCAGTTTCTAATGATTTAGCGCCATCAGTAGACCCAACAACAACAGCAACAACAATAACATTGGCTACAAACGAATGAGCAATTTCAGACGGGACTACCCGACAATCGCGCAAACAAGCGACCAATCAGTCTGCTTGATAGGCTAAAAGGCAAGGGTGAAGCAGGAAACCTAGGAGGTGCGCATGCAGAGAGGTGCAGGATCGAAAGTGAAGGGTAGCCACGCGAGTGTGGCAAGCAATTCCGCAATAAACGACAGGCTATTAAAGTGTTGAACATCAACGCCGTGCACTTCAACGCAGCCATGAACAACCAGCTGATACAAGTAAATGCACGCGCACACATATACACATACGCATGTATGTATGTAATTTTTTATATGTACGTCCAAGCTGAAATGTGTGTGCGCGCGGATGTTTTGGTAGCGCGTTTGCAAACGGTTGTACGTGCCTAACTGTATGTGTTTGGCTGTAAATACAAAAAATCGATAACGTTAATATTTGCAGTTTGATAAAAATGTTGATGATGATGACGTTATTGGCACTGTTGCAGTGGCATCGATGAGTGGATGGCGAGTATTGCTGCTGGTTGTTGCTAAAAACAGCTATAGCTAAGGGCATACAAATACACACACTTGTACATATTTATGTATAAACGTGCCTGCCATTTTGTTTGTTTACTGTCGCACAACTGCAAAAGAGTAGAAAGCAGTTGTGTGAAACTTGTATGCGCCTGCAGGGTGCGTACGGTATTTGAGAATAACTAGAGAGTAAAACTAATTAGCAAAAATTTAATGAAACTTTCCGAAAAAACCATTCAATACAATTTTTATAGCTGCCATAATCTCCTCGATCCGGGTCCGGAAATAATTGCATGCACGAGTCCAATGCTTCTTATGTGAATTGACTGGATCGGCATTAATAGCAGTCTTCAGACAAGATATGGTGCTACGCGCCAAACGTAGTAATCTTGGCAGTTAAGCTCTTGAGAGTTTGGTGGCCATAAGCTCAGTGTTATGTGCTCATGGAAATTTTCAGCCATCCACTTTTGTGTCGCTATCGCTTTGTGTGCAGGAGCAGAGTCTTGCTAAAAGATTTATGGGCTGTCACCGCGTACGCTATCAAGTACTCACTACTGTCACTAGAACCTCGATACATGCACCAGAATTCATTCAAAATCCTTGAGTAAAGAAGTGTGGTGGCCTGACATGTACTTTATTACTCATAACACCTAAAATCATAACAGTGGCTGGAAGCTTCGTGTGCTTGTTAAAAAAATTAACCTTTGTGGGATCTGTCATTCTCGTCATTTCTGCGGTTGGTCTTTAGGTATTGGTCACAACTTTTTTCGTCAGAAGAGAACCATAACAAAACTTACTTAGTGTCGTAGCGTAGGACTTATACCGGAGATTAATTTTGATAGACAAATCGACGGATGGAAAAGACCGTAAGAAACAGTAGGCTCCCTCGAAAGGGCCCTCAATAATTGATGGCTTATCGTCAGTGATCGGTTGTACTTCAAAGCGTTCCTCTTGTTTTTTGCTTTTTGCAACGGAATCTGTATCGGCGATTCTGATACTTCCAATTCACAGCGAGCCCTACAAACGAATGAACGGGTAGACTTAGGAAAATTAGAGGTTTCCAAAATCGGTGTGATTTGCTTCTATAGCGACTGCATGTACCTTCATTTCTTGAGTTAAGTTGTATGGAGGACTTATCTGAAAAAAAGTAAAAAAGAAAAACTAAAAAAATTGTAATAATGTCTTCGGGAAGTTATAGCCACATATATGCAGGTCCTCAGCTAACGCATGCTACCTATACTTATCTATATTTTTACAGATAGTTTACAACTCTTTATTGAATTATGTAAAAGTTTCATGAATTATCTTGTTGGAATTAATTTATGAGGCCTGTTCTATTTTAATGATTCCTTCTCAGCGAAAACATGATTCTCAACTTCAGTATAGATCTCATTTTCAACATCAAAACGAGCCTGAACCGTAACTTAAACCTCAACCTCGATCTCAATCATAACCTCAACTTCAACTTCAAATTCAACTTCAACTTCAACTTCAACTTCAACTTCAACTTCAATCTCAACCTCAACCTCAACCTCAACCTCAACCTCAACCTCAACCTCAACCTCAACCTCAACCTCAACCTCAACCTCAACCTCAACCTCAACCTCAACCTCAACCTCAACCTCAACCTCAACCTCAACCTCAACCTCAACCTCAACCTCAACCTCAACCTCAACCTCAACCTCAACCTCAACCTCAACCTAAACCTCAAGCTCAACCTCAACCTCAACCTCAACCTCAATCTCAATCTCAACCTCAACCTCAATCTCAACCTAAACCTCAACCTCAACCTCAACCTCAACCTCAACCTCAACCTCAACCTCAACCTCAACCTCAACCTCAACCTCAACCTCAACCTCAACCTCAACCTCAATCTCAACCTAAACCTAAACCTCAACCTCAACCTCAACCTCAACCTCAACCTCAACCTCAACCTCAACCTCAACCTCAACCTCAACCTCAACCTCAACCTCAACCTCAATCTCAACCTCAACCTCAACCTCAATCTCAACCTAAACCTCAAGCTCAAGCTCAACCTCAACCTCAACCTCAACCTCAACCTCAACCTCAACCTCAACCTCAACCTCAACCTCAACCTCAACCTCAACCTCAACCTCAACCTAAACCTCAAGCTCAAGCTCAACCTCAACCTCAACCTCAACCTCAACCTCAACCTCAACCTCAACCTCAACCTCAACCTCAACCTCAACCTCAACCTCAACCTTAATCCCAACCTCAACATCTACCTCAATCTCAACCTCAAGCTCAACCTCAACCTCAACCTTAATCCCAACCTCAACATCTACCTCAATCTCAACCTCAACCTCAACTTCAAACTCAATCTCAAGCTCAATGTCAATTTCAACCTCAACCTCAACCTCAACCTCAACCTCAAGCTCAAGCTCAACTTAAACTTCAACCTCAACCTGCCCCTCAACCTCAACCTGAACCTTAACCTCAACCTCAACCTGAACCTCAAACTCCATCTCAACCTCAATCTGAACCTCAACTTCAAACTCAATCTCAACCTCAACCTCAACCTCAACCTCAACCTCAACCTCAACCTCAACCTCAACCTCAACCTCAACCTCAACCTCAACCTCAACCTCAACCTCATCTTCAATTCCAACCTCAATATCAACCTCAACCTCACATTAACTCAAACATCAACCAAACCTCAACTTCAACATCCATCTCATTTCAACCTCAATTTTTGCAATTACACCTTAAAGTTTTCTAAGTTGATGTTTGACTATTAAGAAACTTCCGTTGCTGGTAAGGAAAGTTGGCCTAAATGAAGTTATACAATCAAATCCAACTCCAACCGTAACTCCAACTTCGACATGAACCTTAACTAAAACGTTTCGATAAACTTTTTTATTCTTGGCTCCCAACTGAAAACATTACAATTTTACAATATCACTGATCTATCATTTTCTTCCTCCAGGGAATCCTACCTAGTAAAATCAAACTCCTTGAGCACAGTGTAAATTTATACAAAAAACAGAATTCGAACTTGAGAGACCCTGTATTAGTAAACGTTGATGAAAATAAGGCAAAGCGTCATAAAAAGGGTAAAAAGTGTAAAAATATACGCTATGCCTTTTGATTGACTGCGCTGAATTGACCTATTCCATTCGCCAGACGTTTGTTCGCCTTGCATTTGCATGTGCGCAACAATTTTAAGCTCTCACATCGAGCGTAGATGCTGCAAAACCTTTTTGTTTGAGCATTAGGCACTTTAATGTTTTTTTCTCTTTTCGGAAAATTTGTTATTGATGACTCGCTCTGTATGCAGGAAAAAGTTTGCATTTTATCATCCAAAGAGAATATTTTGGCGAGTTAAAAAATAGACTTTTATTGGTCAATGCCCGGAATGAGCTAATCATTAGAATTCGCAAGAATAAATCTGTGGTGTACTCTAATAGGAGACTTTCGAGTCTTGTTAGATGGGCATCAAAGGCATTGGAATATCAAATGTTAATATTTGCTTTTTTGAAGCTTGCAATTACGAAAATATCGAAAATACAGAAATACAATCAGCTAAAAAATTATCGCAAAAAACAAAACTTGGAGCAGCTGAAGTGCAATTATAATTCTGATCCATTCAAGTATATTGGGAGGTACTGTTGATTTAAATTCGATAAAAATTTGGTCGATAGTATCGATATACCGATGGAGGGTGCACATGCTATCGAAAAATATCGATAATCATTACTATCGATTGTTGTCCCCATCTACCCAACATAACACTTTCAGGACTACTGGCTTTAATTTGTATTTGAACAGCATCCACACATACTTGTATGCCTTTGCGCGCATTTTCATGGTAATTGCACACTCAGTTTGCGCATTCCGATAGATGTATCTTTATTATCAGACTTTTACTGCGAACGAATTGCAGCGCCAGTTGTGGCAGCAAACACATACATACTTATGTACATACCTGCGTGTGGCAGCGCTCTTAACCCCGCAGCGTTCTCAACTCGAATAAGTTCCGCCCCAAATACCCGCTGGCGTATGTGCAGCTTTTAACCTAAGTAAGTGTGCATGTGGGAGGGGAATGCCCCCATACTCCATTATTCTTCTTAAACTTAATTACAGCTTCAATTTCAGCTGCATTCAGGCACCCTCCTATGTGTGTGTGTGTGTGTTATATCCGTGCTGCCTTCAATGCACAAGTTGGAGAGTTTCATTAGTGACAGCAGAATGAAAACAAATGGAATTAAGGAGGCATTTTGAAATTGATACCAGACCCTTTTATCCTCTCTCCACATTATTTCGATATCAAAACATTTTGGAACTTCTTTCCAGAGCTTGAGTGGTTCAATTTAGAAAATTGAGGAATTCTTGCTTCTCCGATTTATTACTAATTAAGGGATAATTCATTGTTAAAATTTTTTATATTTTGAATGAGAGTTTTGTGTGTTAACGTCCAATGGGAACACTTCTTCGTAAAAAACCATTAGACAACGATTTCTAACTAGAAATTATAGACCGAGTAACAATGATTTCAGATCAAGTGCAGAGGCGTACTCTTTGCGTAAATATAACAAAAACCCGTAAATAAGCAATAGGGGAAACGCTAAGGCGTTTTTCAATAAGAGGTGCTAATTTGATAACAAATGAATGTTTCATTGCTTGTGTGGCACGTAGCGCCGTCTTGTTGAAAATAAACGTTGTCCAGATCTATACCATCTATTTCCCGTCATAAAAAATCGTTAATCATCTCTCGATAGCGCAATCCATTCACCGTAACTATTGCTCCTGCTTCACTTTCGAAAAAGTAAAGTCCTATGACTCCGCCAGACCATAAACCGCACCAAACAGTCACACGTTGAGGATAGGCGAGGGGCTTTTCAACAATAACTCTTGGACTTTCTAAGCGCCAGATCTGACAATTTTGTTGACGAAGCCACCGAGGTGGAAATGCACTTCAACTCAATATTTTCGGCTGTTCTTGAGCGACGTGCGCGGGTTTTATTCTTTACATCACTAACTTATTCCAACAGCTCGAATTTTTTCACCAATTTCTGTATTGCGGTCCGACAAGGAGCTTCACGATGACCCAAAAATGTTCGAGTTTTACGAACCGTCTTTTTATAGTGAATTTTAATAACTTTTATTAATGGCGTAGCTTCTACTTGTCAAATATCAAATACTCACTGCTTCAAAAGTGACATCTACAGAAATAGCGGGCTATTCAAAATAACACCTGTTATTGCAAAACCCGTTCTATGTAGGTGCTACTGTAATCGAAATCTTCCACCAATACGTATTTGTTTCCTACCTTCGTTACCTCGTTACATTGGTTATATCGTTAAGAGATATATTTGGTAGAGAAAAAATTGGTGCTAGGAAATCTTAGTCATTGGCCAATTTGATTCATTATCCCACTGAATCTAAAAAGAATGTTTCGTTTTTGTAGTTGTTGTGAAACAAAACAAAAACTGCCCAATATGTGGCTTTAAAGTCGATATAACTGGAAAAAATCGTATCTAGTTTCTGATGTGATGATGCATTCCCGGAATATATACAATATTAACTGTCTTGTACTATCTCCACACATGCACCTGAATTGAGGAATGGTGCGTAACTACCATACGGAAGTGCACTAGTTCGAATCTCCGGGCATGAAGCGCCAAATATTAGAACAATTTTTTTTTTCCGAACAGTGTACGCTTTTGGATACGCAAAGACAAATCTCCGAGTGTATTTCTGTGATGAAAGTGCTTCCCACAAAAAACCATTTGCCATATCGGAGCCAACTTAAAACTGTCGGTGGACGAGATGCCTACAATAAATGAATTATGTATGTGTTTGGGATAATCAGAAAGTCAAAGTGCAAGCTGCTAAAAGAAATCTTGTTGACAGGTGCTTAGATACCATCTATCGAAATTTTGTATGTAAAAGAGGCAGCATAGTTTTCTGCGGCAATACAACAAATACAGTAGGAATAGTGCGCGTCCGTAGACTGATCAAATTTTAAATACTACCACTCAACCGCCAACAACACTCAACCTGCTAGCCTGCAACGTTGCATGTTTAGGCTTAAAGTGCATGACCTATGATAGTTGGTGGCAGTGGGAAAGCCATACCAATAAAGCCGCAAAATTGCAAATTTTCTAGCTAACAACAAAGAGGAGCTAACAAGCAACAAAACATTGTCGCACTCCCAATGCCACCAATGGATGTTTGCTGCACAACGAAGTCACTGTTAATTATACTAGGCCAAGTATGTGCATCTATGAGTGCTTGTGGAGAGCGGAATGCACAAAGAGCGACAACAGTAAATAATATCAATAGTGATGCTCAGCAATAAATGCGCGCGCAGCAGGAAATAATAGCTGTGACAGCTGGCGGCGCATATTACCAACTTCCTATGAATGTATTTGTGTGCATGTAAGTGAGTTTTGCTCTTTGCTCTGTGGGCGCATTCGTTCACATACCTATTTGTTTGCGGCGGCCATGCGGTGAAAGCAATTCCAGTAGTCATAACGCTGCCGGACTTATGCCCCTGTTCACCAGCCAAGCCTCAGAAAGGATACATTCGCTTCGTGCTGTGTTGTGCTGCGCTGTGTTCTGTATAGTTATTAAGAATGCAAAATTGTCAAATTTGCGAAATGAATGCATAAAGTTTTAAGTTGTGTCTGAATTGCATTTTTTAAATTTAAATTATAGCCAGCGTCGTTAGTTATGGCTGGGCAAAGGTGGTCACTTACCTAAAAGATTAAAATTAAATGTGTAAGTTAATTAAAGTATTACATAGGAAAGGTATTATAGGCAATTTTAGTACATATTTATAAATGTTGTTGCCACCTGTCTAAAAACATAATGTGAACTATATACAGAGATAAATAATATACATCAATAGTGGTTTAAAGCAAAAGCTGACTGAGAAGTCTTTATTCCAGCAAATTTTTAATAGGGTTGCCATATATCTAAATTATAATAAATAAATATGCTAGATATTTTAGTGCTGATAAAGAAAACATGTATTGAGGAATACATTTTTTAGTCCGGAAGCATTTTTGGATAGGGTTGCCGCATTTTTATAATCATTAGTTTTGTGTAAATGCTAAAACACAATTAACAAATAGGTTTAAAACGTAAGGTATTTGAGAACTTTTTATTCCAACATATTTCTAATAGGGTTACCATATGTCTAAATTATAATTAATAAATATGCTCGATAATTTAGTGCTGATAACAAAAACAGGTATTGGGGAATATATCTTTTAAACCGGAAATATTCATGGATAGGGTTGCCGCATTTTAATAATCATTAGTTTTGTGTAAAGGCTAAAATGCTAAAGCACTAATTAACAAATTGTTTTCGAACGTAAGCAATATGAGACCTTTTTATTATAACATATTGTCTAATAGGGTTGCCATCTATCTAAATAATAATTAATAAATAAGGTAGATATTGTAGTACTGATAATAAAAACAGGTATTGAAGAATTCATTTTTTAAACTGGAACATTTTTTGGATAGGGTTGCCCCAGTTTTATAATCATTAGTTTTGTGTAAATGCTAAAACGCAATTAACAAATAGGTTTAAAACGTAAGCTACTTGAGAACTTTTTATTCCAACATATTTCTAATAGGGTTACCATATCTCTAAGTTATTATTATTAAATAAGCTAGATATGTTAGCAGTGATAAAAAATAAAAGGTGTTAGGAATACATTTTTTAGACCAGAAAAATTGTTAGAGAGGGTTGCCATATATCTAAATTACAATTATTTTATAAGATAGATATTTTAGTAATGCTAAAAGAGAAAGGTATATGGAATTAAATTTTTTACATCAGAAAACAAATTGTAGTAGGGTTGCCACAGTTTAGTAGCCAATTGCTACCAAACGCTAAAATGCAAATTAACAAATTGTTTTCAAACGAAAGCTATTTGAGAATGTTTTATATCAAACCTATTTTTTTATAATAGGGTTGCCATTTATCTAATCCATAGTAACTAAGTAGACAATATATTCTTATAGTTACATCAAATGAAAGGTGTTTAAGAATGCTTCTTTTAAAACCGAACAATTTTTGAGAAGCGCTGTGGCATTTAAATAACCACTGGCTTACGAGGTGTGTTCAAAAAGTATCGCGAGTTTTGTGTTTTTTCAAAAATTATTTATTTATTCATTAATATCTCTTTTGTCCCCTTCAAACTAATCCCCATAAGATATTATGCACTTGTGCCAACGTTTTTTTCAATCTTCGAAGCACTCCCAAAAAATTTTTTTTAATCTTGTTCAGCTCCTCCTTCGATGCCGTCTTTATCTCGTCAATCGTAGCGTCGTCCTTTCATGGACCTCTTCGGTTTTGGGAACAAGAAAAAGTCCCAGAAGTCCAGATCTTGGGAGTACGGTGGCAGTGGCATCATTAGCGTGTTGTTTTTGGCCAAAAAGTCGCGTACAAGCAATGATGTGTGAGCAGGGGCGTTATCGTGATGTGAGAGCCAATTTTTGTTCTTCCACAAATCCGGACGTTTCTGGCGGATTGCTTTGCGCAAATTGCATATATAATACCTTGCAGGCAATATTCCTTATTGATCGTTACACCCTGTGGCAAGAACTCATGATGCACAACGCCGCAGCAATCGAAGAAAACGGTAAGCAAAACTTTTACATTCGACCGAACTTGGCGCGCTTTATTCGACCTTGGTTCCTCCGGCAGCTTCCATTGAGATGACTGATCTTTGGTTTCCTCGTCATAACCATAAACTCACGATTCATCACCAGTTATGACGATCTGCCTCTAAAGCAAATTTGGGTCGTCGCGCACAGAGTCCGACATCTCATTAGCAATGTACATGCGATGCTGCTTTAGGTCGAAATTGAACAGTTTTGGAATTTTGCGGAATTTTGCGGCGACCCATCTCATGCCCAAATCATTGAAAAAAATCGAATTGCACGAACCAATCGATATGTCTAGGTCCTCAGCAACTTCTCTAACGGTGATTCGACGATTGGCCAATACCCATTTTCTTCATTTCATCAATTTTTTCGTCCGTTGTTGAAGGGCTCGGGCGTTCGGTACGCTTTTCTGAGAACATTTTGTACCACCGATAAACGCTGCTTTGGTCCAAAGTAGCTTCTCCGTATAACACAGTCAAAATTCGGAATGCACTCGCGCACATAATTTCGTTTTTTACGCAAAATTTAATACAGGTTTTTGGATCCATCTTCTTGAATAGGTAAAAATCGAAGACGAGCCGAAACACGTGCAAGCAAAGCAGCTGTCAACAATTAATTGAACATTCAAATTGGCCGAACTCGTCGGCATGAGTGAGAGTCAGGAGTGCCAACATAACGCCACAAAAAAATGGAAATCCGAATATACATAACCTCGTAGTATGAACTGTAATGGGATTGTTAGGATTAATGGGATCTATAATTGAAAACAATTTCAAAATAATAGCAAAATGCAATTCGCTTTCGCCTTGTGCCACATTCACAACTTGTCTGGCATTGCTAAAGACCAAAGGACTCGTTTTTAAAGTGATGGCACTTGGGGGCATACATACTATTGCATTTTCAAATTTTAGTTTGACCGCTGAGCCTAAAAAGCGAACCTTCACTGGAAATGTAGTAACCCATCTCCTTACAAGGTATCAGTCGGAGGGTGCCCAAGAAGTCTTTGCAACGACCTGTGGCTTTGGCACAGACTGCGCCTCATTCTTCCTACTATATCACCAAGAGTACGCTTTTGCAAAGGTCGTTAGATATCAAACTTTGCTAAAATTGAATATAGCACCTAGGTGAACAGAGGAATCATCCTAAATATGAGCAATGCATTGTTCACCTGCATCTGATCTGGCTAAGCGACGTAACCGAATGTTTTGCCATTATTGCGCGTCACCTGGAATGTTCAATGTGAGCCTCACTAATCAAAGAGCGCATAGAATAAGAGAAATGGCAAGAATATCGTAAGAATCTTTAGTAAAACCTTCGAATCAGCCACCATTTTTTGTTCGGAAGTTGCCTCGGCATAATCCAACCAATGCGCGCCAATTCGTCTTAGGCACCCTCCACCATCCGCCTATATGCATTTGGACACACCAAAATTCATGTAGGCAGCAGGTGACTTAACCAATTACAATTTATGGTTAGCAACGAAAGTCTCTACTGAGGAAGCTGGCACATCGAAGTTCAATGAAAAATAACTCGTATCGCTAAAACAGTGCACATCCTCACGTAATATGGGCGTAAGTGCGGTAGAACTCATGGATCCAGCGTTGATGGCGTGGTAGAACAATGAAAAAATATAGCCAATTGCTTGACTTGCTTAGGCATGCGGAGCTGATCACCGCCAAAGGACTGAAACGCATGGCTTAATACCACCCGTACCGAGAGCTGTAGAGCGTACGACTAAATTTTGATTTTTTATAACCGGGGAAAAGAGAAAATTTCACCACTGATCTGAAATAGTTTTCAGTTGGGATCAAAACTTTAAAAGTTTTAATCATTTAAAAACTTAAATCTTTACATAGGTAAATAATGCCAAGGTAAAATTAAATTTTGAAAAGAAACGGAACATTTTTTTTAACTCTGCTTGTGCGTATGCTCGCTGTGAGCCAAGCGCCACTGAGTGGGGAAAATCAGGCAAAGAAGTGATGAAAAATCTATACTCTCTAGTTTCTATATTTATTGATTTCTAATTTTATCGCTCACTACTTTTCGTGCATACTTTGTCCTAATGGCAAAGCAGCACATGCCGGCTGGTAGATTTCAAAATTGGAATAATAAGAAATATCAACTTACTTTCTGCCAGAGGAAAGCTTACTTGCTTTGGAAAAACTAACAATTTTCGTATCCAAACTAAAATTCTCTAACTTAAATGCTTTGCTCTTGAGGCTCCCATGGCAAAACACAAAACAAAAAAACAAATATTTACGTTAACGCCCTGAAACACACCCTTTTTCCTTGTAACACAATAAAACGTTCACACACCGGCCCCTTGGCAATCAATATATGTACATAAATCAATAAATTGTGGCACTTGTGGCCAAGTGTAAAATCCATTTTCCGACTACACTGAAAAGTTGAAAATTCTGTTAAAGTTGTTGGCAAGGCAAGAGTTTTATGAGCTGTGTTCGGGCTTTAAGGGAATGCACATATGTATGTGTATGTATGTGTATATTTCGGCAACCAGTTTTGAATAATATAAAGAAATTGGAAAGTATGTTCATAGATATGTATGTTTATCAAAGGCAAACAAACAAAATTCTTCATGTGTTTGTTTAATTTCATTTCTCTTTGTCGATATTCCAGACTTGCTGTGTGTGTGGTTAAAACTTTTCTTTCATCTTTATTGAATAACTCCTCGAAAGGTATTTTGGTTGTGGCTACTTTGATACTGCGGTGAATATAAAAATGCTAAACCGATGAGAAACCGAAAGTCATTAAAGGAAATTTCTCACATTATGAAAATTTAATTTTGGGGAATAGCAGCAGCAGAGTCGATTAGATTTGCAAAAGCAAATTTTTAAATGCTCGCTGGCCTACTGCGCGCCTAGAAAGAAAAAGAAAAAAACTTATGGAATAGTGTGAAAAAAAAACAAACGGTCGAGAAGATCGCTGCCTAAAAAAATATTTGCGACTGCGAACAGCATTAGAAGAGTGTCGGTGGAAGCACATTCAGCAGGGTTAGGCATAAAAGTGGTTCGCCGTCTTCGTCTAAAGACCACTGGTCTTTTTGCTGCTCTAAAGGAAGGACGACTATCAAAATTTTGTTTTCGAATAGTTTTTTACTAAATAAGTACACAAATAAAAAAATAAACAATATTTTGAGTTAAGGAAATCCATATTTTGATCTATTCCTGCTTCATCCTGCCTGTTTGTATAATACACTGACGCTGTCTGGTTCACAAGTTTCAAATATGATTTACGTGGGCCGCCATTTGCAAAAATTATAAATCTTCCGAAAGTCTGGTTAATTTTAAACCTCCTTGAATAAGTATTTTTAGATGAATCCATATTAAATTTATTGAAATTGCACGAGTTGAGGTATTTGAGCCGCAGATGAGGCGAACGCCTTTCAAAGAACAAACGCGTTAGAGAAACTGTTAGACAGGGAGGCAGTCGAATTATTTGTCGGTATTTACCTGTTGTAGTGTAAGTTGAAAAAATGGAGAAGAAATCAAAAAATTCCAAAAACTTACAACCACTGTCTCGTCCGTTTTCGATTTAAAAAAATTATGAACACACGGTCAAAAAGGCTTGCTTTTGTTCTTTCGAACTAAAACAAAAAATTAGAAATCGGATGGAAATTGGCGATATTAGGAGTGAAAAACGGTTTTTGGCCATAAAATGCGATTTTGGGGATATATTGGAAATTTCGCCTATACCATTTTTTTTAGTTTTTCTATACCTACAAGTTATACTAGGTCTCCATAAAAGTATATTTAGTTTTTTTTTTTTTGGTTACACAGTGTAATTAGCACTGATACTTGTAGAAAGACCGTTAAAAGGCATTTCTTCCAAAGCATTTCTGGATTACCATCTTATTCCAGTACTTTAATAGTTACACTCTAGAGTAGATAGCCCCGGTTTTTCCAAGGTACTCAGCGCCATAATCGCAGCAAACTGGCTTACTTAATTTTTCTGCTCTTAATTTATTTGAAAATCAAAGAAATTGTAATAAAGTCTGCTATTGCCTTTTTATGGCAGAAGTCGGCGTTTTTAATGATAGTCTCGCCTGGAAAAAGTGGTCATATAAACCATATCGAGGGCCTTTGATTAAGGGGGAAAACCCGGTTCAAATCGATCAAAAAATCGATTTTTTTTATAGCATAAATCGTTAGTATAACTACTCAAGAATATGTGGTAAACATTTTAAAGCGCAATTCGCATTATTCCCGATTCTATGAGCACTTATGTGACTACCCGTCGGTTCCGCACCGTAGCGCGCGAGTTACGTACCATCACTCCACCACCCTATCTATTTATTTCTCTTTTTTGAGTTGTGACAGTATTGTCTTACATTTAACCCTGCTACTACGTTAGGGTCTTTTGATGACCCAAATTGCATATAACGTCACCGTATTTCTAACTGCTGGAATATATTTGAAAGTTCTTACTACTCAGTGCATCAATTGTTGAAATATATTGAATTCAATTAGTTTTATCACCATTTTAGGCTTAGAAAATTGTTTATTGCAAGTGCTTACGCATATCATGTTCGGGTCATTTTATGACCCCTATCATATTTGTAAAACGAATAGTAAATATATAATGTAATATCCCCTGTTGCAGAGTTATCGTCTGGAACACCTCTCTGTTGTGAATGCTAAAATGCGTTTACAGTTATAATTTTTGTATTCAATAACAACTAAACCAAATACTTTCAGTTCTGTGCTAAATATTGTAGTGATCAGTTGCTATTGTAAATCTAAGTTTATAGACGATAGATTTTGATAAAACATGGAATCTAGACATACTGTAAGTATATATAATCTATATTTTTTTTCTAAATTCGTACTAGTATTTATACGGTAAAATTCCTTGTTGTATTTACTTGGCCATAATGTCAGCGTGGACAAATGACTGAGCATGACATTGGTGCATTCTTGAGTGACCTTGAAGACGATGCAAGTGATGATTGTGATGCTAATTTTGTACATGAGGAAGACGAATGTTTATCTTCAGAACAATCCACTTCCAGTGGCACAGAAGCCTTCATTTCATTGACCGTAACTAATAGCACAGAAGTTTTTGATAAATATCGGATGATAAAGTGGACAACAATACCTTCTTTGCAATGTCTAAGTCGTGCAGCAAGTGAAAATATTCTTTACGGAAAACCTGGAGTGACTTCTTATGTTATTCATCGTATTTCAAAAATTCGTGATACTTTTGATGTATGCCTTACAGAAGCTATGAAAAGGGATATAATTCACTACAGCAATTTGCAAGGAAATTTTCAAGCTATAGATGCTACTGAGTTCGATGTACCTGGGACTTCTTATACTTATTGGTATTTATTTACAATTTATTTTTCCTATTATAATTATATAACGGACATATTATTCTTTTAGGAGTCTACCGGTCATACGGTGAAAGTCTTAACCCCCCGTGGGACGAGTTTCATGGACGTCCGTTTTTGAGAGCAATCATATCTTTGGAGCGATTTAGCAATATTTCTCGTGTACTAGCATTTGACTATACGCAAAGAAGAAAATCAGAACAAAGAGGAGATAAACTTGCTCCTATTTGCACATTTTATGAGCAATGGACTCAAAACTTGCAGCTGCTTTACGTTCCAAGTGCTAACATAACGATTGACGAACAGCTTATTCCGTTCCGAGGTAGATGTCCTTTCAAAGTATAAATTCCAAGTAAACCTGGGAAATATGGCATGAAAGCGTGGATAGCAGCGGATTCTGACACCGCATTTTGCTTACAGTTCCAAATATACTTGGGCAAAGTAGGAGACAATGCTGAAAGGAATCAAGGCGAACGGGTTGTTCTAGACTTAGTGTCTTCATACCGTGGACGATATGTGACTACCGATAATTTTTTTACGAGTCATAACCTTGCATTAGAACTGCTAAAACAGAAAATTACTATTGTTGGCACAGTAAGGAACAACAAACGTTTTCTGCCGGTTCATGCAACATCACAAGAATTGCTTCCAATACACTCAGGTAAATTTTTTTTTCATGAAAAAGAAACTGTAGTTTTGTATGTGCCTAAAAAATACAGAATGATTTATTTGCTTGGCACCCTTCACCATAATAGCAACATTTTGGAAGATCATCCAAAAAAAATTCCGGAAATATTTGAATACTACAACTCGACAAAAGGTGGAGTCGACACATTGGACCAAATGGTTCGTACATATTCGTGCAAAAGGAAAACCAATCGGTGGCCAGTTGCCCTGTTTTCTAATTTATTAGATATTTCTGCTCTAAACGCTTTTATAATATGGACCGAAATATATCCTGAATGACAAAAAAATAAATTGCACAAAAGGCGCCTATTTTTAGAGCAACTCGGTGAAGTTTTAGCTCAAGAACATATCCTCGCGCAGAAGCCTCTGCATCATTGGTACGAAGAATTCGAGAAGAAGACAGTGCATCACCATCTACGAATTCGCCTTCTCCAAAACGAAAATGCGCTAGTGAACGGAAAAGGTGCAAATTTTGCCCGTCGAAAAAGGGGAAAAAGACGTTTACTGAGTGCATAACTTGCAAAAAACCTGTTTGTCCGTCACACCGACACACAACCACTCTAACGACGACATATTGCATTGATCATAAGCCTTAAAAATATTTTTGAACTGTACAAATTTGAATTTTCTCAATAAAAAAACGTGGGGTCAAAATAAGACCCGAACATAACATGTGTATTTTTTTTCTAACATAGTAGCAGGGTTAATGAAATTGGAATCATACACCAAACTATTTAAATGCTAAGATACTAAGATTTCACAAATAAAGGTTCCCACCAAAAGATGTGCTTAGTATGCAATATTACACCGACACGTTTTTCGCTCAATGCAGTTATGCTCTCAATAAGCATAAGGTACTGCATAAAGTGAGCGCAAAACAGGTGTTATTAGAATTAAGGAAATTGTAAAAAGTCAGTCTGTAGATTCGCAGCAACCAAGAAGGTTGAATTTGCTTAAAAAGGAAACTGTGAAAAAAAAATTAACTTTAGTGTTTTAATTTAAGTCTAAAGACTTAAAACACATTAGTCGCGTTAGTTAGAACGACGTTTTTCTCGAAAGTACTTTTTTTCAACTGGTGGGAATTCTAGATTAAAAAGTTATCGACGAATCGTTCTAGAATTTTTCGGGATTTTTTCTTTATTTAATGCCAATCTACATATACATATGAACCTAATTCTGGGATTGTATTATTATTTAAAATATGGTTTTTTAAGCAAAATAGATGAAAAAATATGGCATAAAAAATCTACTTTGTGTTCAAGCGCCTCAAAAGCGTGCAATTTTCCATATTTTTTTCCCACAATTAGGTTCATATTCTTAGGAAATATGTTGCTAATTAAAAAAAAAATTGCTGTTGATTTCAGAGAAAATTGCAACTCAGGAATTTCCACCATGGACAGCACGCTCCAACACAAATATCTCCCGCGGAAATAGCTTCAGAAAAATTTAAAAGCGTACCTTAAAATATAAATAAAATATGCTCCAAACTTAAACAATTTCTTATTATTCCTTCTTTGTTCAAAAAATTCTCGAAAAACACCAACGTTTTGGCCTCCTAAGCCGTACTAACTATTAAGTAGTTAGGGAGTTATTTTGGAGATGCGTAGTAAATAAAAATACAGCATCTCTTTGGAAGAATTTGTCGATTGCGTGTGTCATAGCAAGTAAAAGAATTCTCACAATATAAAATAAAAATACTAAAGTTTGAGTTAAAAATCATTTAAGCAAAGTTACATTTACAACAATAGACAAATATTATATTAATGTAGTTATTTTTTCGATGTCTAATAAAAATTGATTTTGTCAAAATACTGCTGTAATAAATAGTGTTGATAATAGAATAATAATATATATTTATTTATTTTTTAAGGAAAATTCCATTTAAGATTCTAAAAAGTTCTAAAATGTTCTATTTTTCAAAGGTTTTAACTGCTTAATTGAAATTATATATTTTAAGCAATTTCCAGAAACCAAACAAAAAAACTTTTCGTTTGAGAAATAACAGAAAAGCATAAAAAAAATGAGATTGCTTTTTAGTATTAATATTTTTATGTCCACCACTGTATATTTAGTCACTGGTTTCACTGTTTTTATGGAAAGCACATTTTCTTTTTAGAAGTAGCAGAAAAACACCAAAACTATGATTTCGTTCATTTTTACGTATTTTTATGTCCTCCGCTATAATTTTAATTATTGTGTTGCCTGTTTTTGTGCAGAAATCATTTTTGTTTTGGAAATGGTAGAAAAGTGTAAAAAGTCGAATTCTGTTGAAGTGCTTCTATTTTTATGTCCCCCAATGTATATTTAGTTACTGTTAGTTAATATTTTATGGAAAAGAGACTTTCTTTTTAGAAGTAGCAGAAAAATACCAAAATTATGATTGTGTTCGAGTGTTACCATTTTCATGTCCACCACTGTACATTGAAATAATATGTTCACTGGTTTTTAAGTAAAAACATTTTCGTTTTGGAAGTAGCAGAAAAGTGCGAAAAAGTCTGATTCAGTTCGAGTATTTATATTTTTATGTCCACCACTGTACATTTAATTACTGTGTTCACTGATTTTTACGCAAAAGATATTATCGTTTTAGAAGTAGCAGAAAAAACATTAAAAAATGTGATTGTGTTCGAGTGCTACCATTTTTATGTCCACCACTGTACATTTAATTAATGTGTTCACTGACTTTTATGTACAAATCACTTTTGTTTTGGAACTAGCAGAAAAGTGCAAACAAGTCTGATTCTGTTGGAGTGTTTCCATTTTTATGTCCGTCACTTTATATTTACATTTCACAAATTTTTATATAAATATATTTTCGGTTGATAAATAACATAAATGTAATTGTTTCCAAAGGTCAATATTTTTGAATCCATCGCTTCATATTTTATTGCTTTTCTACAGATTTTTATATACAAAAATTTTCGCTTTGGAAGAAGTAGATTATATTAAATTTGTGAAGGGTTGGAGAAGTCCGAGCACTCAGTCAGAAGATCATTGTACTACGTTCCTCTGAATTTGCCGCTTCTTCTACCTATTAGAGAGATCTGATTAACCAAAGTTCCACCAGTCACCGAAGAAGAAAGCGTCAGAGCACTTAGACGTAAATGAGTTGGTGCAGCTTTCCTAGAATCAGCTAAACCATTTGCAGGGGTGGCCTACATCTCCATTGCTTTCACTGGTTCCACTGAGCCAAGTTCATTTTCACCCAGCAACTCGCTCTCTATAGAGCTATGGATAGAGCCCGACGACGATGCACCGTCCAATAGGTGTCCATTCTCAAGCAGTAGCTTGTTTCCTCCAGGGCCCTGATTTTCAACCTTGGTCGTCTTGGTTAGGAATAAGTTTTGGTCCTGCACATCCGCTGCCACTGTATTCGCTTATATAGTAAGGGTTCATAGTTTATATAAGATATTAAAAAATTGTATGCCAAGTATTATTAGAGGATTAATCTGATATAGAATTTAGAAAAATTCAAGCCCGCATTTTTCAGTTTCTATTGGAATTTTTGACGTGATAACGTCTTATAATTCGATTTAACCGGCTGTACGCACGAAAAAATGTGCCGTTACCTTGCTTATGCAGCGTTATCTTACTCATACGTCGTTACCTTGCTTGAACTGCAAGCGAGAGTGCGGAACGAACGACAAAGAGCACAATCGGACCCCGCGTTCGGCAACGTTCGACATCTGGCTCTGCCCTACTTGAGTGAGCATATATATGTATGTATATGCGCATGTGTATATAAATTCACATATTTGTATTTGCGTATGCTTTCTTCCTGTGTGTATGGTAATGAACCATTTCTCTGTTGAGAATAGGACGATGACAGGAAAAGTAGGAAATGAAAGGGGGTCTTTCGAGTGTAATGAGTCTTGAAAAAGTCAAATCGATGGTGGCTTTTAGTGTTGTTGACTTATTAACGTCTGATGCACAATCGAAATTGAACATATCTTTCATGAATTTGATAAATGTTTCGTCATTTTTTACGTTTGTGTAAATGTAACTTGACCTATTCCATTGCGATTCCATTTACCTCCTCTCTATATTCATACAAAATATCTATCAAACAAATAAAATTAAAATTTTGTTTTGAAAATTGCCACCATAACATCAGTATTTTCTTATGACGTTGTCACGTTAAACTATCGTCAGTAAACCGACTTTAGAGACTACCTCTTTTTTTCAAAAAGGTCTGGAAAATAAAAATAATCCAGAATTTTTGTAGTGCTGATCCTGGAGGTCAAAGAAATATCGATAAACTTCTCCGGCAACCAAAATTTTTTTATGCTTGACAAAAAAAAAACTGTTCAATTGGTATTCGGAAAATTTGTAAAAAATACTGCGCTTCGTATTTTTGATGCATTTTTGTAGCCTTTCATACTAACCATCAGAGATCGGCCGCAAGAGTTCGGTTTCTGTTTCGCCTCATCCAAAAATGAACAAACTTTGCAATGTTTTTTTACTTTTCTTATTAAAAAAGTGTATAACTTTTTGTTTTTCTAACTTTTTAGAAGACTGGCTTCAATTAAAGTCTTTCCATTGAAAAGTGGGTTTAAAATACTTTTCTGCTGCACCATCGAGTGTGGCTCGGCGCAGCAGGTCTGCTCATACAAGTTATTATTTTTAAGCTAAATGTATATACATTTTTTAATTTTGATTAAATAATGACCTCTGCAGTGAGACTTAAAATTTTTCGAGGTAGTAGTGAGTTCACTTATCAACATATTTATTTGTATCTGTAGTAATAAATCACCACAACAATAAATCGGCTCTAATTTTCTTCGTGAGCTCCGAAGCAGTTATTACTTTCAGAAAGGTATGCAGTTTAAGGATTTAATAAACTCAAAAAGCTTCTTGTTTCTTTTGTAAAATTTACGTATCGTGAACATTTATTTGTTGAACACGCTTTATTAATACGCCTTTTTCATTGTAAGTGGGCTTTCGAAATGTTGCCCACGGCGTATGAGTAACTTCTAAAGGGGTGAATTCTGTTTTTGACAGATCGACAAGGTAATTGAAAACTAAAACAAATGAAAATAATATTTTTGCATATATTTTAGCTAAACTATATTAAATATTAACATTTAAGTGCATACTTACGCACCCATGAAAAAATACTTTACGCTTGAATTAATAATGATTTTCCTTTGTTCTCATTAACTAATTAATTTTCAGCTTTCTGTTTTTTGCAAACAAATTCAAATAATGCGTTTTCATGTTTATTTTATGCTTTCACATTGAATGCAGAGTTTATTTCCTTTTTTATATATTTTTTACGTTTTTATATCCGCTGCTTTAGTACATTAGTTTGCGCTAAAATAGCAGTTGTGGTAGCCTAATGGAATATATAATTATTGTTTGCATATTCGTATTTTTGGTCTCCAAATATAAGTAGATACATAGATACTATAAAGACATTAAGACATCTAGCGGAAAAGGTCAGCATTTTTCACTTCTATTCCGTGATTTTGGCCAAAGTTTACTTGATGAGTTCACACACAGTTGCGAAAGAATTTGCCGTGAGGAAGGTGATGCTCATAAGATGTAAATGACGTTGATTGGATGCCACTCGATTAATACTTATATCAGCAACCTTGGTTTTTGATTATGACTCGATAGTGATTTTTGAGCCACCACTTAAATTTGTCTTATGTTAGGAAACGGTTTATTAGTGAAGAGAATAGCTTTCTGGTTGCAAGTAATTACCCATGTGTGGTAAGTATAAAAATAATATTTATTCACATTCTTCCTTTACACAGAAAGGGATAGGGCTTAGTAAAATAAGTAGTTCAACCAACTGCTTTCTCAGCTGCTTAATACAAGTACGAGGGGCTGCCAATGTGTTTTCCGTAACTTGGTAATTTAATAAGAGAAATAAATAATTAGACTACTTCGCGTTAAAAATGCAAATTTTTACATCATTTTGGTTATTAGTTAACTAGGAATTCTCTACGAAGAAATTCATAATGTCCGACGCGACTATTTTGAGGAAACTCGAATAATGCACTGTGATTGAAAACTAGGTAAAATCCCGAAACACTAACAAAAAAATGTTGCCTATTTATCATGGTCTCATCAGTAATGGCTGAATTTTTGTAAAGTGCACCGGCTACACTCAGCAGTTGGGCTGCCAGTTGCGGTCTCAGAGTCAACTCTGACAAAACGGAATTGATGCTATTCACCAGGAAATAGAAGCTTCCACCTTTTAAGCTTCCAAGACAAAGGACAAACATGTCCGCTGCCTTCAACGTGTTTCTGGACTTACCTACCGTGCTGCTCAGAGAGCTATTAGGTTGAAGGAGATTGGCCTCAGGAGGCCACTTTCTGTAGGACATAGTAGCATCTTGAAGCAGATCTCCCCTTCCTTCTTTATATTTCGCACTGATCTCTCCATCCCCAAACTGGGTTTTGAGGGTTGTGCTAGAGCTATCTCGGAGCAGGCAAGATTGGAAAGAGGGGAGAGTCGGCACAAATATATGATAGGTACCTCTGTTTTCGCTGACGGATCCAAGATGGAATCTGGAGTGGGAGCGGAGGTTTTCTTTAAATCAGCCACCATTTCGGTCTCCTTTAAACTGCCGGAAACAAGCAGCGTTTTTCAAGCAGAGGTCTTCGCGATCCTGCTGGGATACAAAATGCTTTAGGATCGCTGTTGGGATGGAGACATTAATATTTTTTCCGATAGTCAAGCTGCGATCAAAGCCCTGTCGTCGCCGTATTGCAGCTCTCTTCTGGTGAACTCCTGTAGGGAGGAACTCAAACGTCTCGATCAGGAAACATGTCCCTTATCTGGGTTCCTGGGTACAGGAATATAGAGGGAAATGAAATTTCCGATTAGCCTGCCAGGAATGGGTCGACAGAACCGGTTTCAGCTGCCCCCTTCTCAGACATCGATGTCCCCTTGACCGTTGTTAAAGAGAAACTGCACAATTTCTTCCTCAAAAAAGCGCAAGTCAGGTGGAGGTTTGTCTCATCGTGTGCTATTTCGAAAACACAACGGCCTCAAAACGATATAAACAGAACGCTCGAGGCAATTAAAATCTGCCGCCGTTCAATTTTCAAACTTATTTCGGTATTCACTGGTCATTGGGTGAACGGTACTCATGCGGAGAAACTCGGAATTCCGTACAACCCCTATTGCAGAAACTGTGAGGATCCTGCAGAGAAAGAGATTGTTGAACACTTACTCTGCAAATATCCGACCCTGGCGGCTAGTCTCTTGAGATTCCTTAGCGTATCCTCTGGGGATGACTTGACGAAATTCGCCAGCTTAGATCCCTTCTCTCTCCTCCACTACAACAACAGTGAATGGCTGTAGAAGGTTTTCTCTTCCCTAAGTTTTTTCGCAAGTAGTGGTCCACATTAAGGTTTCAAAACAGCACGAAGGTGCTACTTGTAGTATATCTGGGGTACTCTTGCCATCTAACCTATCTATCTACCGACCATCCTTATCATCTACTTCTGAGGTGATCAAGTGAACTTAAAAAGAATTGGGAGAATATTGAATACGACCCTCGCTTAGACAGCTCTTCCACTGCCACTACAGAAAAATATTAAAAACAAAAAAAATTATAAATCCTCATATTGGAGGATGTCTGGGTAAAGGTTAAGTTGTTAGCCGAGAAGACTAATTAATCCGCTAATAACTTATTTGTTAGTCTTCATAGTCATCTTAATCGCTCAAAAGTGAGGGCGAAGTAGAAAACGCGACCGCTCACGGCAGCTCAAAACTAAGTGGGAGCGGGCTGTTGTAGAAAGTTTTTAAGGCCCTAGGAGAGGCATTGGCGGTATTTACACTGAGGATGAGTCATAGATTCATCACTAAAGTTAAAATACGAAAGAGTTCATGCAGTGGCATAAGAAAAGTGCATAAAAAAATAAATAATTGGCGCTTACACCCTGTTTGGTTGTTTGACCGAGCTGCTCCTCCAATTAGTGGTATCCGATATTTTCCACACATGGAGTGGCTTTCAGTTTTATGTCACCTATGCACGGCCAATGGTTTTTTATGAGGAGTTTTTTCATGGAAAAAATACACTCGGCAGCAAATATACATTACCTGCCGAGGGGCGACTGCTATTAGAAACAACTTTTGTTTCATTTCACGTACTCTGAATGCTAGTGACCCATTCGGCTACGGCGGTTCATACCCTCCTAAAAATGTGAAATTTCCCCATGTGCTGGAAATATTATGGCCGCAGTGTTTTAGAATTTTACTGATTGAGAACACAAAAGTGGTTGGAACGATAAACGAAGCATTCTACGCTACCACTTTGTATAATTTTAGCGAAGAAATTAAGGGGCTAGGGGAAGTCAGTCAATTGCTTTATTTTACAAAAGCAAAACCATAGCATTAATACATCATGTTTCGACTTGACTTAAGTGAAATTTGAAAAAAATTTTATAATTGTAAAAGTGATCGCTGTTTTTGTGGAGCCCGTTTCTCCAGAAGTCCCTTGCGGCGATCATCACAAGCCCTTGGAGATGCTTCTAAAATTGAAATCTACCAAAGGGTTTTAAGAACACACAGTTTTGAGAAAAACGCGTTTAAAGTTTTCCTATCGATTCCGGAGCTCCCGAGCACCCTTTGTTAATCGTAGTATTTGTCGAATTTTCACACAATATTTTTAAGATATTATAAAGGGTGATTTATAGGAAAGTTTTTCAAAAAAACACACGTAAATTTCAGAAAAATGCATGAAATTTTTATTTAAATCGATAGTACAGTCCATATAATTTAATGTTTGAAGTTTATTTCATGCAAATATTGGCCGCGACCATCCGCTTAGTCCAATTTTGGCATACACTTTCCAATGTTTCGGCCGGTATCTCACATATAAATGCTTTATTGTTGTCTTCGAATGCGTTAATTGAAGCAGTCTGAATAGACATGAGCTTTAACATAGCCCCACCAAAAATAATCTAAAGGCGTTATATCGCAAGATCTGGGTGGCCAATTGACAGGTCCCGAACGTGAAATAAAATGTTCACCGAGCTCGCCTTTCAACAAGTCCATTGTGACGCGTGCTGTGTGACAAGTGGCACGGCCTTGCTGAAACCACATGTCATGCAAATCAAGCTCTTGCATTTTGGGCAACAAAAAGTTGGATATCATTTCCCGGTAGCGCTCACCATTCACAGTTACATAACGATTCGCAGCATCTTTGAAGAAGTACGGTCCAACGATACCTCCAGCCCATAAACCGCACCAAACTGTGACCTTTTCTGGATACATTGGTAGCTCTGGCAATTCTTCAGGCTGATCTTCACTCCAAAATCGACAATTCTGCTTATTTAATATACATACCCATTGATCCAAAAATGGGCTTCGTCGCTCAACACAATTTTTCGATAAAAAAGTGGATCTTAAACTTTCTTAACAGAACACGCATTTTTCCAATAAAATTCATTGATTTGTAAGCGTTGTTCGTTTGTAAGCCGATTCCTGGTCCCTAAATTATAGACCAAACTGAAGATGTTTGACAGTGAAATAAAACACGAAACGTGCGTCAGCTGTTTAAATCAACGGTTTAAAAAGATAATAGCTAAAAAATCAAAATTTACTTTAAGAAAATGCAAGAAAAAATTAATTTGTTGAAAATTCTGACTACCCCTAATCCCTTAAAAAAAAGGTAAAAGCTGAGTCTCGGTGTATTGCTGGATGGTTGCTTTCTTACCCAAATTCCCACTGATTCTTGAGAAGACTTCTTTAAAAACAATTTTCTCACGATGTATTACTCAAAGTTAGAGGTTATTGAAACAGTTAATTGAGGGTGTGGTGGACTATATTGAAAAATAAAAACATTTATATTAAAATAAATCGAGTAGTTTTACATAATAACACCGAGAACACATTGAGCGCTCCTCGTATATCGAAAGGTGGCAACAAACAATTACAGTTAAAGCCCAAGCTTAAAGTGGCATTCATCATTTCCATTTATCGTCAAAACATTGGCATGCTTAGAATTTGTGTGCCATTGCAGCTGTTTTATTTTGTACCCGTACACATTACTGCGAATATTAAAACGTACACGTGCATCCTCTTACTTAGTACTCATACCCGGAACTGGTAGCACAGGGAATGTGTAGTGGGTGAGCGGGGCCGATTCTCGGCGTAAAGTGGAAAAGAAAATAATTAAGTAGCCGCGCCGCACCTCCTTGCGGAAAAATTTACGACTGAATTGATTTGCGGCACAGCTGCCTGGCGCATTGTTTGACTAACCCAAAATAACAGCCAATACTTACATACACACATACACACATATATGAGCATCTACATAAATATGTGCACACACATACACTCATACACACGCATATGAGCTTTATGGCAGGCTGGCAATTTCATTACCTCATTGCTGGGGTAAAAGCGATTTTATGATGCAAAGAATTGCCGAAAGCCTTACTTTGTTCGCATTTTGTGGCGCCGCTCTCATTTTTTCTTTTATTTATTTCAACTTCATTAAAATAATCTTTAAATTTTCCAAGCAATTGTTATTTTATTTTATGTAAATATGACGCTTGCGGCAGAAAGAAAAACTTTTAAATGCGTTTATAGTAGTAGTAGTGTTTGTGTGAGTGTCTGCGTTTGGATTTCATGCCATTGGGTGTGTGCGTGTGGCTGCGGCAATTAAACGAAATATTGCGAAAGTTTCGCCGAAGCAGCAACTAAGAGCTACTGAGGCTGGCTACGAGTTTACCAGCGCACAACTTCTATCGCAAATAAATTAATAAGTTAACACACATACACAAATACACACACATTTATTTAGAAATGTGCGCCTATTTCCGCAAAGTGAAAATCGCAGTCCAGCGTGAAAAGATTTAAAAATTGTATGTGGCATGATTTGTAAAAAAAAACAAATCAATAATTTTCTGCTGCTTAATTGAGTTTGTGGGCTTATCAGGAATATGAGTGTACAAAGATAAATATCACGGATAAAGATAAATATCTACATTTTTCTAGAGAACTTAAATCTTTGGATAGAAATTTAAAGCGAAATTATATTCTCAAGTTCGAATCGGACATTAAATTAAATCCTAGTTCCTTCTGGCGATATGTTAAATCCACGAAATCATGCTCAAGTATTCCTTCTGTTGTCTTCTAAATATAACGAAACTCAAACACATAGTTTCTATAGATGCAGCCAATTCTTTTGCAGATTTCTTTGTTCAAATTTTCAAATAGACTCTGATTTAATTCATGAGTGTCACTGGAATACGAGTTCCTCAATCAATTTTGGTTCGTTAACCTTAAGGGGTATTCTGGTTTAGAAATTTGAAAAAAAAAAACGATTTGTTTTTGTATATTTTCAAAGTTTAGACCTTCAAAAATATGCCCTTCAACGGATTTTTCACAAGTCGAATTATTATCGGAGATACAGCAGATTTTGTGTCTAAACCGGCCGCGTGGAGCGAGTCGTACAATGAACGGCAGATGTTACCGGACGACTTGAGGACTCGTTCTTTCCAGAAAATCTATTGTATCCCACACCAACTTTTTTATTCTATATATATACTTTATACTTCTATAATATATACCTGGAAATATATCGCCGATTAACTCAGAGTGAGTAGAAAATATTATGATATCAGTTATTATATTCGAATTGTTGCTCAAACTTCAAACGCGCTTTTCTCAAAAATACTTTTTTTGAGATGCTCGTTAAGTTCTAAAGGGTGGCTCAGTTTCAAGGGCCGCTATTGATTTTGAAATACAATTTTTTTAAGAAATTATTATCATTTCTCTTTATTATGATAATAATGGTATAGCTCAATTACGCATGGGATAAAACATTGGCCAAATGGCCGCCGCGTCCTCGGCAGCACACCTCTATCCGATGGTCCAAATTTTCGATGACGCTGAGGCATAATTGAGGTTCTATGCCGTTAACGTGCCGAATTATCTCATCTTTTAGCTCTTGAATTGTTTCTGGCTTATCGACGTACACCTTTTCTTTCAAATAACCCCAAAGAAAGAAGTCCAACGGTGTCAAATCACATGATCTTGGCAGCCAATTGACATCGCCGCGACGTGAGATATTCGGCCATCAAATTTTTCGCGCCAAAGAGCCATTCTTTCGTTAGCTGTGTGACAAGTGGTACCGTCCTGTTGAAACCACATATCGTTCACATCCATATCTTCCAATTCGGGCCATAAAAAGTTCGTTATCATCTCACGATAGCGAACACCATTCACAGTAACTGCCTGACCGGCCTCATTTTAGAAAAAATACGGCCCAATGATGCCGCCGGGGCAATGGCAAACCTTCGAGTATATTTCTGCCATGAAAAAGCTCCTCATAAAAAATATCTGCAGTTCGGAGTCGGCTTGAAACTGTAGGTCCCTCCATTTGTGGAACAACATCAATACGCACACCACATATGGGAGGAGGAGCTCGGCCAAACACCCAAAAAGAGTGGCGTGTACATATACATATATTTTAAACCGAATTTATGCAAACTTTTTCTTTAACAAAAGGCAATCACTGACAATGGTTCGTCCATATCGAGAGGATTGCTGGCATCTCGCATCCTCCATTAACAAAACCGCACATGTCATTTTAATATGAAAATTCAGCTAACTAAACTATTTGCTAAATTATCTTCTTTCCATCGAAGGGAGCTGTTGTCGATAAATTAAAATTTGACATTTTAGTTTGGCAGCACTTTTTTCGTGCTCACATGGAACCCACGATTACAATTTTTTCGTATTCGTAGTAGACATTCGTATTCGTACGTTTTCTACGACCGATTCTATGACAGGGCCGAGTAACCTCAAGGGAACAGTGCGAACGGGATGATGTGAGACAGGGCGAGTCCATCCATTTATACACAGATGGCTCAAGTTCGAGGGCTGGGTGGGCGGAGGTGTATATTCCAAACATCTGGGGATCTCCTTCATCTGGCTGAGTCATTTGTCCTAAAGGTAACATGTGTTCCTGGCCATCGCGACATTGAGGATAACTGTGGAGCCGATGAACTAGCGAGACTCGGCACCAAATTGACTGATGAGTACATAAACAATGACATAGGGATACCCTTACAAACATGTAAGCTACTCATCCTTGAAGAAATTGTAAGGAAAGCAAACGAAAAAGGGCGTAATGAAACCACCTACAAATCGCCCGTCAACTGTAGCGGACTCTAAATGCTAAACGCACAGCATCTCCGCTAAGCGAAAATAAACACAGTCTTAGTACACTGATCTCAGTCATAACGGGGCACTGCCTAATAGGTAGACACGTCCAAAGGATGGGTGCGCAAACACATGACTTCTGTAGTAGTTGACTAGATGAGGATGAGGAAGAGACGATCCCGTATTTTTCGTGCCACTGTCCTCCTCTATCCAGACGCAGGTTTACTATTCTGGGTAGACGATTTTTTAATGAGTTGGAAGATCTCGTCTCCGCAAAAATCATGGATATTCTAAAATTTTTGAAAAGCACACACTTAGTTAGGTTTTAGGAGAGATAGGAAGAAGCTCCCCACGCGGCATCAGAACGGGCTTTGAGCCTGAGTGTGTTCCACAGGACAACCGCTTCAACCTAACCTAATATTTCTTATACACTTCACGAATAATCTTGAATTTTTTCCATTTTGTTTTTCGTTTCATCAAATTAAAATTGTTCTAATTCCTTTTTACCCTCGTTGTTATTGCTTTCCAACAAAACTGTCCTTTTTTTCAGCACTCATTTCTTCCAATTGTACTACAGTAATAAAGAATCAGTAAAAAGGTCATCGTAAGCGTTTTGTAAAACCATTGCTAATCATCACCTTTGCACTGATCAGCAACAGCAACCGAGGAGCAGTCGAGATGGACTGAAAGCAAGGGCATTGAAGAAATTACTTAAAGGCGCCGGAGCTTGTTGCGCATTCAACTTCATAGATATATTTATTTTTATGGATACTGATTTATTATTTACTTTTCTACTCTTCTTCACCTAAATTATATGCAAGCTCCTAAACGCTGCTCTTTATAGTTTTTAAACAAATTATAAATCTGAGTAATTTCATTAAATTTCTGACCAAAGTTTTGAGGTTTAATTATTTTACGCAAACTAAAATACAAATTGCCTTCTTTCATTTGTAGCAGATTTTGCCTGGCATTCAACTCTTTCAACTACAACCGTTCCTTCTTCTCCATCTCCTCCGTCCTTCCTCTTGCTCCAATTCAAGCGCTTGCTAGACGTTGCTTCCTCGTTTTTATTATACCAGTAAGTTTTGACAAACAAAGCACGACTACTATGACCCTAATACGTGAGGGAATTTACAGCAGCAGTAGCAGCAGCCACAAAAATAACAGGCGAATAAAAATTAGAGAAGTAACCTCTAGCGCAGATCGAGCAACAGGAAACAAAAATTGCAGCCGCAAATAGAAAATACTGCAAGTTACGTAAAATAAATATAAAAGCAACAACAAACAAACCGCAATATGCGTGGTTGTAGGCATTGAATTTCTAATGTAGGCTGCTAAGAGTTTCTTTGGTTTGTGCGCAATTGGGAAATTATTTTTACTTGGCGTTGAGCAGCAGAGTTGAGCGAATGAGAAGACGATACGCGCGCGCTCAATTCCCTTTGGTGCTGTTAGACCGGACGGCGATGCTGGTAGCCAAGATAAAAAATATATACTTTGATGCTCTAGAAGCAACACGAATAATATAATAACTGAATGTTTCTACTTGAATATACGATGCGCTTGAACCAAGTTTAGTGCGGAAGCTCTCTAATCCAGAGTTTTATTGTTGGATATAATTCTGTGGCATCTTCGGCATGTTTTCCTAACAACATCAAAATCGGCAAACGGTACCTTTGCGAAAAAAATTGATTTTAGTATCGGTGACGTATTCCGTATGATCGAAATTCTACAGACCGGCCAGCCGAATCCCGCTCAACAGTGGATATTTTCAAATGCGTTATGGAAGTGGCAACAGAAGCCGTTCAGGGTAAAAGATGGTGTGGCGGTAAAATAGTATTGCGCTGTGGTAGCTCTGGACATTAAAAATGATTTTAACACGGCCAGCTGGCAACGTGTGAGTATACTAGAAGCCCTCATAAAAGTAGGGATGCCTAGGCATATTATCGGAATAATTGGGAGCTATTTTTTGGACCTTGAACTGAGTTTTAGAACCGAAAAAAGTATTGGCGAGTTCAACGTAACAACAGAGTTTCCCCAAGTAGCAATTTTGGCCCACTACTGTGGAACCTAATGTATGACGGTGTTCTAAGATTGGATATATCTCCCAGAACTAAAGTCATAGGATTCGCGGACGATTTCGCAATAGTAATAGTAGCAAACACATCCAAGATGTTGAGACGATCGCCAGCGAATCTACAGGGTTCGGAACTCGAAGTGTAATCAATTTCCGCGCATCAGCTATATGTCAAGTGGCTAAATGACAGTCCAGAGTATTGTGTAAGTTAAGGTATCCCTTCTGACCGATCAACCTTTTACTTGCATTTGTAAGCTGGGTTAAGTCAACACATCAGATTGGATGCTGGGTTGGGCGGTAGAAGTTTCAATGCACCTAGCAACACCAATAGTGGAATGCAAGTGCAATGTCTTTGCACTAATAAAACAGCAAAGAAACAAATTGCCCATACCGTTGCCTATTGTTCATAGTGCCAGCAGTTATGAAGATCACCTTTGCAAGAATAGCATAGGTCAGTTGAAGGTGAGACTAGCAAAAACCAGTTGTGGGTGCTGGCATTGTTGTTGGGACATGCACGCTAAAGATTGCAAAAGCAACAGCAATTGCGGGCAATGGGAGTTGGATGGTCAGCGATCAAGGAGTACAAAAGTGAACGTACGAAAGGCGAGTCGTATCGCTTAACATTTAACATATCATTCATATATTCACATATGTAACTTTAGTCGTGCTCAAAAATAAAATAAAGTATATTGAAATACTAAAAACGAGTACAATTGATTTGTACAAGCGCGCGTAAGCATTTTGCCGAATAAATACGAAAAAACAAAATCAGTAGTGGATTTCAAACGTAATAGTGCGTTTGCATTATATTTGGCTGTAAAATCACAGCCAGCGATTGTTCGTGAGGTCGAACGTCTTAAAGTAAATAAAGTTTCTTTTTATCGCACCATTACTCGTTACAATGACACTGGTAGCATCGCGAAACGTCATGAAGGTGGTCATCAAAAGACTGCAACGTCACGTGAAATGATTCAAAAAGTGAAGAAGCGACTTGAGCGAAAACCCCGACGAAGTGCCACTCAAATTGTGAAAGAACTGAAAATATCTGACCGTAGCATTCGCCGCATACTGAAAAATGATCTCAAAGTCATACCTCACAAAATACAAACGGCGCATGATCTCACACCAAAGCAGCAATATGTCAGATTTGAGGGAGCGAAGGAGTTGCTTCTGCTTTCTGACGAGAAAATATTTCAAATTGAGCAATTCGTAAACTCCCAAAACGATAGGGTTTATTTGACCGACCGTTCATACGAGAATCTGAGTCTTCGATTGGCCTCCAGGAGGCAGCACTCGCCTCAGGTAATGGGTTGGGCCACTGTAATCGCAAATGGGCGCTCTCCAATCGTTTTCATCCAGCCTGGTGTCAAGGTAAACGCAAAATATTATCGGAAAAATATTACTTTGAAGCCGTGGGCAGGCTAACATTTCGGTGGCAGACCATGGACGTTTCAACAGGATTCGACACTGCCTCATAAAGTTCGAGTGAACCAAGAATGGCTAAAAAACAACGTTCCGAATGACGTTCGTCCACACAATGGCTCTCAAATTCCCCAGACCCGAATTGAATGGATTATTCTCTTTAGGCCATTTTGGAGTGTAAGGTCTGAACTAAAAGATTCAGCAATCTCGAGGGGCTGAAAAAAACCATTGGGCCAAATTACCTGCAACTCTCATTCAGGCAACTTGCAGCTGTTTAAATAAAATCAAGGCTTGGTTGACGCCCTTGAATCTGGAATTAGCTGAGCATAAAACTGATGAGGTCTTAATAAGCAGCAGGATGGCTAAGGGATGGATAGAATGTTGATTGGTAGTCATTTGAACTTTAAAACGTACCTGGAATACACTGTGAAGGAATCAATTGTGCATTCCAGTCTGGCAGCATTATTCCTGCCTTGCTGACGAAAAGCAAGAGTAAAGATCATTGATAAACAGAACAAAAAGAAGCGGGCCCAGAATATGAAGCAATACACCCCAGAATGTGCGAAAATTTGTTAAAAGCCTCACAGTTTAGGGTACCTGAGTAAGCAATGCGCAGTAGCCTAATAATAATGATAATGTGAAACTTCACCCATAGTTCAAGACTTATCATAACTCACACAAAAAGTATTTAATCCGCGATCTTCAACTGAGGCCTGGCAAAATTGTGTTACGGGGAGGCCAACGTAACAAATGGAGAAGTAAATTTCAGTGGTTATCACTGTGAAATACCATTAGAAAAACTTGACCACTTTCGCCGGCAAGAGCCACCGGTTACGCCGAAAATCCATACCATATTTTGATACGTGCAGGAATGCTGCGATGAAAGTAAGTAAGACTTAAGCAAATACAAAAATATGCCACGGAATTTGTACACTCCGATTTGGGTGTTCCTCGGATGCCACAGAATCACACCCAACAAGAATATCCGGAGCTAGACAACTATCGCATTAAACTGGTTTCAATTTAATAAAATGGCTAAAAACTTTCCAGGGTTTCCACTATTCACGTTTTTTTTTCAAGCAAATAGCTCTTACGTTTTCCTGATTTTTGTTTATCTTTTTTTATCGGAACTTCCGTTTGATTAATGCATCACACCTACGCTTTCAATTAGCGCCCAGTTACCTCAAACTCCGCCAATTTCAAGCAAGCGGCATTACTGACTTTACTTAACGAATTTCCTTTTACTGCGGAACGTGTGCCAAATGCATCTACTGCACCCACGTCTCCTCCGCCTCCATTTAAGTGTAAGTAAGCGCCACTCACCCGCTGCTCTCGAGTTTCAAGCAATCACCCTTTGAATCGGTGACGCTATGAAGAATTTCCGCACTTACTCAGGCGTGTAAAGGGAATTACTGGCAACTTTACAATTCTCGCGCAAAAACACAGTTAAAAATAAATGGCAAAAACATACATACAGGCATACAGACATACAATGCACTTATACTACAACGAATAAAGCGCGCACGGCAGGCACTTAAACGCTCTCGTTCTCTTTGTGGCGTTGGCACAGCGCCAAAATACTATCACGCGAATTTCGCTTTTCTGACTTTCTTGTTTTTTTTTTTTTTTGAATTTCATTTTACTCTTAGCAAACTTATGTTTGTATACCTTTACCATTTTTGGCGCGCAGATTTCGGCATTTTCTTGTAAGTGTGCACACATCCTTATCCTTATCCTTCAGGTGTGCTGCGGTAGGGATTTCCTTGGAGCGAAATTTCGGAAATGCGCGCCAAAAGTGGGTCAGCAAATTTTATTACATTAAACGCAGATAGCCAACGATAGGGGATGAGGAGTGGTGGTGTTGGTGATGGCTATGCTCAGACTTAAATTGTGCCAAAATATGCTGAAACTGTAGAATAGAGGCTTTTTACCGACGCCTAACGCATCACTAACAGTGCAATGAACTTTCGAGTGTTTGGTAAATTTCAGTTGCTCAAATTGGGAAGGTAGAGAAAACACGTTACACCACAGGTTGAAAGCAAAGAAGTGCTGAAATATGGAGCTGAATCAAATATATTATGGGAAATTTTTATTCCATATAAAGTTCAAGCTTTTCTAATCAAAAAACGACACCTCTTCCAATAGCACTTCAAAAAAACATTAAACACACAAGGTGGGCGAAGATTTATAATTTTTGAAAATGACGTCAAACTTTAATCATATTTGACATTAATGAACTAGGCGGCTGCAGCATACAAAGAGACCAGCCATGCAGCGCGCAAAGGTAAAATTAAAGATTTTCATCACTAAAAATCATTTTATCCTCCTATTTGCGCGTCTTAAGTAATAAAAAAGAAAGTAAAATTAACTATTTATAATATTAGGTGCGCAACTAAGTTCCCACTGTTGTCAATAGATGCCACCAACAGTGTGTGCTAGTCGATTCTAACATAACCTAAACTTCATAAACCAAGCTTAGACATATTTTAAACAAACTGCTTCGATACTTTAGTGACTTTGTTTTGGTATCATACGAGTATACTTTTGGTTTTGTGAAAATGTCTGATTTTGTGCCAAATAATCGTCATTTGTGGGAAGTGTTGATTTTCCTCTTTCATTCGAAAAAAACGGCGGGTGAAGCGCATCGAGAGCTACAAAAAGTATATGGAGATGCTGCTTTAAGTGCACAACGTGCCGAGATTGGTTCTGTCGCTTCAAAGACGATGACTTTCATGTTGACGACCATCCGCGTGAAGGAAGACCAGAAACCTTCGAAGACGCTGAATTGGAGGCATTGCTCAATGAGGGTCCGTGTCAAATACAAGAAGAGCTTGCTTCAGTAATAGGAATTACCCAGCAATCCGTTTCCAAGCGATTGCTTGCTTTGGGAATGATTCAGAAACAGGGGACTTGGGTTCCTTATGAGTTAAAACAAAGGGCTGTTGAACGTCGCTTTTTCGTTTTCTCTCCTGTGAACAACTGCTCCAGCTCCAAAAAAGGAAGGGATGAAGGGTTTTCTTCACCGCACCGTGACGAGTAATGAAAAATGGATTCATTACAGCAATCTAAAGAAAAGAAAGTGATGGGGGCTGCCCGATCATGCTTCTAAGTCGTCGCCTCGGCCGAATGTTCACGCTGCGTAGGTTATGCTATGTATTTCGTGGGACCAAGTTGGTGTTATTTATTATGAACTGTGAAAACCAAGCGAAACCGTCACTGGGGATCGGTATCGACTTCAGTTCAAGCGATTGAGCGGAGAGGCATGAAAAAGTGACTCTACAGCATGACAAGGCTCGGCCTCACGTTGCCAAACCCGTTAAAACCTACCTGGAAACACGGAAATGGGAAATCCTACCCCACACGTCGTATGCTCCAAATATTACGCCGTCCGATTATCACCTGTTCCCATCGATGGCACATGGACTAGCTGACCAGCAGTTTCATTCATATGAAGACATCAAAAAATGGCTTGATCCGTGGATAGCCTCAAAAGATGAAAAGTTTTACCGCGACGGTATACGAGATCGACCAAAAAGATGGGTAAAAATAATAGCCAGCGATTGGCAATACTTTCATTGATTCACTTGTAACCATTTTTTCAGAGTAAAGTTGTATTTTCATCAAAAAAACAGCGAGAACTTAGTTGTGCACCTAATAAATATTCAACAATTTCAATATGCGATCTTTTGGAAACGAAAAGTCTATCTCACCAAATTTTGGGATTTCTTAAACTCATTTAAGGCGCTAGTAATAACAAAAGGCATATGTTACTCAAAAACAAAATTGAATGATTAATTTTGCGCCACCTTAGTTGATACTCTCCCTCTTTGTTAAGTATTTGGCCGAGCTTCTTCTCTTATTTGTGGCGTGCGTCTTGATGTTTTTCCATAAATGGAGTGACCAACAGCTTTATGCCTCCTTCGAATGCCTCCAATTGCAATTTATTGTAGAAAGCATTACAAGAGTCTTAGTATAGTTAAAAAATGTGTAAATATGTTTCACTAAATCCTTTACTCCACAACAGAAAAAAATTTTATTCAGTTTCGAAGTAATCTGTCCTAGCGCGAGTGCACCGCCTTGAACGCTTTCTACAAGGAAACGTCGCGTCTTCTTCATAGTTAGTCGATCCCATTCCCGATACAACGCTTGCTTGGCTTCCAAAATTGAACGTATGCCGTAATACAGTGCATGGAGATCCGGGACATGTGGCGTATAAATATTCTCTTGATAAAATCGAACAAACAGGAGAGGGAACTCTACACCACTTTTGAAGTATTCCAAATCTATGGGTTGGTGCTGAGTATTTGTGGAAGGCCAATATTTTATGTCTAGTGTCAGCAGCACTGCGACCCTCAAGATACCGCCAATTCCTAGTCAGCTTTAACAAATGTAACAAACATCAGTGGTGTTTTGCCACTGGCACAACCCATTACCGACATTGTCACATATTAGAAATATTGGTGAAGAAACAGTATAGAACGGCAATCTCCAATGGTTTCTACTGATGAAAATCTATCAATCTATGGTTATTGTGACTTTTGTTATGTGTGAACAGCTTTTCATCTGAGAGTGCAAGTTCTTCTCATCGGGTACCAGGGATCCGACAAAGACGAAATCTTTGTCTGTAAGTAAATGTGCTTTTTAGTGTTAGTAAAGCCCAAGTCCAAGCTCCTTTTTTGTCCAAACTGTCCGCATTGATTTGTGGTTAGTACCCATCTCGAGCGCTATTTTCCTCATGAAACCACTGAATTTCGCAGAATTTGTCATTGGGGAGTTAACGGCCGTTTTACGGTTCGCCTTCTTCCTTTCACAAGCAATCAACGAACAGGCTGAGCAAACACATTTTAAACTAAAGGTGCACGATTGAAAATTTGGGTTAACATTTTTGAAAAAGTGGAACATTTGAGCACTCAAATAGGCGCGTAATAAGAACAAAAACGATGTATTCACCACAACGTTTGAAGGTGTGTGAACACTTATTTTTACAAAAAAAAAATATGTGGATAGCTTTCCCCAGCAATTTTGTTTTTTCAAAAACAAATTTTTCGACTCAGTTCATAGTAGAACTCTTGATTTATCCCTAATCTCCTAAAGTAAGTCTTTCAGTCTCATTTTGAAATTTAAGTATTTATTACTCCCACACCAAAATCCTACAAAATTGTAGCGTAAATCCTAAAGTGAGCCTGAGGGACTCACTCTTCGCATAGTAGGCCTATCATTTTAAATAACTTGAAAATTTGAATTCGTAGAAAGTTATAGTAGGCACTGCATTTTTGAACTGTTGCAAAATTAGAATCCATTGAATGCAAAAAGTCGTAGTAGGCACTTTATTTTTGAGCAGATGAAGAAATATACATATTCAAATTCTTTATAGTTTTGCTGATTATGCTCACGTGTATATTTGTAGTCTGTTATTTCTCATTTGTTTAAATACGTTATTATATAACTGTGTCAAAATTTTATTTTACGATGGCTAAAAAATGGTCGAATGATTTGGAGTTGGAGGATATTTTGGAACATTGGGAAGCGGAAGATGAGTCTGATGGTGAAGTCAGTGACAACAATGATTATAATGGACCAGATGACTGAAGCATCTGAAGAAAAAGATGAGATTTTCGATGAAAACGAGAATGCAGATACGGAAGACAATGAAGCCAACTTCTACGTTGGTAAAGAATCTACTGTTTGGAACAAGTCTCAACCCCTTCATCTAAAATTAGATCATTATACCAGCAGAGCTGATCATAAAACGGAATTTATTCATACAGGTGCAACTTTATTAGACGTACTTCATTGCTTCAAACTCTTCATAAACGATGAAGCTTGTGATGAAATTATAAGGTATACGAATGAAGAAGGATCCGCAGTGTATTCAAAATTAGGAACATTGTGGCAAGTGGTAGGCAAAGCTGCACTCCTTGCTTTTATAGGACTTTTAATCATAGTTGGCCATAAGGAATCAAATAATCAAAGCTATAAGTTATTCTGGGACAAGTTGCATGGAATAATGATTTTTAAAGACATTATGAGCGCTAAACGTTTTGAGGAACTTTTAAGATCTTTACGCTTTGATAATAAGGCTACCCGATACAATACGGCTATTCGCCGTCAAACGGATAAGTTAGCACCTATACGCTCTGTTTCGGATAAAGTTAATCACAACTTTGGAAAGTATTATATGCCCACAGGGAACATTGTTGTTGACGACAGTTGCTAGCTTGCCGTATTAGATGTCCCTTTATTCAGTATATGCCATCTAAACCGGATAAATATGGAACTAAGATTTGGTGGTTGTGAGACAGTGTTAATGCATATCCTCTTCGCGGCATTCCATATACGGGTAAAGGTGGGAATCAAAGGGCTGTTGGTCTTGCCAAAAAAGTTGTTGAGGTGTTATGTGAACCTTACCATGGTACTAACCGTAATGTAACTATGGACAATTACTTCACAAGTAAAGAATTAGCTAAGAGTATATTGAGTAAAGGCTTAGCATTGGTGGGGACGCTAAGAAAAAACAAAACATGTATTGCCGAACAAGTCTCGAGAGATTAACTCAACAATCTTCGGGTTTCAAAAACATATAACGATTGCTTCTCATGTTCCCCAAACAAAAAAAGCTGTTATTTTCATGTCAACTATGCATCATGACGATAACGTCTTTGAAGAAAAAGGAAAACAAATTTCAGAGATCAATAAATTTTATAATAAAACCAAAGGGGGCGTAGACACATTTGACCAACTAATTTACGAATATATGATCAAGCGCAAGTGCAATAGATGGCCTCCTGCTTTTTGATGAATTTAACTGATGCTGCAGGTATTGCTTCCTACATTATTTGGATAAAAACTCATCCTGACTGCCACGACGAAAGAAAAACAAAAGATATTGGTTTTTGCGGGAATTAGGAGAATGCCTTGTGGAGTCACAAATACAGAAAGACAGTCTGCCAAATATATGCGAATAGAAATACATACATGCAGCCATAAAAGCAGTATTACCACCATCTGTTGATTCGCAACACTGTACTTCTGCCACCCTGAAACGAAAGCGCTGCCATCTATATCCGACGAAATTATCTAAAATGTAGAAAAAAATTTTTAACAAATGCAAAAAAAAAAAAATATCTGTAACCAACTACGAAAATTTGTGAAAAATGTAATGAATAATTTGTCCTTAATTACTTTATAAACAAAATTCTTTTAATGCTACGTATTTGAAAAATGAAAAAAAAAATGGAATATGATTGGAAACGTTTTGGAATTCGTTACTTCATCTGTTAATATAAAATAAATTACCAAAATTATATTTTTCAGCACTTTTCTCTACATGAGCTTCGGAGTCTCACTTTAGGATCTGTGTAACTTTTTAAAATTAGGAGATTAGGGTTAATTTACGCATTTTCTAACAGCTCAAGCGTACCAGAAACCAGTACCTCGATGCTCTTTAGTTGAAAATTTTCAACCTTGAGGTCGAGTATATAGAGTTTTTTGAGCGCTAATTTCAGCGGTGAATTATGGTATCATAATTCCCTTATTGCTCTCAATTCACATAATTTGCGTAACTTACGTAACTTAAGGATTCCAAATCAACAGTTCTCTGAGTATCTTAAGGCTTGAAGTCGAGTATATCGAGTTTTTTGAGCGCTAATTTGAGCGATCAAATATGGTCGCATGATTTTCTCATTGCTCTTAATTTACATAAAATACGTAACTTACGAAAATTAAGTATCAAAAATCAACAGTTCTCTGAGTATCTTAAGGCTGGCGTAATCATTTACAAATATTTCGCATTATACAAATTTCTTGGAAGTTTATTAAGTTACGTTTATGTCTAGCGTAATTACGCTATTATCATAGCAGATGCAAATAAATTCAAGTCTCACTGAAAAAATTTCACTTTACTACGCCGAAATTGAAATTTAATAAAGTGCGGAAAATTTGCTATTAATAGATTTTCAAAAAGCCATCTTTATCACAAATCGCTTCCTTTTGCCTTCGTAGCCAAAGCAACTGAAGCACGTAGTAATCGCTAAGTGAATCCGAAAAAAAATTATAATCCAAAATAATATTTATATAAGCGATTAAATGGAGTGTTAAGTGCGCAAACCGTTATGAGCTTTAACCTACCGGCAACAACAACAAAGTATTGAATGAAAAGAGGCAAATACCAAATGAGACTCACATAGAAAACAACAACAATGCAAGCGCTATTGACATGAAGGCATGAACTATGTATAGCAAAAAGTAACAGTATCACCGAAAAATACGCGCACAACAAAACGAATAATGGAATATTTTCGGCCTTTCGCTCACTGAAAATGTGTCAGTAGACCGCGCAGTGACATGTATTCTATTTAGGGCTCTTCTCACTGTTGAGTCTGTTTTATTGTAGGCAGTAATTGGAGTACACTATTTCCGTTTGCCCAGTGTGGGCGTGGCGGCTGTGGCTGAAGCTGACTAAGCAGTTGATGCTAATTGCTAAGTAGACAAAACGATTTTCTGCGGAATTTCTTTTCACTCCGCCTATGTGGCGCATTTCTGCAGATTACTTTTATTGTACTCTTCTATGCGTTGTTACAATCCGCTCAATGTTATAATTTTGTATGTGTGTATGGGTGTATGTGTTGTATGTATGTATGTAGCTTAAGTATGTGTATATATGCTTTTATTTTATTACCCTTTTTGTCTGCCTACAATTCCTTCAGCTATGCAGTTCCTTTAAGGAATTTATCTAAGCTTTTGTTGTTGTGCATTCAATTGGCGGTATGGTAAAGAAAACAACTCAGTAGAAAAAGACTATTGTTCGAGAACACTGTTTATTTTTTCTTAAACAAACCAACCCTAAACACTTCTTTCTTTTCTGGTTCTTCTGTCTCATATACCTATTCCACCTTCACTTCCTTCCGCAATCTTTGTCGCATTCATGCCATGTTCCTAAGTATTTCTGCAGTCGTTGTTGCCTTTGCACAGTGCAGCCGATGCGGTCATAAATACTAGGATTATAAAGCGGTGTTTTAGAAAAGTTTTTTGTTCGAATTGAAAGCAAATACTCTAACTAAGAAAATATCAAGATTTTTTCCTATTTCTTTCAGTTCGTTAGGCATTCATTTTATGATAAATATATATCATATATGCATCTTAGGTGGCCGCCGTATCCATGACTACCTTTCGTAGGTTCAAAATTTCGGGCATGAAACACAAAAGGATAAAAAAAGGTTTTTTTAATGGCAGTCAAACTCGGCAAGCAATGGCAAACTACCCCAAACTATCTCTGCCATAAGAAGAAAGAATTTGTTTAATTTAATTTCATTTCATTATAATTCAATATTCTTTTTTTGGCATGCTTGAAAACATTTTTCAAAATGTGGAGGAACTTTACAGCTCTTACACATGTACGACGTATCTCCCCGTATTTTATGCGAATAACATAAACGACATCTTTTTTTTACAGTCTTGTCGTTGTTCACTAATTCGTGATATTTTATATTTCCTGATAACCTTGTTGTTGAGTCAGAACGGGGCGTTCGTGTAGAAGTTGAGTGCTTATTGGTTGCTTCTTCGATATTAGAATATCACATTCAGGGCTTTCTTCTATCCAACTTTCCGCTAAACTCAGCATGAAATCTTTAAATCTACTTACTTACTTACTTTTTTTGCCCATTTGAGAGTTTTTCTGAAGATAGGATTCTAGGCAAGATATTGATCGGCAAGATCGACACCATTCATGTATTGATTGTAATCAATGATGCAGTGCGGTTTCTTGATGAAAAGTTGCGTATTTCGATCGATTTTATTAAAACCGATCATGTCAGCATTATGAATAGCAGAGACCATTTGAATATTGCGCTGGTTTTTACTGTTCCATACTTGTATTATAATTACACCTCTTCGCTTGTAACGTGTCTCTCCATCTCGCAATTTTATATTTCTTAAAACATTCGGTACTCCACGATTTGATCTTATTGTCTCACAAACTCTTACCTTGTGTAACAATAATGTAGAAGCCAGCTTAACACTGTTGTAGAAATTATCTGTGTATATGTGATGACATTTTTCGAAGTATAGATTCAAAAGTTCCAAGATGGTGTTTTCCTGTTTTCGATTCGCAAATCATTCTATTGAGAATGCCATATTTTACAATTTTATGTGGATTTTAAGTGGGGAGTCGAAGTCTTCCCCTCCATGGTATTATCCCTTCATGGTTCGTATACATTTTTAAATTTATTGCTAAAATAATCTATAATTCCTTGCACTTTTATTAACCTGTTTTCCGTTGAATAAGTAGTTGAGTTATAGGAGAAATGTAGAAAAGTAAACATTTGTAAAAACCGATCTCTACTCATGGTAGTACTGAAAAGTGAAGTTTCTAAAAGTGGGTGTGTCGATCAATAATTCAAAATTTTTTTCTTCTTACTTATCCTATAAGTAATATAAGTCCAAATACTTTTTCAGTTTCAAAAACATTTGTTCATTTCTACTTCACTTGATGACGATGAAATCAAACGTAATGCATTCGCTCTTTTTCGTATAGGTTGAATATCAGAATCCTCACTGTGACATTCAAAGATATTTGATAATAAATCTTCATATGTCTCCGAAAGAAACTCTTCCTCCATTTTGAGGGATTTTTAGAAAAATATCACACTTAGTTTTTATTGTTCAGAAATAGGAAATTATTGAATAAATTTCTATAAGTAGTACTTTTTAGACTGGATTTGTTCTTATATCGTTGGAAGTTTGGAAGAGAATGTTTTATTTTCAATAGCAAAGCAGATACTGAATAATATTCCATTACAAAAATTACTGTAAATTACTGTAAATACAGAGCACGTGCTATTTGGCTTCTACCTCATAGTCTATAGATGCGTCTGTCGGTATCCACCGCTTTGAGTGTTCCCTCTCCCTCCATCTTTTTCTATCTTCTTTTATTTTTGCTATCTCTTTTTATTTTCCATCTTTTTTTTAACTTCATTACTGTCTTAAAAGATAACGAGAAATGTGCAATGGGACGGAGTTTGTGAATTTCAGTGAGCGAAAAGCAGAGCATGCGAAGCTTCTCTTAACAGACTCTAAATTATTAATATGAGTTGCAGAAAAAAGCATACCAAACAAGAGACGACTGCAAAAGTCTGAAAGCACAGGGATCATAAACTGAAGCGCGATTGCGACAACTAAATATCAATAATGCAAAAGATTAAAAAAAAAAATAAATACAATTTATCTGAGTACTAAAACTTACCCTAGGGATCGAATATTCACCAAAAGGAACTAAACGGTTTTCCAATAACAGGTGTTAGGTGTTAAACAGGAGAGATGATTAACGTTTTTTTATGGCCGGAATTTGATGGTATTGATCTGGACAACGTTTATTTTTAACAAGATGGCGCTACGTGCCACACAAGCAACGAAACCATTGATCTTTTACGGGAAAAGTTTCCGGACCGTGTTATCTCTCGAAGAGGTGATCACAATTGGCCACCGAGATCTTGTGATTTAATATCTTGTAACTTTTTTCTTTGGGGCCGCGTGAAAGAGAAGGTCTACACCAACAGCCCAAGGTCGGTTCAAGACCTCAAAGATGGAATTCGTGAGGATATCGAGGACATAGGGCAGCCACTTCGCAATTCGGTTATGGAAAATTTCATGAAAAGGATATTGTCCTCTAAGCGTGGTCGTGGTGGTCAATTGCCTGATGTTACTTTCCACTATTAACGGCCTGCCTTCCTCTCTACAATGAAGTAAACATAAATAAATTAAAAAATAATAATAAAATAAAATAAAAATTAAAACTTCTTAAAAAAACCTTTGTTTAGGCGATATATTAAAGATACAGTAAGACGTACGAACCGGTCTCAACAATTTACTGTCTAGTTGAACCTGGATAGTAAATGAAGCTTCCTGCCATTTAATGTCATAATAAGTTTTTAGGTCATCTGCATACAGAAGGAAATTACACTAAGAAAAACAAGAAGAAATATCGTTCACAAACAGCATAAATAACAAGATACTACCCTCGGGAACAAGACAAAAAAGATCAAACAAATTGCGTTGCTATTGACGTTTATTTTAAATTTCTTTAAATGGAGTGCATCTCAAATGGATTACTAAAAATTAAAAAAAGAAGTAATTTTTCCAAGGAAATGTATGGCCTTCGAGTGCGGACCCTGTACTATGGCAACCTAACAACAAAATATCTGTACATATTTGCCACAATGTCAGGTCATTTTCACTTAATTGTGAAGCATCCATATGCAGAGTTAAGTTATAGAAGGTGGACACAAAATATCTTTTATGTCGAAGTGTCGGCCATTGGGCATACATAAAAAGTGCATATAGCGTAGTACACATGACAGAAGTGAAACTTTCACGGCAGACAAAGAACGAGGGAGAGACCCGAAAGAGAATGAGAGAGAGAGAGAGAGAGAGAGAGAGAAAGAATACATATCTAAATAAATTCACAACATTCACAGAGAATACAAATAGACAAAATTTACAAAAAACGGAGAAGGGTCAACCGGTGTAGGTAAACGCCGGACACAAACCGTGGCAACAACGCGCGCTACACCGAGCGCTTATCACCCGCACAAACGCAGTAATTCCAGGACCGCAGCAACGGCATAAATTACCGTAAGGCAATACCAATAAATCCGACGCCGGAATGGATAGCACTTTATAGTACGTATAAGCACTAGCCAGGAAACGGAAATAAGCGCCAAAAATAGGCACCAAAAAGAAAACGCCAAAAAATTGAGACCAAAAACCGCCCCAAAGAAATATAACGCCAAAAAGTACGCACCAAAAATATATTTCCTACAAATTTGCACCAACCAACAAGCGCCAAAAAGTAGGCAGTGTTATTTCTCACCAGAAATTTGCAGCCACAAGGAAGAACTCAGGAAAAATAGCCTAAAGTGTATCTAAGACATAAGGTATAGCTCTCTCTCTCTCCTTTTCCTCTACGTTATATCTTTTTTCTTTCTCGCGGAACGAAAATGCCCAAAACGTTGCATGTCCTTCAAATTTTACTCCCCATTCTCGCTCGACCATCGACGCCTAAGAAGAAACAAATATTAGAAATAGTAATAAGGAGTAAAATAATAAGCAGTAAAAAATGTAAATATACACCTAAAATGGCATAGATGGTCTAATTACAGTTTGAAAGGTGTAAAATTAGATTAAGGTTAGACCTGAATGTCTTATGAAATTTCAAAAATATATCTAAATTTTTACAAACTTAGTTAGTCTGCCTTTTTTTATTTGTTTTTTTTTTTTTTTTGTTTCTTTTTTTGGAGGAAGGCAAACATCAAAAGCCTATGGGTGTGGGACTTTAACCTAACTAATCCTCCCTCATGTCCTACGGTATGTCCTCCTGGAACTTCACCGTTAAGTAGTACGTCAGAAGGCCGTTGTGAGTACTTTATTACTCAATCGTCATTCTGTTCTGTACATTGTGTTAACCTTCATGTGCCCGGGATATAAAACTTACGTACCCGGTCGGCTTACTACATTTGTAGTAACTACGTAATTGCATGCGAAACCAATGTAATGTTAAGAAAAAAATACTTGTATGGTGTTTTTTTTTACTCGTATGTGTGTAATAACCCTTTTATTTAAAAATATTGAATTCAGGTGATAATTTTAATACAAAAACTGTTTTAATTTTCAGGAGTTGAACAGCATTTTCCCGAAATATATGTTTCGGCATGTGCATTACACACTGCTTTTTGCACCAACTACAGATTTTTCGTGTGTTGTTACGACTTCCTATTTCACAGTATTGAAAAGGTACAGGATATTTCGGTTGTTTATCGTTGGAAATATCAGGTAAAATAGATGAATCAACATTAGATGTAGCAGAAAGGAATCGATCCAGTGCCATTTCGATAGCTTTACGTGTTTGATGGAATCCCAGCACCCGGGGAAATTGAGAGCGCTGTTCAATTGCTGGCATAAAAAGCTGCTTAGACAAGCTCTGCAAGAACTTTCGTCGCGCGTCTGTGCGACGGTTATGTGGATTGTTTTCCGAGTAAATGATGAATGATGCAAGTGCACTTATGTCCAGCATGTTATAAAATATGGCCAAGGGCCAACGCAATGTTTTGCGTTTCGTTGAATATGCAGAAAGCATTTTATCCATTGCGCCGACGCCTCCTTTGTTTGCATTGTAATCAAGGATGTATTGCGGATGGTTTTTCTTTTCAGCTACAATTGAATTTGTCAAAGGTGTGCTGGCAAGTATTATAACTGATTTGCCTCTTTTTAGAACTTAAGGTACCAAAGAAAACTTTTCATCGAGAAACCCGAAAATGGAAGATTCTTCAGCACGATTGCGGTCAGCCTTCATTTCATATGGTGCAAACGTTTTATTTTGACGAACAGTACCAAGAATAGCAAGACCTTTGGACATTAAATACTTGCCTAAGTTTAGCGATGTAAAAAAATTGTCACAAATAATAGTCCTTCCGGTGTTCTCCCAATGGGATACTAACCTTTGCACAACACCTTCACCTACGTTATTTGCTCGACCAGCATTTGAGTTTTTTCCAGTATATATTTCACTTTTGAGTGGATAGAACGACTTAGCATCGCATACAAACCAAACCTTTATCCCATACTTGGCATGCTTAGAGGGTATGTACTGAGTAAACCTAGTTCGACCGCGATAAGCAAATAATTGTTCATCTACAGTAATTTCTCCAGATGGTTGGTAATATTTGCGTAGATTTGCGTTTATTTGTGTCCACAATTCAGATATTGGAGCAGCCTTATTGGTTTCTAGCCTAACTGCTCTTGTACGCTCGCTGTCAAATCTAATGAATCGAACAATTTCTTTGAAGCGTGACTTAGGCATTACTGCTCGATAAAAGCAAATGCATTCTTGGCTCCATAGCACATCCACATCTTCGTCATTTGATTTATTTACACCTGCTAGTAACACAAGACCTATAAATGCTCTTAGTTCAATTAAGGTTAATTTCTCCCAGATTATTTTATCTCCAGTGCAGTACTATTTTGCATACATTTTATATGGTTACTACAAATGTAGTAAGCCGGCCGCAAGATGATGGTTTTTTCAAGTAGGGTCTAGAGGTCAGGCAAATAATAGTTCGAGTGTTATTATACTCTTAATTGACTTTGATTTGATAATCAGGAAGCTACTAAAAAATTCGGGCATTGTTGTTTCGGAAAATTTTTTTTTATCTCACTTTTTTTCACAATTTACTACAAATGTAGTAAGCCGGGCACATGAAGGTTAAAGAGCTCTTCCTAGGGACCTACGTGCATATTCCGCTTATTGAAGTTTCTTCATGATATTTGCCATGTACACATGTAATTTACCAGTTTTCTTCGTTTTCGCACATCTGTGGGATAACATTTGTCTCACTTATGTTTTCACCAAACGCTCTCTCAAGCATATTTCGCTCATTAATGAACCGCGGGCATTGGAACAAGATTTGCCTCGCCGTTTCTTGTTCTTCGGGGCACTGCGGGCAGTACGAGTCGTTCTCAAGATGAAACGTGTGTGTAGGTATGCTTTGAAGCAACCGTGTCCAGTAAGCAACTGTGTGATGCAATAAGATAGGATCACAAATGATTCCTCAATACTAAATATTATGCCTTACTAGTGAAAAATATTAGCTCCTGAGTATGAATAAGTCCATAACTCATTTAGGCTCCTCGGTAGGAAGCCGAGCAGAGACCCAGACTTAGTAATCATAAAATCTATAAGTTTAGAAAAGAAAATTTTCAAAAAAAAGAGATTACTTCTACTCTTACTTTTGGAAATTTTAATGAGAGTAGGAGCTTTTTATCTATATTGATTGTCAATTTTCACGAAACAAAAATATTGCTGAAGTTAAAAAATATGGCATAGCAGGAAACATCCTTTCACCTGAAACAGTGTGTAGATAATGAGGAAAATTTTAAATTATCAATATTGATTTGAAAAAAATGTAACCACCAAATTTCATTAAAATCGGATACAATTTTTCATTTCCGCCCACATGTGGAGTGGGTGTAGTAGTTATTCACTTCTTTGCTGTATTTCATATTCTTTCTGTGCTAAGTGAAAGTAGAGCCTATATGAAATTTTATTCAAATCCCAGCAAGTTCACTATTTTTGGCCGCCGTTTCTATGTGCACATCACACTGTGCGCACTGTCTCTCCTCTTGTTGCGTGTTTCGCTAGCACTTCTAATCAGCACAATGCCGGCTGGTGTCCGTGTCCTTCTGGATTCATGTTTGCATTTATTAGCCAAGTCGTGTGCCTCTGATTTTAATGCTGATGTGAATGCCACTAATGACCGCTCGCGATCACCGTCATCAACGTCATCAACGTTACCAACACCTACAACAACAGCCTTTATCCTCATCAACATTTGGCCAAAAACATTAAGCTAGACGAAAAACTTGCCCGTTCTTCGTTTGCGCTTATCTCTCCCCTTTTTTTATTTTCTTTTCTTGTTCTGGTTTTTTTTGTTGCCCCCTTTCGTTTGGGTTGCTTTTGCAGTCATTTTGGTTTTATTTTCTTTTTTTTTTTGGGGTCATTTTTGTTTTATTTTCTTATGCTTTTTTATCGTCTTTGTTGTTTTTGTTTTGCTAGTTCGCTTGCAATCTCTTTCAGGGCTGTTAGTTGGATTACTTGAGTGCATATGCTGGTATGCCCATACACACAAACACCTTTACATGCTTACTTTCGCTTTCGCATTATCGTTGCCGCATTGCCAAAGTGCCATTGTTACTTAAAGTTTCCGCTTCTGTTTCGGTCTCTTTTATACCCTTTTTTCTATTATTTCTTGCATTCTTTTTCGTTCAACTATACATCATCCGGCATCTAACTTCTGCTTTTATGAGTATGCTTCCTACTGATACGTTATCTGTTTAAAATCACAAAGTTTCCTCGCATTTAGACACTTGAGTGGGTGTAATAACATTAAAGCTTCAAGTTTGTTTTTCTTATTTTATATGGAGACGGTTGCCACCTATCTTTTAGATATCTTGCTTAACTACTTTTTATTTCTTTTTGTATACTGAGATTGAAGTAGAATTTGAAAACTTTTTCAAGATATATTTACTATTTTACTCGAACAAACTACTTCAATAATTGAGGATAAATATTTATGTGCAGCGAGTAATTGAATGAAATCTATTGCAGGCACACAACCGCACTGTTCCGATGGCTGACTGGAGCATCATCAAAGCGGAGGCTCCGCAAAAGAACAGTGTGTCCTTCCTTCTCCAAATATCGGAGGAGAGTATCGAGCCACTGGGGAAAGTGGACAATAAACTTCGGTTCGGCGTCAGGAAAACGCAACTGAAGATATTCCGATCTGCTAATCCGGAGGATGAACAGGACGAGGTTGACGGCGACAACGAGTTGCTCACAGGCATGCAACTTGACGACGCCGCGTCTACCAAAAACGATGGCGCTAATGAGCAGCACCCGGGAGTGCAGCTTAGCGACGCCGTCAAATTGTAAAGCGACCAGCAGCATGGGTCTCAAGGTTGTCCAAATAAACCTGCAGCACTCGCGGACTGCAACGGACAACCTAACCGTTCTCCTATCGGAGGAGGATGTCGACATCGCTTTAATCCAGGAGCCCTGGGTGCGGAGCACCGAGGTGAAGGGGTTCACTGGGAACAACCACAACCTTTTCTACAAACGGACTGAAGGTAACCCCAGATCTTGTATTGTAGCTAAGAAACATTTGAACATATTTTTAATCCCATCATATTGTTCACAGGATGTGACGGCTGTGGAGGTAGAAGCCGCTGACGGTGTCGGCATCATACTGGCTTCCATCTACATGGCACATGATCGGCCAGCACCACCCGAGGAGGCTCGTCGGCTGGTGTGTGAAGCCAGAAACAAGAACCTGCTGCTCGGATGCGATGCCAACGCGAGGCATGCGTTGTGGGGAAGTTCCGAGACAAACGACCGAGGTGAGTCTTTATATAATTTTATTATTAATACTAACTTATCGGTATGTAACAGGGGTAACACTCCCACTTTCACCTTTCCTAGTACGGAGTACTTCAGAGGATGGGAGGAAGTGATTGATGTTACTCTACTGTCTGAAAATAGCTTAGTAAGGGTAGATAATTGGAGGGTATCCAATAAAAGGTCCTTTTCTGATCATAGTTGGATCCTCTACGATTTGGATCTTAAGGTAGATCCACCCCTACCGTATCGAAATCCTTTAAGAACCAACTGGAAGAGGTTCAAAAATGCAGTAAACAAGAGGATAGGAGGGACTCCTATCCCTCAAATCACTCTCACGGAAAGCCTTGAGAGTAGGGTCATAACACTGGAAAAGGCATTTAGTAGGGCCTACAAAACGTCCTGCCCCATAAAATTTAGCAAAAAAACTCACCCTCCTTGGTGGAGCAGTGAGCTCTTAAAACTAAGGGAAAAATCTAGATCAACGTTTAACCTCAGCTACTCGACGGGAAATTGGGAATTGTATAGAGAAAGTCGGAGACAGTACAAGAAGGCAATCAGGGCCGCCAAAAAAGAGAGCTGGAGGGAATTTTGTTCGTCAATCGAATCCACTAGGGATTCTGCTAGGCTTAGCCGGGTTCTTTCCAAAGACCACTCTATGGCTTCTTGGGTCAAGAAACCTGATGGAACTTGGACTGCTACAGCAGAAGAATCGCTAGAGCTTCTGCTAAACACGCATTTTCCGGGATGCAGCCCTTACGAAAGGGAGAGGGAAAACATTAGGCGGAGCCAATATAATCCACAGCATCTTGCAAATGAAATCATTACGAAAGAAAAAGTTGCATGGGCAATCAAATCTTTCTCACCCTTTAAATCTCCGGGGCCAGATGGGATCATTCCAAAGATGTTACAGGAAACCTTGGACTGTATCCTACCATGGCTAGAGGAAATTTTTAAAGCGTGTTTAAACTTAGGCCATATTCCAGACAGCTGGAAACTAGTCAAGGTCGTCTTCATACCAAAAGTAGGTAGAAGAGGACATGAATCAGCGAAAGACTTCAGGCCAATCAGTCTTTCGTCTTTCCTGTTAAAAACTTTTGAAAGACTTTTGGATACGCACCTCAGAAGCTCTTTGGAGAGCTCTGGTATATCAACTGCACAACACGCATACCTTAAAGGCAAATCTACGGAGACGGCGCTTCACGAGGTTATCGGAACAATAGAGGGCTCTCTAGAGAGCAAACATTATACCATGGCGGCATTCTTGGATATCGAAGGCGCCTTTAACAATGTTAGCACAGATGCAATCCAACGGGCGTTGATAGACCTGGAGGTGGACAGTTGCATTAGCAACTGGGTCATCTCCATGCTAGAAACGAGGATCATCAAAGCTAATATGGGTAATATCAACATAACCAAGAAGGTCCACGGGGGCACTCCACAAGGGGGAGTATTATCTCCACTTCTTTGGCTATGTGTGATCAGCAAAATCTTAACAAAACTTGACGGAGGTGGGGTAAAAGTGGTGGCGTACGCTGATGATGTGGTGTTAATGGTATCAGGACTGTGTCCAAATACGATCAGTGGGATCATCCAAAGGGCTTTAGGCGAGCTTAACTCTTGGGCCACAGGATGTGGGCTAAGTTTAAACCCGCGTAAAACAGAACTTATGCTTTTTACCACCAGATACAAGGTACCAACTTTTACCCTACCAAATATCAACGGACAAACTCTGGCTTTATCAACCAGTGCAAAGTACTTAGGGGTAATTTTGGAACCCCAAACTTAGCTGGAAGTTAAACGTCGAAGAACGGGTAAGGAAAGCAGAAATTGCTTTATATGCCTGCAAACGTATGCTTGGAAGAAGTTGGGGTCTTCAACCTAAGCATACATTATGGCTGTATAAGGCGGTTATACGACCCATTTTATCGTATGGTTCGGTAGTTTGGTGGAAAGCTCTAGGGAGAGAGTACAATACCAAATTACTCGGCAGAATACAAAGATCAGCCTGTGCAATAACGGTCGGTGCAATCAGATCATGTCCTAGAGAGGCTCTCAATGCACTGACACACGTTATTCCAATAGACCTACACATAAAGAAGACGGCAACCATAAGTGCATTTAGGTTAAATGAAGCGGGTCGCTGGAAAGGAAAAACTTATGGTCACGCTAGTCTATTATTGCGACAAACTCAGTTAACCTCGGAGAGGACTGACTACATCGTCCCGATGGTAACGTTCAATAGGAATTTTGCCACACTCTTTCCATCTAAAAAAGAATGGAAGAAGGGATTCTCTCTAAACAACTTCGATACCACAGTCTATACAGATGGCAGTAAAATGGATTGTGGTGTCGGAGCTGGTATATATTCTCATAAACTTGGAATTGAAAAATCTGTGCGTCTCCCTAATACCAGCAGCGTCTTCCAAGCGGAAGTACTAGCAATTGGGGAAGCCTGTAGGTTACTAATCGCAGATTTTTCTTTTAAGGGCAATATCGCTATTCTTTCGGATAGCCAAGCCGCAATCCAGGCGCTGGACGCGACTAGAACAACCTCTAAAGTGGTGGAGCAAAGTAGGAATAGCCTCACCAACTTGAGTGAAAACCATAGAGTAACCTTGATTTGGGTCCCGGGACACCGGAACATAGAAGGTAACGAAAAAGCTGATGAACTGACAAGAGGGGGATCTGCCATGAATAGCGCTCATGCAGTACCAGTATTCACTCCACTAGGTGCGGTCAAGAACGCAATTTCCCTAAAATACCTTCGAATTGCAGATTGTAGATGGAAAGACCAGACGAAATGCAAAATCAGCAGAACGTTATGGCCCACCTACAACCTCAAGCAATCGTTGACATTAATAAACATGAAACGACGGGACACCTGCAGACTTACGGCAGTCATAACTGGCTTCTGGTCCATCGGAGAACAAGCCGCCAAAATGGGCATCCCTCACAACACATACTGTCATAGTTGTAAACAACCGCAGAAAAAGGAAACAATCTTCCATTTCCTCTGTGAATGCCCTGCCCTATGGAAGGACAGAATGTTAACCCTGGGCAAACCGCTGTTCGAGAGTCTCGAGCAACTGTCTGGCGTAGACGTCAACAACCTAATAAGGTTCCTAAACCGCACAGACTGGATATAGTCCAGCAGCAAATAACTGTTAAACAATTTGGTAACGAGGATGTGGCAACAAAATGGTGCGGAAGCGCTAGTTGGATTCTGGATGAATCACCACTCTAACCAACCAACCAACATTCAATCCAACATAAGCTGCCAAAATTTCGCGCGCTCTCAGTTTCTATCGAGTTTGATATCGAAGTCGCATCAAAGCCCAACAATTTGAGATGAATTAGTCTCAATGTGACGCAATTTTGTTTTTAAAGAACTGTTTTACTAAATAAAAAAATGAATTTGAGTTCCCGAAGTATTTATGTTGAGCTTTAGGCGTTTAATTGCTTATCTGTTTGTGTACTACGGCGGTCTAGTTTACTAGTGACAAGTATTAGTTTGAGGAAGAAGAAATCCATTATTTTTTCGGTAGATCGCTGTAACGATATCTCGTAAGTTATCGATCATACAATTTGAAGTTTATGCTCGTTGCTAAGTTCAAAGACATTTCACACTAAGGAAATTCTTTCGCTGTTTTTGGTTTGTTCCCTTCCATTGTGAGTAACAGGGCGTTAACAATGGAAGGCAGCGAAGAGAAAATTCGGTACATTCTACAGTTTTTCTTTGATAAAGGCGAAAAGAAGAAAATACAAGCCAGGTCGCTCAAATTGAGAATGCTGTTTATGAAGCCTACAGTATCGGCTAATTACTAATAGCAACTAATTCCGTGCAATTTCGGGCTCGTCAATTCCGCTCAGGCATTTTTGATGTTAAGGGAAATATCGAAAATGCCGATGAAATCACAGAAATAGTCAAAGTTGATCGTCAAGTTAGTAAGTTTAGCATTGCCCAGGAGCTAAAGATCGACCACAAGACAGTTTTAAACGATAATACTAAATAACTAAGTCACTGAAAAAAATATGGAAAAAAATGTATAGTCTTAAAAGAAATATTAAAAAAAAAAAAATGTTATGCTATACTCGAAACCCATTTACCGGGTAGTTGAACTCTCTCTGAAGTAGAGAGTGGCATGAACAATAATGGTAGCGACGGTGGAATCTCTAGGTACAGCTGGTATATTGCTAGTTGGATAGTGACAACAGGATCGATAAGGTTTTCCGTTTCTTCCTTTGAGAACTTTAAGTCCCCTGGACCTGAGGGAATATATCCAGCAATGCTTAAAAAGGAGGAGACAGGCTGATTGAGGCCCTAAAAAGTATCTTCACAGCCTGTCTTGCACTTGGTCATATACCATCCCAATGGCGACGCGTAAGAGTAGTATTTATTCCGAAACCAGGAAAATACGACTATTCCCTAACAAAAAGCTTTAGACCAATCAGTTTGACATCCTTCGTATTGAAAGGTCTAGAACGAGTATTGGAGAAACATATCCGAGTGCGGATATTGCCAAGAAGTCCAGTTAGCAGAAATTAACACGCTTACCAGAGTGCAAATTCATGTGAATCAGCCTAACACGATCTTGTTAGCAAGATTGAAGCCGGGCTGGAAGCTGACGAATACACAATGGGCGTGTTCGTGGACATTGAGGGGGCTTTGGAAAATGCCACTTTCAGCCCAATATGTTCTTCTTCCGAACGACACGGGGTTTATCAAACCATTGTAAAGTGGATATATTCCATGCTCTCTGAGGGGCTGTTAACCGCTGGTGAGAACAGTGACGAACTAATCACCGTCAGGGCCAAGCAAAGATGCCCCCAAGGGGTTGTTCTTTCTCCGCTGCTATAGTGATTGGTCGTAGACTCTCTACTAGCGGAGATGCAGGAACTCGGTTTTCATGTCCAAGCATATGCGGACGATGTCTGTGCGCTAATATCGGATAAATCCCAGAGAATTCTGGAGAATGACTGGTGCATGAGGTAAGATCCGAACAAAACCACCATAGTCTTGCTCACGAGAAAACGGAAATTGGATGGACTTAGTATTCTAGCACTGAAAGGTGTAACACTTGGTAAAAGTTAAGTATCTAGGAGTATTCTTGCTTAAGAAGCTGATTTGGGAGACACGCGTTTCACAGAAGGTGAATCGCGCATTAGGGATTTTGCAGCAATGCCACAGAGCCTTTGGTAAAACCTGAGATCTGAAGCCTGCTGTGGACCTGTTCCTATGAATTTGTTTCAACAACAAAACTATTTTCGACATGAAAACTATTTCTCTTGTGCACAAATTTGTTTGGAAAGGAAGAAAGTACTTACTGCGCTTGCTGTAAATTGTTCAATATCACCTAAGACAAGAAGTTTTCGCTCCCTCGACAATCGGTTCTACGTTACGGGAATGACCCAGATTAATATCCGGCCAAGAGCTGCCACTCCAGCAGCATTCCCCGCATATGCATGGCGAATATGTATGCTGTTACAAAAACAACAAAAACCACAAATTTTCACACCTAAATCGTAGCTATTCATTTGAGGACAATTAGCTAATTTTTGTGCTTAAGAAAATTTTTTTTTTTTCAAATCACTAAAAAATTTTAATTTAACCCTAGAATCGTAATATACGTAAATTTTACGTGTATGTCGCAAAAAAAGTCAGTTACACTTTACCGTTCGGCGCTATCGCTACGACCTCTTGGCAGTGCTTCCTTTATTTTATTGTTGCATTAACAAGTGAATCATAAATCAGTTGTTACTTCGCGTTTAGCTTTAATCGTTCTTTAAAAAAAGTGAGCACGTAAATTTTACGTGGTCTTAGCATTAACGTATACATTTTTGTACGTAAGTTTTACGTGGTCTTGTTATTAGCGTATAAATATTTGTAAATGAAATTTATGTTCCGTGCGGTTTTCAGGAGAAATAAAAGAAAGTAATGGAAAACTCAAGTCGTTGCCTTGCCGATGCAAAAATAGAAGCCCTCCTGGACAGTATTGACAGCGATGTAAGCTTTACTGAGGACCACCTTGAAGAGGAAGTTGATTTTGACAGTGACGATAGTTTGGAGGATCCAGACTACTCTCCTGAATTCCAGGAAAATACTTTTGAAGAGGAACTGATGAAAGCCGTGGAGTCCGCTCAAAATATGGCATCTGAAAAAAAAAAAATAAAGGTCCCCCGGCAAAAAAACAAAAGTCAGCACCAACTGTGCAGCTACAACCAAATGACATTGAAGATGTCTCTTCAGTGTATCTAGTTCTAATCCACTTTTGGGAAGGAATGGTCATGTTTGGAGTAGCAATCCAGTGCATCGTAGTAGCGGAAGAGCAATGGCTATGAATGTTGTTTATATTCGACCAGGTAAATATTATTAAAAGCGGATGTTTTTTAAACACTGTTATTAAAATAAAACATAAACTAGGTTTATATCTAGGAGCCAATGATGCTATCGAACCCATCGATGCGTTTGGCTTATTTTTTAACGACGAAATACTAAACGAAGTGCTTTTGAGAACGAACGAAAAAATTGCACAACTACTGTTTCAGATACAAATCTTTGTGAACTGAAGGCCTTGCTTGGACTTATATTTCTCTCCGCAACTTTAAAAAATAATCATCTCACCACGGATGTACTGTTTGACCCCAATTACTCAGGCGACAGGTACAAAGCAATAAAACTATGCCAGGAATGTAAGCAGAATTTCGCATAAATTTGTTTATAATTAACTTTAAGAAACATAAAACTTTGTATTTTCAATAAATAAAATCAAAACAGAAGATATACAAGTTTTTGTTGAACATTTATTTTAAATTTTTGTGTTGTACGTAAAATTTACGTATATTAGCATTAACGTAGGGTAAAACTATCTTACGATTCTAGGGTTAACTACTTTCAGTATTTTTTATATAATTCTGTCATGTGCGTGTGTGTTTATGGGGCTTCACCTTCCAGTTTCATGGGATCGCAAGAAATGTTTTTCCTTTCCAGACACCTGAGTTCATTAAGGCAGGTTTTGGAGATGCTACCTCAAAGACATTGACTTTGCTCAGCGAATAAGTACACATAAGTATCAATAATCTAGACCAAAAAAAAAATCTAAGCTAATGCAAAATAGGTAGATAATCCAATTTGGTGAGCGGTTGTAGATAAAAGAAAAAGGATTTTCTTGAGAAATTAGGTATTCTTTTTGCATTCCCATATATCATATGTTAGAGCGCTTGAGGCTTCAAAAAATATTTATTTAAATTTATTGACCTCCTGTGAGTGCTAGCTGTCGGTAAAGGGATAGTCTACAAGCTCCAAAATCCAACGTAGTCTATTTGCAATAACCCAGATTACCGCTTTCTCATATACATGACAGTTGCTATGGCTTTGGCTTGAGGGGAAATACTCGTAGTATGGATTTCAGTATAAGGTTTCGACTAGTACTAGAACTAAAGTACGTACAGATTCTTGAAGAAGGTTAAGGTTATTTTTTCCCCTTGTTCACTCCACTCGGGAGCATAGGGCCTCGACAAGACCCAGTCTTGCGTTGGTTTCGTTAATTTATTTTGCTTCCTGGCAGGGTAGGTGATTAGACTGCTGCTATCAGTTCTAAATAGTGGGAATGCCCACCTGCCGTTGCTTAGGAACAACACCTTCTAACTGTTTAGAGCGCCATCTGTGTTTCCATTTTTCTGGCAGAAGGATCACACAACTGGTTGAGACTTCGCTTAATTTCGTGTGTCTGCGCTATTACCGCGGTCGCTCGCTTGTTCTTGCCACTGATGTAATGGGTAACTGTGTTTTTTTCTTGGTTTTTTGTTTGTTTTAGTAGCCACAATGCAAGTAGTGCGCTGGCTGTTGTGCGGGAGTAAGGATTCGAAGGATAAGGTTTGTGGGGTTGAGGAATGCAAATTTTTATTTTTATTTTTTTAGAAACTAGGAAAGTAGATAAGCTTGGAAAAGTGCGAGGACCGTGCTTTACGTGGGATTCGAACCCATAACTTCTAGGGTGGCAGGTTAGTGCACTTACGCTAGACTACCGAGGCCGCTTAGGGTTAAAGTTCTTATGGGGGCCTAGAATATACGTTACACGGTTGAAAGGTCAATTCTTCTTAGACGTGACGAATTGACGGTATGTAACAGCGACCGAGCCGATGGATTGGGTGGTGTCTCAGCCGATGCTAGTAGTTTTGTTAGATTACTGCTATTTCTGTTGCCACTAATGGAATATTAAGGACTCGTTGGTTATGTATCACGACGTTCCAGTAACCATTCTTAATATATCAGATTGCCTTCATTGTATAATTGCAATATTGCGTCCAGATTCGCTTGATAATTGTATTGTAGAGAAGGATTCTATGATCAAGGCTAAGCCCGGAACAGGAATTGGATAAGCCAATGAAGATCTTTCGTGTTTACCTTCATCTGTCTTTGGTCTCAATGTGCCTTTTCCATGTCAGGCGCCTGTCCATACAAACACCAAGGTATGCAACTTCTTTAGAATGAGGTATGAGTGTGGAGTTTAGATATACACTGGAGTTGTCGCTTCTATTTAGCATAAGAGTCACGTGCTTACACTTTTGCTCATTCACTTTGATGCGCCAGTCTGCCAACCACTTTACTATGACTCTCAGATGACTGTTGAGTTCACCCGACGCTCTTATTGCACACTCAGAGCGACAAAGGATTGCAGTGTCGTCAGGAAACGTGGATGTAAATATTTGTGGGTTTGTGAGAAGGTCCGCCATGAATATTACATATAAGGGTGGACTCAGTACACTGCCTTGTGGTATGCCGGATTTAATATCGACTTCATCAGTTAGGTAGTTTTTATATATTACCATAAACACCTGATTTGTAAGATACGATTTTTTTATTTTCTATGAGCTTCTTGGCAGTGTGCGTTTGATTCTCTAGACAAGTCGCTTGCGACATACTCTGTCGAACGATTGAGCTACATCAAGAAATATAGCTGAGCAATATTCCCGTCGCTCAAAAGCATTCTTTATTTCGAAGCTGATGCAATTGTCTTACTCGATTGTGCCGTGGTTCACACGAAAACCGAACTGATGAGCTGGAATTATGTTGTTTTGCTGCAGATGCGGCATCAATTTTCGTTTTAGCAACTGTTAAGTAGTTTGGAGACAGATGGCAGCAGACTTATAGGTCTGTATGAAGGTGCCTTGGCTTTATTTTTTCCTGGCTTTGGGATCACTGTAATGGTCGGGTGCAATTGGCGGGGAAATCCCTTATTGGGTGGTTGACCAAGACCCTCCTCCAATGTGTGGCGCGAGTTTTGATGTTTTCGGAAGATGTTGCTTTACGACAGAAAAACAGCCGGAGTTTTGTCATTGCCTGCCAAGGATATTAGCGCTATTAGAAACACTCTCTTCTGTTATTTAGTGGTTCATATACCCGCCGTGGGTCTCAAACAGGGTCCCTACCAATTGGTTAGCACACATCATTCGGCTACGGCGGCCGCCATCAAATAATAACCAAACTTTTGCAACTTCCTGGACAGAAAAGTTTGTAGTCAGAAGCAATTTCAATTGCAAGCTTTGCTTGACTTATTCAAAGACGCCTCAGACGTTAATAGAGTCAAACAAGAAGAAATAGTTAAACATGTAAATAATATAATATAATATCCAAAAACAAGGAACTGTCTATCAAGTTTAATTGTGATGGACGTAGCGCTGCGAGCGTAAATGATATTCCCTCTCCAAATATAGGCAGCTAAATGTTTATGAAAGTGATGCCAAGGAAGGTAGAAAAAACCCATTTCAATGGAGGCGTCGCGTACTCCAAACCTATTAATTTATATGTAGCGCTGAAAGCTATTCGAGTGTAAGAGAACACACATACATGCACATTTCTGTAGCATGCGAGTACCCGCACACGCGGGACCGGCTGTTCGGTACATTACATCATTTATCAAAGTCAGCTGACTGGCAGTGCAAATCTATTACATCCGCTTCAGATGTAAACATACACATGCGTACATACTTGCATATACGAGGTGTGTTCAAAAAATGAGGTGAACTTTCATTTATCTCAAAAAATATTTAGTGATTAATAAGATTTCAATTTTATCTCCTTCAAAGTAGTCCCTTCAATGTAATGAACGATAGGTTGGAAGGAATTCCGATCAGCCAAATCACTCTCACGGAAAACCTTGAGAGTAGGGTTACAACATTGGAGAAGACATTTAGTAGGGCCTACAAGACGTCGGGTTTAATTAAATATAGCAAAAAAACACATCCTCCCTGGTGGGGCAATGAGCTCTCGAAATTAAGGGAAGAAGCCAGAAAAAATTTTAACCTCAGCTACTCAACAAATAGTTGGCAACTATACAGAGATAGTCGGAGACAGTACAAAAGGCGACTAGGGCCGCCAAGAAGGAGAGCTGGAGAGATTCTTGTTCTTCGATCGAATCTACCAGAGATTCTGCGAGGCTCAGCTGTATCTGGTCCAAAGATCATTCAATGGCTTCTTGAGTCAAGAAGCCAGATGGCACTTGGACTTCTACGGCAGAAGACTCTCTAGAACTTCTCTTAAATACTCATTTTCCGGGATGTAGCGCTCACGATAGCGGTGTTGGGAGAATTCAGCGGAGCCGCTATGACCCACAGCATCTTGCGGATGTAATAGTCACAAAAAAGAAGGTTGCGAGGGCACTCAAATCGTTTTCACCTTTCAAATCTCTCACCTTTCAAAATCGTCATCATTCATATCTTCTCGACCTGCTGTAAACATTTTCTTGAGCCAGAGTACTCCCACCGTATGCCACTGTCAACATTTCAAGTGCTTTTGAGAACATAATTGCATTTTTTACATGATATTTGATACAACCTCTTCGATCTATTTTTTAGCTATTTTGGTAGCAGAAAATCGCCGAACACGCAAAACACTTGTCTTCTTTATGCCTCTCACAAACAAACTAAAATTGCTAAAACCGTAAACATATCTTCGAGTCGAACGTATCAACATAAAAAATGATAACAATAATCGAAAGTCTAATGTACATAGCCCGCGAAATTTGAAAATCTACCTAATTTTTTGCACACCCCTCGTACATATTTGCATAGAATTAAAACATTCGCATACACGTACAGTGTATGCCAATGTATTCACCATTTAATAAAGTTGTTTAGCCAGAGCCAAGTGGTTGTTGGGCCTAAAATTCGCCGTATGTGTTGGAATTATTAATGCGAAAAATTCAAGTGGAAAATTGGAGCATTCCTGCTGACAAATTCACGTACACAATCGATAACGATTGAGTTACAAATGCATGCAAATAACCTTGGTTGTTGAAGGTGGATTTTTTTCTTTCTTTTGTTGTTGTTTACATAAATACATCTTGCAATTACATACTCGTATGCGTTTGTGTGCCTTCGGAGGTTAAAAGGAACCTATCGCAGTGTATGGGGTGTATGGTAGAGGATAGAGATAGCATCTTATCCCGTAAGCAGTTGGACCTCGTAGTGCACGCGGTCGCTGAAAGGACCTGGTTCTCATCCAAAACCTAATTCTCCGCCTCTGGCTCCAAGCGCCACACCCTGGTAAACCATGTCGACTCATGGGCTAAACCTGACGGAGGGTATCTGTTCTAAGCCACCACAACTTATCTGTGTTCTTGGGTCAGACAGAGAAATTGTACGATTGGTGGAGCAGGATTGTGCAACAAGGATCGCAGCGGACGAACCAACAGGCCAACGGTGTAACCTTCAAAAACTGCGACAACTTTAAATCCTGGAGCCTTTCTGGCAGCCAAAAAGCCCCCAGGTAGGCGTCTGCCTCCAAGTTAGGAGCGGCCTTTAAAACCTTACGGCCTGTTCGCAGACCTAAGCTGGCAGCCCCAGCGGCGAACTCGGATGCGTAGCCTAATCAGTTGCCTATCTTAAAACTTATTGATTACTGAAACCACAACAATACAAAGAAATCGACCGGAATTTTCGATGACGAACTTTGGAATGAAATTAAGGACACGAATTGGAACTTGGAACGTCAGAACTCTATTGGGAACCTCGAAACTAGCACAATTGTGCAAGGAGTGCTCAAATTATAAATTACATATCCTTGGCTTATCGGAAACGAGATGGGCTGACATTGGTGAGCTCAAAACAACCGACAACTTCACATTCCTCTACTCGGGGAAAAAAAATAACGAACCGCGGGCAGGCGGCGTCGGTTTCCTTCTGTCAAGATACGCACGTGACGCTCTGTTGGACTGGAAACCACACTCCGATCGTATTATAGAAGCTAGGTTTCGCTCCAGAGCTAGAAACATAACATGCATCCAATGTTACGCGCCCACTGAACTATCTGAGATGTCAATTAAAGAAGATTTTTACAACAACTTAAGCTCTGTGTTGTCAAGTGTCCGAAAAGGCGACATCGTCATTATTCTAGGCGACTTCAATGCCTAAGTTGGAAACGACAACACATCGCTACAAAATGTCATGGGAGTTCACGGCATTGGCAGAATAACTGAAAATGGCCGTATTCTCACCGAAATGTGCGCTACTAATAATCTGGTTATTGGTGGCACGTTATTTCCCCATAAGTACATACACAAAGTGACTTGGGTGTCGCCGGACTCGCACACGGAAAACCAAATTGACCATATTCTGATCAGCAAAAAATGGAGAGGCTCACTGCTCGATGTAAAGAACAAGCGAGGCGCAGATATAGGAAGCGACCACCACCTTATTTTGGCTACCCTACGTCTTAAAGTAGCAGCAGTCAAGAGGGAGAATAAACAAACGCGAAGGCACAATGTATCGCAGTTGAAGGTGGCCGAAGTGGCAAACGCATACACTGATGCTCTGAAGTCAGCTGAAAGAAACAACCCTGGTGAGTCGCGTGATCACTGGCCCGGTATTAAAAACATTTTTATAACTGCTGCTAACAACCACATTGGTTACATCAAAACAAACCGAAAAGAATGGATATCCGACGAAACTTGGAATCTTATTCAACAACGGAAAGCTGCCAAAGCCGCAATCAATACCGCTAGAACTCGAAGCGCGAAGCTTGATTCGCAGAGAAAACACAACTTACTAAACCGCATGGTTAAAAGAAGCGCGCGTTGCGACAAAAGAAGACGAATCGAAAACATTGCTAAAGAAGCACAGGCCGCAAGCGAGACACACCGCAGCAGGGACTTGTATAAAACAGTGAAGCAGCTAGCGAACCGCCCGTCTACCACTAGTAAGCCAATCCGAGACGAGAATGGCTCGCTTGCCAGCTCAAGTAACGACCAACTCAAAGTCTGGGAAAACTTTTACAAAAATCTACTCTCCAACACTGACGGAAGCAGCAATTTACAATGCAATTGCGCTAGACACGCTGATAACGATAGCGTTCGGACGCAATGCCCCTCCATGAAAGAAATTGCAGATGCAATAACAACATTAAAAGCCAATAAGGCGCCTGGCATTGATAACGTCGCACCAGAACTATTAAAGGCAGACCCAATTACTAGCGCTAAGCTCGTTCAACCTATCATCGAACGCTTCTGGTCAGACGGGCACCTTCCAGGCGAGCTTAAGGAAGGAGTTATAATAAAAATTCCAAAAAAAGGCGATCTCTAGCAATGTACTAATTGGAGAGGAATTAAACTTATATGCAGCGTTAATAAAATCATTGCCCATATTATAAATAAACGAATCCACGAAGCTTACTCGACATCAATATTTCGTGAAGAACAAGCGGGCTTCAGGCCACGCCGATCATGTGTTGACCACGTAAACAGCCTTCGGGTAATAGTGGAGCAAAGCGTGGAATATCGGTCACCGCTTTATTTAATATTTATCGACTTTGCTAAGGCATTCGATACTCTTCGTCACGACGCTATTTGGGCCGCGTTCCGATGTAAAGGCATTCCCGAAAGAATGATTAATCTCATTATAAACTTATATACGGACGCACGCTGCCGAATCCTACATGAAGGACAGCTAAGCGAGCCAATAATTGTTAAAGCTGGAGTAAAACAAGGTTGCCCGCTCTCTCCAACTCTCTTTAACATTGTCCTTGACGCCATTTTAGGTCAGGCTCTTGCTAATCAGAGAGGCATCACATGGGGTCTTCGTGGATCCTTAAAAGACCTCGATTACGCCGACGATATTTGCATCCTTGCGCACAAATACGACGACATGGCACGAAAACTCAAATCGATATCGACACTGGCATCGAAAGTGGGACTCAACATCAATGTCTCTAAAACCAAGGCCATGCGCATAAATGCAAACAACAAGCGCCCATTCCTACTAAACTCAACACCTTTAGAGGAAGTTCAAAGTTTCTGCTACCTAGGATGCATTATCTCAACCTCTGGCGGCTGTGCGGAAGACATCGAAAACAGAATAAATAAGTCGCTGCAAGCATTCGGTCAATTGAAAAACATCTGGAGCTCCTCATTCTTGTCGCGTGGCACCAAACTAAAAATATTTAATTCCAACGTCATATCCGTTTTACTATACGGATGCGAAACATGGAATGCTGCGCCACGGCTAATACAACGCATGCAATCTTTTACAAATCGTTGCCTTAGGCATATACTAAAGATAAGGTGGCCAGAAACTATATCCAACGACAGACTGTGGGAGCTGACGAACCATACGCTCATCAAAACAAATATTCTGAAAAGAAAGTGGAACTGGATCGGCCATACGCTCAGAAAACCCGCACAAGATATCACGAGGCAAGCCATTGAATGGAACCCACAGGGATCACGCAGAAGGGGACGCCCAGCGCATACTTGGAGAAGACAGCTAGAGAAGGAGATAACATTAAGTGAAATGAACTGGAATGAAATTAAAAGAATGTCATTGGACAGGGACAGATTTAAGAGTTTTGTTGTAGCCCTATGCTTCACTATGGAGTAAAAGGAATACATATATCGCAGAAATAAAGCGACTTTAACTTTTCGAGCGCTTCTGGTGGAAAGTAATGCGCATTTTGCAGTGACATAAACAGCAAGCAAACTTTTATTGTTCTTTTCTGAATTAAACTTAGAAGGAAATAATAGCCTAGGTCATCTCGGTTGATTGTCTTAGCACTACTGCCTTTCGTAATGCAATATGATTATTCATAATTACAGTGGCCGCACAATTTATTCGTACACCCTGCGTAGTAGGCAAAAAAATTTAGGCAAAATATCAGGTCAGTCCATAAGTTCGTGCGTATTTTACCCATAATTTCACTTTTGTACGATTTTTGCATACAAAAAATTATTCGCGATTATGATGTATTGTGCATTCAACAAGTAATTTTAATCGCGGATAGAAGCACGTGTTGTTAAAAAATAAAATGGAATCTCCGAACGCGTATAAGAGGCACATTTCGTATTTTTTTTAAAAGTGGTAAAAATGCAACAACTGCTGCTGCAGAAATAAACACTGTTCACGGAGAGGATACCGTGAGTGTAAGCACTGCGAAAAAGTGGTTTTCAAAATTCCAAAGTGGTAACTGCGACGTGGAGGATGCCCCGCGCGCTGGTCGTCATGAAGTCTTTAACTCCGACGCCTTGCTCGAACTCGTGGAAGCTGAGCCAAATTTGACAGCCGATATGATAGCTCAGAGGTTAAATTCATCGCATGGAATAGTTCACAGGCACCTGGTGCAGTTCGGAAAGGTTTCAAAGTAGAGAGTGAATGTGTGTTCTCAGCTGCTGCAATGGCTTGAAAATTAAAGTCTTTTGAACCGTATCGTTACTGGTGATGAAAAATGGGTAACTAACAATAAGCCTGTTCGGTAACGCCAATGGTTAGTTAAAGATGAAACACCAGAACCGGCCCCTAGAATGACCACTAGAGATTCACCCCAAGAAGATTTTCCTGCCTATTTGGTGGGATATGGCCGGTACTATTTTGAACCTTTATTATGAACTTCTGGAACCAAATCAGACGGTAAATGCTGATTATTTTTCCCATCAGCTATCAAACCTGAATGAGGCACTTAACAAAAATCGACCGTCTTTAGTGAATAGACGCAAAGACCTCATACCGCAAGGCAAACATTAGGCAAGCTGAACGAGCTCGGATGGGAGCTAATGACGCATCCACCATACTCTCCGGATATTGCAGCTTGTGATTATTACCTTTTCCTTGGAATTCAATCCCATATAAGCATGAAGAACTATTCCTCAAAAGAAGTTATAAAAAGGGATAACGAAGCGTATTTTGGCTCCAAGGACAAACAATTTTTTGAACAGGGTATTAGAAATTTGCCTAAATGTTGGGAGGACATTGTAAATAATGAAGAAAAATATACTATTGCTTAATAAATACTTTAAACATCTGTTTTATTAATTTTAAAACCACCTTTAAAACACGCACGAACTTATGGACTGACCTGATGGATCAATCAGATTAACTGCGGTCTTTATCTATATCACTAAAATATATGTAAAAAAAAATTTAAATAAAACTTGAAACAAACTAAGTTGAAGCTCACAAAAAGAAATATATATTCTAACTTTTTACAAATTGTTTTAAGAACTTTTATTTCTTCTCATTGGCGTTATAAGCGTTATAGCGTTATATATATTTTCCAAATTTATGTATTGTTTATGCCAAATTGGTGGTATTATTTTAAGAAAGTAATCACGCACTTAATTTTGAAATACTAACCGTCGTTTGGCACTACTTTTTCTTCATCTGAGTGACCTTTTTTTCGGTGAATTCCGCACTGGAGCTACCCTCGACTTTTAAAGCGTTCTCTAAATCAGCACATTTGTCGAGTTCTTGCTAAGAGTGAGAAAAGTCATAGTCGGAAGAAGTAACGACTGAAGCAGATGCAGGTGAAATAGCCAAGACCTCCCATTTCAGTGTTTGTAAGTGTTCTACAATTTGCATGGCATGAGGCCGAACGTTATACAGCAAAATAATTTCAGAAGCGGATAAATTTTATTGCTTTTCAGTAGTGATTTGCAGATAGAAAATCGGTCCATATGGTGTTTGCGTTAAGTTGTGTGGTACCCATACATGGTACTTTTTACCAGGAAGTACAAGGTCCCGACGTGGAACCTCCCGAAGCTAGACAACAACGAACTACTTCTCACAGATCACGTGCGGTATAATACTGGACAGTAAATTGCTGTGGAAGCACAATGTTGAGAAAAGGGTGCAAAAGGTCAGTAACGCGTTGTACGCATGTAAAAGAATACTGGGCGTTACTTGGGGTCTATCACCCTCTGCATTCTATCACATATGCATTGATACTACACGGCAGTAGTTAGACCGATATTGCAGTATGGGGCCTTAGTATGGTGGACTGCGGCAAGAAAACTGACATACTTAATGCCACTGGAAAGGATTCAACGACTCGCTGTTCTGTGCATAACAGGAGCGATGAAAACCACTCCAACGACGGCGCTGGAAACGATACTCAGCATGCCACCTATTGACCTTATGGCGGAAAACCTGGCAGCGAGATCCGCGAGGAGGTTGATGGCTGCTGAAGTATTCACCTGCAGAACCGTCGGCCACAGCTCAATAGGAAAGTGGAGCTCAGGATCCATAGACTACATGCCTCCGTACTTTAACTAGGAGAGAAGGTTTCACACTACAATTGAAGAGGAGGGATGGTACAAAGGCATGAAGCCTGGCCATAGAACTTTTCACATCTATACAGACGGCTCCAAAACTTCAGATGGAGTGGGAGCGGGTGTTTACTGCTCAAAACTATTGATAAGGCAGCCTATCAAGCTGCCAATATTGGCTGTACATGCGTACAAGATAGGGATTGCTAACACAGACAAATGCAGGAAATGCAGAGAGGATGTTGGGGAAACTTTAGAACACCTTTTGTGCGTTTGTCCGGCAATATTAAAAACGCGTTTAAAATGCCTGGGAGCCCCTTTGTTTGAGGGTCTGGAGAACGTCTCAAAAGTATTCTCATAAATATTCCGAAAGGATGATTAATTTTGCGCCACCTTGTACTAAAATGTCTAAAATCTCTCTTAATAATTACCACAATTTTTTAGTGCCATTAAAATTGCATAAACGAAGAATTTACTCACTTCAAATTTGACTTTCCTTAACTTCCTTTTTTATAAACAAATTTAATACCATTTTTTGTACACTGTTAAACATGCAAACCGGATTCATTCACCGATGTAGGTCGCCCCCAATAACGGTCAATGCCACTTACTTTGTCATCGATGCTACAAACATGCACACACACATATGTATGTATGAGTTAAAAGCATGACTTTCGCTGCTGATATGCAAACCTCTGAATGTATGTGTGTGAGTATCCTTGTATTTCATTCACTGTACGAGCATATTTTAAATATTCTGTCAGCGCACCGCATGCCGATTTCCTGACCTCACGTAAAGTTACGTGCCTGCGCGCACACTCACTCGTATACTCACATATGTAAGTATGTATGCTCCACTCGCTCGCAGCCGCACCTTCAGCAACAACCAGGAAAACAACGGCGAGTTTAACAGGAATTAACAGCGTCACGCTAAACGGTTCAAGCTAAAGCCTTATTGAGGTTTCCGTACGTGCCTAGGTGAAGATTGTGACTTGGATGTTGCCCTGGGTGGGACTGCATCTGTGTGTAAAGAAATTCAAGAAAAATATGCTTCCCATATGAAATTCCCATATACTTGTATTCAAATAAGTGGCGTTGCCGTTGTTTATTTTTATTCATTTTTCGTTTTGCTTAGTGTTTGTTCTCAGTTTGCATGCCATGCTTTAGCCATTTGCAAAGTTGATGTTATTCAACTTAATTATTCGTGTTTAGTTTAGTAATAAATGCAATATGTCATCACCAGGCAATAGATATTCACGTCCATAAATCAACGCCACAGGGATATTAGCTACGTATACACAAATCTGTGATGAACAGCTCGTTAGAAGACATCTTTAAAATTAATTACTTTATAAATAAATACCCTCACTCACGCAGCAATGAGCTGGTGTTTTGTTCAGCTAACAGTTGCCGGAATAGTATACGCGAATCCAGATGTACAGTCAGCGTCAAAATGAAGTGAGCATCACATATCGAAAAATTTTCACTTTTTATTTATTTATTTTATAGTTTCAATAATTTTTTTGTGAAGTGAAACTTCTTAGGGGTTGATGGACGAGCGAGAATGGGGAGTAAAATTTCAAGGCCATGCATCGTTCTGGGCACTTTCGTTCCGCGAGAGAGAAAAAATATATAACGTAGAGGAAAAGGAGAGAGAGAGAGCTATACCTCATAAAGGGTGTTTTTTTTAGAGGTTAGGTTTTCAAGATGAAATAAAACGTATATAATTTCATGTTATGGCCAAGAATTTAGCTTTATTATAAAGATAAGGGTTTGCCATTATGTTTTAAAAATGATACCCATTCAACCAAAAGTGAGCCTCATTGCTGAACAAAATTTTCTTCGATGCGTCGCGCGAACCGAACCATTATTTTCGTAATAAATTTGCACGATATGCAAACGTTGTTCAGGTGTAAGTCTATTCATTATGAAAAGGCAAACCAAACTGAGCATAAATCAAGTGACAGCTGTCAAAAAGACCATCTACGAAAAAAGTAGTGCCAACTTGAAAACCTAACCTCTAAAAAAAACACCCTATATATATCTTAGATACACTTTAGGCTATTCTTCCTGAGCTTTTCTGTTTTTTTGGTTTTGGTCTCAATTTTTTTTGACGTTTTTGTTGGTGCCTACTTTTTGGCGCTTATATCCGTTTCCTGGCTAGTGCTTATACGTACTATAAAGTGCTATCCATTCCGGCGTCAGATTTATTGGTATTGTCTTGCCATAATTTGTGCCGTTGCTGCGGTCCTCGAATCGCTGCGTTTGTGCGTGTGATAAACGCTCGGAGTAGTGTGCGTTGTTGCCACGATTTGTTTCCGGCGTTTACCTATACTGGTCGACCCTTCTCCGTTTTTTGTAAAATTTGTCTATTTGTATTCTCTGTAAATGTTGAGAATTTAGTCAGATATATATTCTTTCTCTCTCTCTCTCTCTCTCTCTCTCTCTCTCATTCTCTCGCGGGTCTCTCCCCTTTCTTTGTCTGCCTTAGAAGTTTCTTTTCTGTTTTGTGTACTACGCTACGCGCACTCTTTGTTTAAATATAGTTCATACTACAACAACTGCTACATAAAGTAAACTTTCGAACTTTGTATAAACTTTGTAAGAATTTAGTAAATTTTCTTCAAAGTTTCAAATTATTTGCTCAGAATTTTTAGAAGTTGTATTGGTATGTAGTTTTATAGACCATTGAATTTTGATTTAATAAAGTACAAGTTTCAAGTAGAAATATTTTTTTTCGGACGCGGTTTTGTGCATTTTCTTCTTTGAACGCATACTCCACATTTTTTATATGGAAGAAAAGACCCAACACCCTCAGCTGAAAAAATTGTCAAAAATCAACGGAATTTTCGAACCACTTGAAATTTTCATTTTGTTATACCAGAATTTAATGAATTGCATATCCATAACTTTTCTAAAAATTTTGCGTCAAAGTCTAAGTCAAGTTTGAATTTTGATTTAATTTGGCCGTAATTTTTAAATTTTCTACAAAATTCGAAACTTTACTTTATGCAATAGTTGTTGTGGGATGAACTGTGTTTTTATGAAAAAATAATTCAAATAACAAAATAAATGAATGAATAGTTAAAATTTATCAATATCTGACGGTATATAAGCAAAAGTATAGTTCTTAGGATGGTTCAGAAATCGTCAATGAGCTGTATATTCCTTACCGACATCTCATCGAATTGTTTTATAACGAAAAATCAAATTTATTTTTCAATTTTTTTATTACAAACATACGTATGTCACATCCTCTTATGCCGTAAAAGAAATGTACTTTAAGTAATGATTTAGTTCAACGTTTAAATAGCCATAATTGTTATAAAAATTACTGAGTCTCCAAATTTGACAGCTGTAATAAATTGGAAAAAAATATGACAGCTATGAATATTTTAGAAATTAATGAATTTTTAAATAAAATGTACTGCTTTTATATACTCGAAGCAGTTAAAAATTAAATCCGTTCCACATGAAAATATCTTCTGAAATAAATCCGCACCCAAGTGGTTAGTTACGCTAGGCAACCGTACATACCAAGCAGCCGCTATTTTTTCCTTATTTTTCTTATACAATTTGCTTTATAAATGACTGCAATCTTTTTTCTCTAGAAGCATTTAAATTTTTTTATATGTAGTTTTAAGACCCATATTTAAAGCCAAAACTAGCTGATTGGGATGACTAATTTTCAATCAACAAAATTAGTAATAAGCTTAAGTCTATATCTAAAATATTTCCGATACATTAATAGCTTAAGCAAATAGTCATGTTCCGAGATTTTGTTAATTTTTTTCTTAACTATTAAATTTGTTTCATGATCGGTTAGTTTTTTTATTTATTTTGTTATTTTTTTCCTTGTATTCATTTTAGGTTAAGCTAATGATAAAGGTAATGGTACCTCATTTAATGAGTAACTTTTCAATATTTTTAGTAACAGTTTAGTCGAAAAAATTTTACGAATATGGAAAAAGCTTTGAAAATTAAGAAATTGAGACTTTTGAAAAAAAAAATCGTTTTGTTGAAAAAATTACGAAGGTAATTAAGCTGACATACTGTCTAACTTATAAGTTTTCCAACGATACCTCAAATATGCAAATGAGGTCTGAAAATTGTGATTTATATAAAGTTTCAGCATATTTGGTTCGATGCCCTTTTGAATTTTGCCATCGCCAATTTCAAAATTTCGCTTTCGCAACAGCAACTTTGAAACTTTGTGGCTACAGTAAAAAACAAGATATCTCTAAAATGTTATATTTTATATTGTAATTTGGACTTTTGACTTTATAATTATGCTCTAAGATTTTTTGTGTGCGGATTTGTTCCAAATCAGGACAAGTGTAGAAAAAAGTGTGCAAAATAATAACTTTTTCATAAAACTGTTTGAGAACTAAAAATAATTTTTTTTTACGTTTTCTACTAGTTTCTTAAAAATAAGATATGAAATAATAACATTATCATACCAGCTGCTAATACAGCTGAAGTTTTCTTGTAAAAATAAACTCTTAAAAACAGGTGTTGCGAAAACGCAACGCTGGTTGAAACGACTCATATGACTTCAACGTTTTGATGACATTATTTTTGGCGGGAAAATTTATGTTTATGTCATTTTCATATGGCAATTTGTACCATAAGTGCTATTATTTTTATTTGTGCAAGTGAAAATACATTTAGAAGTATTTCGTTAAAAGCTTTTATCGTTTTGGAAAGACTAATATGCTCTTGATATTTTTTTCAAAATTTTGTACCCTTACTTCATTCTTTATTGAAGAGTAATGGATCGTCGACGTTTTTAAGCATTGGGGAAATAGAATCCTACATAGATACTTCGAGCAGTGAGGATGAAGGCGAAGTAGTTTCAGCTAAACGAATGAAAATTGTTAAGCCTATTTCGAAAAAAATAACTTCTGTCGTATATATTCCACCAGCAGATGTTGATGCTGTAAGTGACGAAGAACTTATTGACGATAATGAGATGATGACAGAGGTACCAGCTATGACGCATGTTTGTGGAGAGTTGGAGGTCGAACATGAATCAGATGTGAATATTTCATCTAATGGACAATTATGGCATTGATGCCACAGACAGATTTGCTAAAGTTCGTCCACTTATTGATACACTGAATCGTAAGTACATGCAGTTTGGAGTTTTTGAAACGTTTCTGTCAATTGATGAACAAATGATACTCGTACCATATTTTGGTCTACATTCGTGCAAAATGTTTATTCGTAACAAACCAATTCGATTTGGTTTCAAGTATTGGGCTCTTTGTTCAGACAGTGGTTATTTACATGCAGTAGCACCATATGGAGGATTGAGTGTACCTTATGACAAGAATGTAGGCTTAGGCGCTTCTGTTGTTCTATCATTGTTAGAAAACGTTCGAAATGCAGATAACCATGCCATATATTTTGATAAGTTTTTTTCGTCATACTATTTGTTTTGTTTGTCGAGTGAAAAACGTTTCAGAGGAACAGGAACTGTAAGATCAAATCGTCTTAGAAGTGCAGAGAAATTGCTAAGCACTGGAAAAAAACTGAAAAAACACCAATACGACTACTGCTCCGAGATAAATAATAAATTATTTGTTGCTCGTTGGCAAGATAATGCAGAAGTAACAGTCATTTCTAATTTCAAGTCTGTCGACCACTAGCTGTCTCACAACGTTGGTGCAAAGCCGAGAAGAAAAAAGTATCTGTTGAACAACCTGGACTTATTCATGACTACAATCAACACATGGGGTCTACCCCACATGATAATGCCGTAGCTAACTATCGCGTTGGTATTCGTGGAAAAAAATGGTGGTGGCCGTTATGGACTACTTCAGTCAATAGTACCGCTGTTAATGCATGGAAAATTCATTGCCTGATTTGTAAGGCAGAAGGAACTCGTCTTATGTCTCAAATTTCTTTTAAAACTGAATTTACAGAATCTTTACTTTTATGTTGTGAAGAAGTTTCTGATGAAATAAGTGATTCATCAGGCATCGAAGAAGCAGAGACCAGTCCATTTACCTCGCATAAATGTTCGTGATCATGTCGTATGGAAACCTCCAGGCAACAAACGTAAAAGATGTGCTATGTGTCACTCACAAACTGTTTATGAATGTAAAAAATGTAATTTGAGATGACATCCAAAATGTTTTGATGAATACCATACAGATTTAGGAAATAAGAAAAAATTATGTTTTTCTTTAAATATTGCAAAACTATTACATTGTAAACTTAACAAAATACAACTATATTAATAAAGAGAATTCAAAAAAATACCCAACTACAACTCTGCGTAGGTTATATTATTTCTATCAATAAGATCACAGCGTTTCAACCAGCGTTGCGTTTTCGCAACAGTCTGTCCTGGTGCATCCGAAGGACCTATCGGTCTGAAAATTTGTAAAGGTGATCAGGAGTCCTTTAATACCAACCATACACAATTTCACGCAATTATCTACACAAAATCTATTACCGGTAGAAGATGGGTTAACGAAACCATAGATCATGTTGCAGGATATCCCCCCTTTTTTTACTTTTAAAATACGCGATTAAAATGTTCACCATGAGCTGCTCACGTCTACAAGTAAAATCCGCATCCCAGTTGCCGTCGATTCATCGACGCCTCATCTTTGAGAACGTCGCGATATTGAAGGTTGTTCAGCAGCACTTTAAGCTACAGCAGCAATATTCTCACCAGAGCGTCCAGTTTTTAAACTCTCAGTCCTTTTTCTATCATTCACAGCACCAGTTTTTGAAATTTTTTCACCAATCTTCGAATGGTCGACTCATTCCGATGATTATTTCCACTCACAAATTTTGCGATAAGTTGGTCTTAAAGACCGACAATTTTCGATATAAGCTTCAATAATTTTAACGATGATATGTAGATGTCATTTTCGAAGGACTCTTTCTATGGAATGGCGGTTCGGTGAAGTAAAAATTATCGAAGTTTTTCTCAATTTATTTCGACAATAAGGACAAAAAATGTAGTTAAAATTGCCGTTATAGTCATACAAAGCATTCTACACCATTTTCTGCAATTTTTCACCTCGGCTTCAGCAAATACGAAAGAACAAAAGAGGGTATAGCAAGACCCGTTGCGAAGTATACATCACGCGGTATGACTCAATAATGATATTTGGGAAACATTTAGAACTTTTTACTTTAGCCAATATTTTAGGCTATATCTCGGCAAAATTGCAAAAAAATTAATACAAGAAATGTTGCTATTCGACTATTTTTTCAAATTCCAAGCAAAGAGCAAAACAATTTAAATCAAAACTAAAATCTACTGTCAACTGAAATGGCGGCGGCCACATATATTGATTGTCTCATGCAGAGGTACGCTGCGTGTACTTCAAAGCAGACAGTTCGTTTTCTAGCCTCGATCGCGCTCGGACAAGTCAATAATAATAATATAAATTGACACTATAGCAAAAACTTTTACAATACACTACAACAAAATTTGAGAAACATGAATATGAGTAATTTTGCAATACCAATTGTTTTTCTTTTTTACATCCCAGAAAAATTGCGAAAAAATAAAAAAAAAAATTCATGGTAAACACTTTTTAATAAATTGTTAATTTTTAGATTGAATTACTTAGAAAGTAGGTATATGCGAAATCGATATTGAAAGCAATGCAATTGAATTTAATAATAAAGGCTTCTTCTGAAGCCGAAAGCCTCACTTCCTAGTGCTTCTCTTCAAATAATGTAAAATAATAGTTGTATTCTTATTTTTGCTTACTAATAATAAGAATGATAAAAAAAGCTTGTAAATAAACTATTTTATAGGTTAACATGTACATTAGATTATATTTCGTTAAACAATATTTCCAAATATTTTCTACCGGCGAAGAGGCATCCTGATACACTTTTTCACAAAAAGGAAGCGCTTTCTTTTATTCGCATACCAAAGCTCTATGTCCAAAATGCAAACTTTTTTTTTGACGTAGTTTAGTGCAATAATTTTTCTTTGTTTTATAAATTCATATTCCACTTATTCGTAACTCTGGCATTCCATCAACTCAACTCATTTAATTTTTTAGTTTCATCCATCAAAGTAGTGGCATACAAACCGAGCGTGTAAAATTAACATAGCCGGAAGGAAGAGAAAAATAATGCACAGAAAAATCCACCAAAATAATATGAAGTTGCATGTTAGAATGTACTAAATTCGCGCACATATACACATGCATGTATGTATCATCTATGCACATAGCCACCTACGAATATAAAAAGTGTGCATTGTAAGTTTCTATCGCCATGGCGTGCAGCGAACTGTTTTATTGTGTATCTCGTGCGGTTATTTGCTCTCGATCGGCTCACTTCCACGACACACATGAAATGTGGCACGATGCGTGCCGTACTCTCGCGCATGTATATGTACTTACATACATATGTGGCATGTGGCATGTGGCATGTGTGGCGTGCATAGAGCATTTGCACTCGTTTTGTGAGAAGCACTATCAAGTGTATCGATTTCCTTCCGCCTTCAAAGACGCCCATATTATTTACACGCATTTTACTCGAAATCTCTTCTGGTTTGTGGGTTCATGTCAGAAACATGCACAGCACATATCCTACACACACACACACATACATGCACAAGCACGAAAATGGTAATGGAGTAAAAAATTGCTCGACTGTGTAAAAACATGGGCGGATGAGCCAGTGAATAGTGGAGAGAATAGTAGCTTTGAGGATGTAGTAATACATAAATTAGCTTAATGCTTTAAGCTTCGAAGGAGTTGCAATAAAATTAAAATTAAAAAAGATATTTTTTTTTCAGTTCTGTTTAATGAACTCAACCAAAGAGAAAAAACCGTAATTTTTAATTTATTTCATCAGAGTTGGACCTGTGTGAAATCTTTTAAAATTAGTGATCTGAATTTAAAAAACGACGTGTAGTAAGAAAAAATACATATGGAAGCGGCATTACAATCACATCTTTTGACTGCCTGAAGAAAATATGGTACGTTCAACATTTTCAAAGTGGACCAAACTTCATATTTTCCATTCAAACGTAAAGTCGGTTCTGCTTTATGAAAGTGAAACATGGCACCAAAAAAACATGGCAAAACTTCAAACGTTCGTTAATCGATGCCTTAGCCTCACACTATGTATAAGGTAGAAAATAACTCTGGTTTCAAACCAAAAATTTCTCAGCCGCAGTAAACAACAATCGATTCATCTGGAAATCCTTGAGCGCAAATGAAGACAGATAAGCCATGAACTGGGGAAACCTAGTTCCGAGATCAGTAAAATGGCTCTTGATTGTAATCCAATCGTATCACGCAGCAGTGGATCGCCCCGTGGCTCATAGAGATGCAGTTTTGATGATGAAGTCAGCACATCCACAACCGTTCTCTTCTTCTTGGACACAAAAAATATGTAAATGCTTTATTTAGAATTCTCGACTCACTATTTAAATTACTCTGTGTGTCTTTATTTTGATCTTCACGCTATCCCTTGCTTGTTTTAACTGGACTTGACTAGTTCACAATTGTCAAATATGTTTAACGCCATTCGCAAAAAATTTTAATTTTCCGACAAGGATAATTTTGCGCCAAATTTCAAAAGTATAATTTCACACTTTTAAATATTTCAGCCCATTATTGCTCCCCATAGTGGGTATTTTCGGTCCTTTATTTCAGAAGTACCTGAAATTCCCACTTCCAATTCCACTCTTACATAAACTTCATGCGACTAATAAAACTAAAAAAAAACTCGCATACAGGGGGTATCTTGTGGAAGAAAAGGCGCTAGAGCCATCACCAAAAGTCAATAGCCTATAAGAAATATTGCGTTTATTAATTAAAAAATGACAAATATATTCGTCAACAGACCAAAGTAATTTTCTTTTGTTTTTCCACTTTCTTTTTTAGTGACATTTCTAATGTACAAAACGTTGTTGTTGGTCTCGTCGCACCACTTTCTATGAATATGCCTTAAAATAAACAAAACAAATTTCATTTTTGCATTGGTTTTGATATCAGAAAAACCAAATTTTAATAATAATAATATTTTTTAATAATTATTGAAACGAAATGGTTTAAATGTTTTTGTTCTTGATCGTCAGCAAGACAAAATAAATTTGAAATAATGATTCCATATAGATAATTGTAGAAACAATTATTTTTTGTTTATTTCATTGTACGACTTCGCGGTGCTCCACTAATTCTGTTATAATAGGATTTTCGCCGTTGTATACCTATTTGTTTTGTCTGTGCCCACGCATTATACCCCATTTTGCTTCCCTGCCTAATCTCCTTTATACGAGTGATGTTTGTGTCGTGTCTGCGAATGTATTTACTCTTTCTTGTTGTTATTCTTGTTGTCGTTCTGCTTTGAACATCTCATGCAAATTAGACTACGTAACACAAATCACGTGCACGTTGTGTGTTTATTCCCACATCCTACTTAGTCATATTTGTTTTTGACTGCCGTGGCGTATACGTAATATCAAGCCGTTTCTAGTGCGCTTACACACATACGTGGCAAGTACGAGTTCTACCTCAATAGTCCAACAACTTTTTTGCATATCTTTAAGCGTATTTTGCCGAATAAGAATGTCAACTGCAAAGCAATACGAACTGCCTTCCTGACGTATTTTTCATGGGTATGTTTTACAGGCCGGTCATGATGAATATATTTCGCCTATTGTGACAAAGTATCTGATTGAAATGTTGTATAAAACGTAGAGGGCCAATCAGTTGGTTGACGGTGGGCTTCAGCCTTTCACACAATACGCTCGCTAGAACCTTATAGGCGATATTTAGAAGACTAATCCCGCGGTAATTGGCACAGATTGCAGGATCGCCCTTCTTATGGATTGGGCAGAGCACACTTAAATTCCAATCGGCAGGCATGCTTCCATCCGACCATATTTTGCATAGAAACTGATAGCGATCCCAAATGGCTTGCATTGCGCCCGATCGCAGCGTGGCTCTATAGGCAGCATCTTTCCTTTCGGCAGCAGGATTACATTCCTCGTCGTACCAACTGTTTTTTCGGGCTCGTCGGAATCCGATTTCTTCTTCGGCGGCGGTACGTAGAGATCGAGAAATGTTGCTCCATGGCTTGTGCATGCCGGTTTGTTGGGCAGTGCTTTCGGAGAGCAGGAGTGAGAGTCGAGTGGCGAATCTTCTGGCTGTCTGTTGTGATTGCAGCTTTTCGATGTCGAACATTCTTTGCGTAGGTAGATGTACGTTTTTTGCTGCACAGAGGCGTGTGCGCAGTTTGGCTGCAACAAGGTAATGATCTGAGTCGATGTTGGGTCCTCGGATCGTACGTACATCTAATACACCAAAAGCGTGCCTTCCATCTATCACAACATGATCGATCTGGTTTCGCGTTTTTTCGATCAGGAAACAGCCAGATAGCTTGGCATATTTTCTTATGCAGGAATCTGGTGCTGCAGACTACCATGTTTCCGGCCCCGATCGTCGATCAGCCTCTGTCCGTTACCGAGTGTTTCGTTGTTTAGGCTGAATTTTCCGACTGTGGGATCAAAAATTCTCTCCTTGCCAACCCTTGCGTTGAAGTCACCGGTGGGGGCAGCGCTCATAGGAACGTTCCAGACGCTCATAGAGGGAATATTTGGTCGCATCGTCCTTCTCTTCCGTCGGGGCGTGAGAGCAAATTAGCGAGATGTTGAAAAATCGCGCTTTGATGCGGATTATTGCGAGACGCTCGTCGACCGGAGTGAACGACAGTACTTGGCGACGAAGTCTCTCGCCCACAAAAAATCCAACACCGAAGCTGTAGTAGACGTCACAAGGTTCGACGCTTTTCTTGCCTTGTCCCGTCCATCGCATCTCTTGAATGGCAGTGATGTCAGCCTTTACTCTCACGAGAACATCAACCAGCCGGGCAGAGGCACCTTCCCCATTAAGGGAGCAGACATTCCAGGTTCATGACCTCAAATCGTAGTCCTTAGTTCGTTTGCGGGGGTCGTCATCAGTAAAGGAAGTACTCATCCGAGGCGTTGTACATGTTTTCATTGGGGGGCATTTTTAAGTGGCGGGTCCTAAACCCAGCACACAACCAGCCATCCTTGGATGATTCGGAAACTGCCCTTGGGCTAATCCCGGAAGCTGTGAGCTGCTTGAAACATATGCAGAAGAATCGTCCTGGCCACTCCCAAGTGAATGGCGATCAGTAACGTTCCCCACTTGCGTGGACTTCTACATATGGAAACATCCTCCAAGCTCCTCGCATTCACGTATTTTGGCCTCTCGTTTCTGCATTCTGATAAAACGTCTTTTTCCCTTTTGACTTTGGCTCGATCGAAGTGTGGTCGTATAGGCAGCATCGAGCAGATATTTGGGTGAAATGTCTGATGTATTGACAGCGAGCATAAACTTTAAATTGTTTCATCGATACTTTCCGAGGTTGCAATGATTACTTCAAAGGCTGGACGAAAAATAAGATAAAAATCCAAGAAAATTCAGAAACACTTTTTAAAAGGGGAAAGGAATACTAAGTGAGTGAAATACAGCAGAAACATATTTTTCTATCCATATAAAGGGTTTTTCAATTGGCGCTGGTCGACTTTGGCGCCCTGTGGCAGCCATTTTGTTTTGGTGACATCCGTCAAATCTTTTGTTTATTATTCAGTTGTTTATGCCAAATCATCATGGCAAGTTACACGATTGAACAGCACGTTCAAATGATACAACTTTATTATCAAAATGAGTGTTCATTAACGCAAATGTTGCGCGCATTGCGCCCATTTTTCGGTAGACGTGGTGGCCCTTCCAATTTCTTATGGCCCATATTGAACCATATGGACCTAGACGACATGTGGTTCCAGCAGGACGGCGCTACGTGCCACATAGCAAACGCCATTTTATTCCATTTCAACATCTACCCGCCCTTATTGAAAAACCCTTGTTTTTTCAAATCTGCTCCAACTATGTGTTCTCTTAGATAGTACCTCGTATTTGCCAAACACTCGTATGTGGCATGTGTGGCAATTTGCCTTGTTGCGTGCTTTAATTTGAGGCGATTAGTTGTCGAAATATGCGTGGCACCTCAGAAGCGTAGCATCCTGCCGTCGCACGATTTGCGGTTTAGAGTTTTAGAACTTTTCAAATAGCTTTCACGTGTGGGTACATCAACGCATATGTAACTACATATGTGCGTACACACACCTATGCATATATTGCGGCATAATGAGCTGTTTTTGTAAGTGTTGGCGGGCAGCTGCAAGCGATTTGTTAAGTAAAATCGGTAGTGTGAGAATTGTCTGAGAAAAGTTTGCGCATCTATTCAACGCATTGTGATAAATGCATGATAATATGCGTCCCTATCTATGATATGTAGGTTAGATGTCAATTAAATTAGCTGTTGATTGGTCTTGGAAAGTTTTGATTTCTTTTATAGCTTTTAGAAATTAATATATGTTTTATGCGGGTAATTTCAGGGTTTACTATTTATTATTGCTTTCAGAAACTTCGAAATTTAGCATCTCTTCTTTTGTTAAAGAAAAGTTACTTGCAGAGTCTTCGTAGAATTAAACACAATTTGTAGTATTAATAAAAAGAATAGTGACTATCAGTCAATGTCGCAAAGGACTTATTTCATATATGTTGACGGTAATGAGGAAAAATGTGTATACAAGTCGCAATTTGATAAAATTTCTGGAAAGAATTTGAGCTATAAGGACATTTGTTACCAAGTTTTTAATTTTCCTTTTGAAAAAGAATTAATTATCGTAAATGAATAATAATAAACAAAAATATTTTTTAGAACATATTGAAGCGCTGGTCTAATCGACTGAACACAATTCGAAATAAAATAAACTACAATACTTATAATATGAACAAGAAGCGAATCACACTGAACCTTTTTTAAGTTCATAATAGAGATAAGAAGTCGAAATTGTGATACTTTTCAGACGCTAAAATGTTTATAGGGTTGTGGCTTTCTGTTTTCTTAAAGCCAAGGTGACAGCTTTATTCTTCAGTAGAGCATTTGAAAGTAGTTTATAAAGGGTCTTTCAACAGGGATGCCTAGATGTGAGTAGTGAATAATTCCTGGACGTTACTTTTATTTTGTCATCTTTGATATTTGTATGCACAAACGTATAACACTAGTTTACAAATTTTTAGTTTCAAAAATGGTCCTCGACCAGAAAGCCTTTTTTAGATTAATTTGAGGTCGCTGAAACCAAAAATGACTTTTATTTTATTTTTTCAAAGAACGGTTTCCGAGATATTCCCAAAAAACCTGTTTTTTGTGCAATAGTGCAGTTAGTACCTGCAATCTTGAAAACAGTGCGCGCCATTTCTTTGAAGTGTATAAATTTTGAAAGGCACATAAATAACCTACATGGCAATATATAATTCGTGTCAATGGAAGTCGTAGTTTTCGCAAAACAGCTGCTGAAAGTTTAAAAAAGGCATTTTTGACGTTTTTTACTGAATTATCAAAGTTTTTGTCACCTACATTTTAAGCCTAAGTTTGTCTGAATCGACGAAAATTTGTAGAAATTCTTTTCGAAAACCTATCATATGTCGGTATAAAAAAATTTTTTTTTCGTTCCAGAAAAAAGTTATAAAATAAAAGTCATTTTTGGTTTCAGCGGCCTCAAATTAGTCTAAAAACGCTTTTTGGTCCATTTTGAACCATTTTTGGTGTAAACTAGTGTCATTTTACGCTTTACAATTAATGAAGCCTATTATGAAAACAGTCGATCTTCCAGAGCAAAATTCGTGATTTTTTTGGTGGAAAGATTTATCAAATGAGTCGGCAAAATAAATTTTGACGAACAAATTTCAAGAAACCGCTTGCATAGAGAATCGAAAAAGAGCTGGCTAACCAAAAACTAGGCGTTCTATTCAGAATATTATATTCAGAGTATAATTGGCTCGTACATCCTTTTTGGGTCGTAGTTCAGAGAGAAACGAGTAGTAACGGCCAGCTGCCTCACACGAATGACAGCTACCTGTGCGCATCAAACTCTCGTCGGGTAGTTATATTTTCTGCCACAACTTTTGTATCTATGAGGAATTTTTACAATGCACTTCCACCGAAATACGCATAAAACTATAAAGAATAATAATCTGTAAAAAATCGATTTTTTGAAAATTCTGGTTGTATGTGTGTAAGCCCTTAATTGGCATTTTTATGTTACCATTTTTTTTTCATTTTGTGCTTAATTTAAATTTTTGTCTCAACTTATTTTATATTTGCGACCGCAAAACATTTTACAAAACGTATTTTCATTTTGTATCGCAATACCTTCCTATAAATATTTTTAGCATCACTGATTTGCTGACTTGTTTAGCTTCTCACAGCAGGGCCATTGCGTTGAACTACGAACAACTTTTGACAAAATTTTGTTCATTTCGAATATGCGATGCCTTCTGCGCGTGATTTTATTACATTCTTCACGCTACACTCGTGATTCTGGCCAAGTATTATAACTAAATTAATGAGGTAACTCATATTTGTGGAAATAATAAAGTTTTAAATATAACAAAAAGATAAATTAAATTGTTTGACAACTTGAGGCCAGATATGTCACAGAATATCTTACAACTAAAAAAGTCATGCAAGCACGTCAAGGAGCCGTGCCTCGAATTAACATTTTATTTCCGCTGTTAAAAGAACCTCTGCTCAGCCAATGCTGAGGAATATTTTGGAGAAAAAGTGTTTGCATATATTTAAAAAATATATTTAAGACTCATCCTGCCTGTGTGTGTATTAGTCACAAAATTCATATTCGCCTATCTCTGCAGAATCTACGTTTAAGTAGCAAGTAAATATTCCCTGCTAATGCGCCAGCTCCAAAAGCAACATAGCTAAAAGTTTTGGTCAAACTTTTAAAGTCAAACAAAAGGAATAAAATGGTTGAAAGTCCATTTTACAAAAGCACATACACATACACACACACATACATACACACTAAACAAATGCAAGATTGCAACTTTATCAAAACAAAACTTTATGCTGCTTTGGCTGCTGCTGCTGCTATTGCTGCTGTGGCCCCATCTCCTTCAACTTTCCTTGAACTGGCCAATCCGCATACAGCATAAATTTTCAAATTCTTAAATGTCATAATTTTAGCAGTGAGCATAAATTTATGCATATGACTTGAGAACTTACTTGCTTCGAAGGCGAGGGCGCTGCTCTTTCATTTATCAGATGAGGTGCTCAAGCAGGCAGAGCAAGAGAAAGTAAAGACAGTGGAAGCCAAAGCCAGACTAAGTAAATAAAATCAAATCGACTTTATGCTGTGCGACAGCTTAAGCTACTTAAAGACTTCAACTTAGTAAAGATAAAAAAAATATTAACTTCAAATGCGCGCATGGGTTGGGAGGACTTCATAAGCAAGCCATATACATATATCACACAGGTGTGCGTGTAGGTGTAGGGGACGCCAGTGTTAGGAAGAGGTGCTACTGTCATAGCCGCCATCAAGTGTAGATCAAACTTTTAAGGCGCTCTTCATTTAAATTTTCCCCAGCATGCAGTTCTGCATGCACACCTATTTACACACACACACACACTCACTCACATCAACACACACATCATACATATTTGTTGAAGTTAGCATACAGTGCATACAAGTACTTGACCTTAATTGATAAGGTGAAGTTAAATTGTAAGTTGGTGAAAGTTTTCGTGTCGCTAAGCTCCTGGCAATGCTTAGTGCCGCATTGCTGGAAAGTGTGGCAAGTTGTATTAAGTGGTGTTGAGTTGTGGCAAGTTTGAGTGTTGCTTATATGCTGGACAATTTATGAAGTGACTCTTGGTGGAACAGTTCAGATTGTTGCCGTAATGCTGCGAAAATTTCCTAGGCACTAAAATATATGGGAAACTTAAGAGCGTTGACGGTTTGACTATTTAACTTTTAATTGTGAGAAGTTTGTGCAGCGTATTTTGGGTATTAGCAAAGCAACATAAATAAAAACAAATATAGAAAATAGAAAAAAACAAGAAGCGGTCATTTTGCTTGGTAAGTTGTGTGGTGCATGCCACAATGGCTTTTTATTTGCTGATAAAAGCTGTTGGAAGGAGTGCAATAATAAGCAAGTGTCACTATTCAGCACGTTTGGCCATTCATAAAGGATCAGTGGAATGTAAAAGCTGACCGCTACTGTATAAGTCATTGGATAAATAGAATTTGAGCAATTTTTTGAGCAACTACATTTTGCAATAACCGGAATTTATTCATAAAAAATAATATTTCATGATTTTTTCATCTCATTTGAGATGGTGTTTTTTGGGTGTTTCTTTAAAAGCACGTGAAACAGAAACAAAAAAGATTGTTTAGTTTTGTGTGCAGTATTTAAATGTTTGATCTATTGTTCAAAATAAAAAAAATGTTGGCCATAAGAGCTTAGTTCAAAAAGTGGTCAGCCTTCAAAAGATGGTCTTCCCAAAAAGGTATGCCGCTGGCGACACGGATTCCGACTAAGGGACGAAAAGGTTCTTGTTCAGTATGAATTTTTTTATCGTGTGAACTACGATTTAAAGGAAAAAATTGACCACATGGCGGACGTTCAAAAATGAAAAAAACCCGTTTGTCACCCATTTTTTACTTCAAAAAATTCCAAAAAAATTTGTTTTACCGAACAATCGTAGTTCACACGATAACGAAATCGATTCTGCGTCATCTAAATTTTACTTCATTAAAATCGGTTCAGTAGCACTGGCTTGCAGTACCGGTATTTACATCATTAGGTGTAGTCAAGAGTACAATTTTCCTAAAATACCTTCGAATCGTGGATTCTAAATAGAGAGGCCAGACGAAATGTAAAATTAGCAGGACGTTATGGCCTACCTACAACCTCAAGCAACCGTCGACATTGACAAACATGAAGCGATCAGAAGTCTGTAGACTAACTGCAGTCATAACTGGCTTTTAGTCTATCGGAGAACAAGCCGCCAAAATGGGCATCCCTCACAACACATACAGTCATAGTTGTAAACAACCGGAGAAAAAGGGAACAATCTTCCATTTTCTCTGTGAAATCCCTGCTCTATCGAGGGACAGAATGTTAACCCTGGCCAGGCCATTGTTCGAGAGTCTCGAACAACTGTCTGGCTTAGATGTTGACAGCCTTATAAGGTTCCTAAACCGCACAGACTGGATATAGTCTTGCTCTAAATAACTGTTAAACAAGTTGGTAACGAGGATGTGGCAACAAAATGGTGCGCAAGCGCTAGTTGTATTCTGGAAGAATCACCACCTAAACCAACCAACTAAGCACCGGCTATATCTGTGTTCACTTTCCATGTGAAGACAATTTTTTGGACGAACCTCTTATGGCCAAAAATTTTTTTTTACCATATTTTTTAGCAATGAATCAAGAAATTAAATACTAAAAACAAAAATAAAAAATCTTTTTTCGTTCCCACTTTACGCACTTTTAAAGAAACACCCAAAAACTTCATTTTAAATGAGGCGAGGGTCTTTAACTTCAGAATTCTAAACGTTCGCATGAAAGTGATCTGCTTCATTGGTGTTGCACTTGTGCCAGCACGTGATTTCCACTCAAAGGCTTTCTGGAACTCCGTTTATCGTATAGGAATTAGTACCTCTAGTGCCATGGCTCTCTAGCGCTATGGAGAAGAAAAAAGTGAGTTGAGCCTTTTTTTATGTTTTGTCAGATTTCGACAAAGTATGAGTGGAATGAAACAACATCAAGACGCACACCACAAAATAGGAGGAAGAAAAATTGTACCATATAAAAGTATTGGAATACGGACAGCGGTACTTACTGATTTAAGGCGACCCGGTGGTCTAGAAATTTCAAAAAATCGATTTTTCGTATTTTCGGTATTTCGAAAGTATAGTATCTTAGGAAGATACTGTGAAATTTTCATCCGGAAATTCCCAATATTATAACTTCTACAGCCCATCAACTAGGTGGAGAGCGGTCCACGCGCCCCTTTACCTAAGACTTTAAGCTCATTTATTTCGAAACGACTTTTTTCGAGCTGGTTTTGTCAAAAACAAAAAAACCGAATCGTCTGAAATTTTAATATTTTGATTATGACAATGACTATCGCCTGTACTATTACTTCCATTATTTCGTACTTTTTTGGATCAAATAGGGGAAAAACCCGATTTTTAGAGTGTCAAATTCAAAGCCGCGCCATTTTGTCAATCTTTCTTTATTCTAGTACGGGACATAGCTACAGCCAAACTGATTAAAACTTATTTGGTTTTTGTGTTTCAGATAAATAAAAGGGACAAAATGGACAACACCGTCCAGGTCCAAATTTTCGGGAGGGTCAAAAAATTTAAATATCGTTTTTCATTTTTTTTATTGTAAAAAAAATTCCTGAAAGTAGCCTAAATTTTCGAGCTCTAGACCACCGGTACCTCTTAAGTCGCCTTGACTCCACTCGAGGTCCCATTTGTCGTCAGTTAGCAAGCAGAAAAAAGACTGCCAAAGTTTTTTCAACTCGGCTAAAATGGCTTGGGTGAATAAGATTATCAAAATTATTTACTACATTTTTTATATTTTACCAGCCCTTTTTTATTTGTATACAGGGTTTAAATACTTTTTATGCTGTCCGAAAGTTATACTTAACTTAAATAAGTAAAGTGAGGAGTAAAATTTCATAGAAACTAAAGAAAGAATTGCCATTATTTATTTACATTTTTCGATCTTTTATGGAACTTTTTTCTCCTGTTTACATTATGCCAGGTTTGTTTAAATATGGGTTTCATAAAGGACTGTAATGTGCATATGGAACACTAATCTTGAGGCATGATGTATATTACCTGTTATTGTCAATCCCTCAACGTGAATCCTTCCAGTGATAAAACTGTTCACTTCAACCAGAGACTGGGTACCTGAGAAAGTGGGGAACCACAGTGGAAGGAAAGGGAATAAAATAAGTGAGTGATCTGGTTCTCATAAAGGGGAGAGCTGGTCTTAAGGCTGACAACCTGTTACCAGTATTCATTGTCGCGAATCCACAAGTGGAAGCAATGGTCTACACAAGATTTTACTGCTACTGATGATGAAATTATGCCAGGAACACGTAGCGTTCGGAATCGATGCTCCGTTATGTTGGACTACCAGCTGATCTCCTATTAGAATTATAAAATATAGTATATTAATGTACAATTAATGACCTGCGCTAAAACTTTAAAAGTAAGATATTGAGGTGAGCTTCAGCTTAACCCATTCGAAATTAGCGCCGAATATCGATTTTTAATATATGAATAAAATTAGTTTTAAAAAAATATTTGAAATATTTGATCTACAATTAATCTTATACGATAGAAGAGCTGATGATTTAAATTTCTGCATACAAATAAGAATAAAAAAATTAACGAAATAATTCGAGTACGGTTCCTATGCCTAGTTATTTTCCACAATTCCAAAATTCTAACATTTTTAAATGCGTGCTAAAGATAATAATGGTGAAGAAATGTTTTGCTTATTTTGAAAACTGCATTTTTTTCTCGATATTTTTTCCCTTTTCACGCGTAGCGAATTCACCGATTTTTTGCTGGCTGACACCTGCTAATTATTGTGGCAACACTTTCATCTAATGCATGGTTTCAGTTTTCAACACCACAGTGACCTTGCCTTTAATGCTTGACTGGAGGATACTCGAGGGCAGAATTTTGCTCATTGCCACCGGGTGACGCACGCTTCCTTTAACCTCTACCAAGCTGTGTAAAAGTCCCCACTTGTATTTTCTCGAATTTTTCCATTCTTTTGTTTTTATTTCCTCAGCCTTTCTCCCATTGTGTAACTTGTCCTGCTGCTCTTGCGCCCATAACTATGCAATATGACGCACTATATTAGCGTTTCTGTTGTTGTTGTTTTCGTAGGGTGTCGAACATATATTCAACAAACAGCTGCATACGCACGTACGTGACTGTTTTGAAATAAAGTCACGTAACATCATTTTTGGCAAGTGAAAGGGAAAATACAAATGGCAAACAATAGAAATTACATACAGTAGAGGCTCATTTAAATAGGTACACCCAAATGCATGAATGAAGTTTTCTACAGAGATAAACTTTTTGATGTGAGATTCTCAAGAGTAAACACGAATTGTAAATTTTCAGGAAACTTTCTTATTATTTTTATTATTTCTAGATTTTTGTTGCTGTGTTGTAGCATTTTTGTGCTTTGCAATTGATATAACGGAACTTATTGTCGAATGTAGTGCTATTTGACTGTGCAAAAGCGGTTGACCCAGTTTTTTTTGACAAATTTTCATTTTATGCTTTTAGTTCACTTTAAGGAGGAACTACTGTACCTAGAACAGCTGGCAACTAGAAACTTTCAACTTGCAACTTACAACACGAAGCATGGCAGGGTTTTTTCATTAGTTTGCCAAACGTTGTATGCTTACCCAAGTACATAAGCACACGAACGCAGACACACAGCCACACAAACACACTGGCAAATGTATGCCGAGCAGAATTTACCAGCTCAAACCAAAAACTACAACAAATGGTGATAATTACGGTGAGGTAAGAGGTGGAATGGTCGATTATACACAACAAAGTTAATGAAGAGGATGGTGATGATTGAAGTGGTTGCATGTATTAGTTGGGGCAAGTGGGACTCATGCACCGAAATTATTTTAACAGCGGTAAGAGTGGGTCACAAGTGAGCGGGCCGGGTAGAGGGAGTGCACAGTGCGAGTTCATTGCCGCTGCAAAGTAGAGAGCAATAGTTAACAGTAATTTCATGCTGTTGAGGGTGCCGGAAAAACAAAGGCATAAAAGAAATAGGCGAAATAAAAAAACAGCAACAAAAACGCATGCCAAATGAAAAATAAGCAGGAAGCGAAGGGAAAGCAAGGGAGGCGAGTGTAAAAGTGAAGGAAAATATTTATTTTGTGCCGCATGCAGTACATGTTGCATCATTTGTATGTGAACACTGTGTGTGTGTATGTGTGGCTGTGTGAGTGAGCGTGTGTTTGTGTTTGCGTAAGTGTTGCTGATGACGTAAGGCACACACATACACACATACATGCATACACTACGTACAACCTCTCCGACTCAAGGCATCCTACGGCTACGCATGCATGATCACACTATGACAATTTGTTCGCACACACATACACACACATTCAAGGGCATATACCTCAGTGCATGCAACAGCCATTGTTATTTGTGATTATTTCGTTGTTGGTGCATATTAAATAACGCACTGCTGCGACGAGTCTTCTGTGCTGATCTGCACTTTTAAATACCCTGTAGCTAAATTCGCGCTGACTCAACCTGATGCCGACGAAGTGGATTCGAAGTAGCTCGCAGCTAAGGTAAGTAGTTCGAGCGCAGCTAAGAGTCACTGAGTTGCAGGGATCGAATATAAAACTCAGGTCTGCATTTTGGATGGAAGGGAAATCGTATAAAAAGTAAATTAAGAGTAATTTTATCGGTAACTTTAACTTGTTACGCAATTCAAGAATTTCATACCCTAAGAAAGCCTTTTCATTGAACAAAAATTATATATCAGTTGTTTTTGTAGCATCACGAGAACTATGATTTGACAGCTGCGCATGGCAAACTGTGCCGACATTTCTAGTTAATAAGCTGTGACAAGTCCTCATGAATCGGTTAAAGCTAGAACAACGCTTCCAAATTGTGGAAATTCACTTTGAAAAAGAAAAGAAATTAAGCTGTTCGTGAAGCTCATAGAGGACTGGCTGCATCAACGCTTCTTACTTCTTTCGCAATGAGTAAGCAGTTGTCGTTATTGTGAATGGCAAGCGTTATCGGGCCATGCTGACTAAGTTTTCGTTTCCGAAAAATAACCACTTACTAAATAACGACGACATTTAGTTCCAACAAGATGTCCCACTTAAAAAATTATAAAAACAGTAGCTGAATTACTAAAGTATGGTGGAATAGAGTTGGCCAACAGCGGATGACATGGCACTAATCGTTAGAGGAAAATTTGTGGATACTCTGTACAACTCGATGCAGGGATATCTGGACGTAGTAGTTAGATGGGCAACAGATTGCGGTCGCAGCTCGTCCTATTTACGAGGAAATATAAAATACCCAGAGCTCCCTCACTAGAGGGCCCTCCTCTGATGCTTTCTGACAAGGTGAAGTACCTAGGTATTATCCTTGACAGCAAGCTTATATGGAATCCCAATATTGAGGAAAGACTGAGGAAGGCAACAATCGCCTTGTGTGGGTGCAAGGGTGCAATTGGCAAAAGATGGGACCTTTCGCCAAGAGTTTTTTTCTAGCTATATTATACTATTGTAAAGCCTATCTTGTTATATGAAGTCATAGTCTCGTGGAACTCACTAGAGAAGACGACATTGGTGAAGAAGCTGGAGAGAGTTCAGAAGTCGGCACTCATTGGTACCAGTGGTGCGCTTCGAACGACTCCTACTCTGGCGCTTAACGCAATGCTAAATGTAGTACCCGTAGATATTGCAGGCAGAATTGCCGCTACACGTACCGCAATCAGACCGAGGGGCTCGGGCTATAAGCTCAACCTCACTTATGGGCACTCAAGCATCCTTAGAAACTTCGAGTTCATCCCCCTGTCAACGGATCAGTGTATAGCCTCGCTTAGTCCAACCGGAACCTTCTCTACTCATATTCCATCAAGGGAAGAGTGGACCGGGGGCTACACTTGAGGGCAGGGACTTGTGAACTTGTTCACGGATGGATCGAATTTGGAAGGAAAGGTTGGCGGAGGAGTTTTCTGCGAGGAGCTCCCCATTAGACTCAAATTTAGGTTACCGGACTGCAGTGTGTGCCAGGCAGAGGTAGACGCAATCAAGGAGGCAGCTGATTGGTTGCTCACATGTGTACTAACAGTCCAGAAAGTAAATATTTACTCCGACAGCCAAGCGGCAATAAGGGCCCTCGGGTCACTGACGGTTATTCGAAACTGGTCAAGGAATGCTTGACCTCACTTTCGACTGCGTCCGAATTCTTTGCCATAAAACTCATCTGGGTTCCTGCTCACAGCGATATTGCGGGAAACTGTGAGGCGGATGAGGTGCAGGCATCTTGGCTCTTACTTTTTCGCTACTTATATAGCTGGCGCTGACATAAAAAATCTGATGAATTTCATCAGCAGCACTAAAGTGGTTGACGCAAACGTAGCATAGTCATCGTTCGTAATCCATACAGTCTAAACCCACCCTCCTAACCATCCCATCACCACCTCTCCCCGTCCTCTCCCTGTATCCCATCGGTCTTTCTCTTTCAAATCACCTCCTTCATAATGGTACCACAAAGGACGAACTCATTATTCTTCGCCCAAGTGTGCTCATTCCTTGGCCAACCATACCAACCCAACCTAACCTAACCTGGCCAAACATCTGCACAACCTAATAAAAAAATATGGGAAACCAACACCATACCTACAGAATGGTTGACAAGCATTATTGTTCCGATACATAAAAAAGGTGATACAGCAAATTGTCGAAATTACAGAGGCATATCGCTACTGAACTCAGGATACGAGGTCTTCAAAAATATATTATATTTCAGGCTGAGTCAATAAACTGAAGAAATATTAGATGATTACCAAGCATGCTTTAGAGCCAACTAGTCGACGAGCGACCTGGGCTTTGTAGTCATGCAAATCTTTGAAAAGCTAAAGGGTGATTTTTTAAGAGCTTTGTGAAAGTTTTTCAAAAAAACACAAGTAAAATTCAGAAAAATGCATGAAAATTTTATTTAAATCGATAGTACAGTCCATATGATTTAATGTTTGAGGATTATTTCATGCAAATGTTGACCGCGACTGCGCTTCAAATAGTCCATCCGCTTAGTCTAATTTTGGAATACTCTTTCCAATGTTTCGGCCGGTATCTCACATATAAATGCTTTAATGTGGTCTTCCAATGCGCTATTTGAAGCAAGCTTGTCTGAATAGACATGAGCTTTAACATAACCCCACAAAAAATAATCTAAAGGTGGCTAGAAGATGTGGAAGCTGATCTTAGGAAAGTGAGCGTGTAATGTTGGATGGAAGTGGCTGTAAATCGAGAACGATGGCAAGAAGCTGTGAAGGAAGTAATGGTTCAACAAAGACTGTGACGCTAAGAAGAAGAATAAGAAGAAGAAGAAATTGGCGATTTATTATAATACTCAAGCCACCATTAACGCCGTATGACCAGATTTATTGGAAAATTCAATCGAAAATCGGACTGCTCTGCTCGAATGGACAATGTAGCTCATAGCACTGCTTAAAATTTTCCAACATGGTCGATTCGCATAGGCGCCCGCAAGTATGTACGCATGTATGCGTATGCCAGAGAGCGTGTAATTTTAAAGGAATTTCGGCGTAAACACAACACGCAGCCATTTGCTCAGAATAAAATGTATTCGAGCGAGTTTTTGAAATGCCACATTGCCACTTAAGCTCAGCTTTTCATCTCTGTCTTCCCCTCCTTCTTCATTGCGCAATGCGAAGTAAAGCTGCATTCGTATGTGTGTGTGCGTGCGCTGGTTTGTGTACTTGTGAAGGATAAATAAAAGCGGCGAGCAGCAAATAATATCAAAAAAAAGTTTCTTCACTCGTCTCGAAGCATTAAAGATTGAGGCGCTCGCACTCATTGGTTTTAAATTATTGCGAATCATTTGGAATAATAATGAGAAAGGAAGCGGAATGTAGTTCGTGTGCATAGTACGGAAAGACGTAAATGTATGCGTGGTGGTAAATTTCGGATACATACAACGGGCGCCCTTCGGTTTGACTGTTTTACTTGGTTGAAGGAATTGAAGGAATTTGAGTGAATTTTCAAGGTCATAGCGCATTTTTCGTTTTTAAAGAATTAGGTTAATATTTCATATCCTATTTTAAAAAAGGTAGGTCTGACGCTAATGAAGTATTTCGCTAAATCACTTTGTTTTATTTATTTGATTTATTTTATTTAGCCTAATATAACAACAAGAGGCTGTATTTACGTATTAGATAATAAAACATAATACACACAAAATTTAAAAAAATTTCACACCAAACTTAACATTTAAAATTTATTAAATCAAAATTAAATTACATTACTCATGAATGGTAAGATTTGAAGAAAAAGTAAGAGTAATACAAGAATTTAATGAAGTAGAGTAGAATAAATGATTAGTTAATACAAATGCCATTTTAAATTGCAACGCATCTTTAGCATCCCTGAGTTTAAGGTGTAGTTTGCTTCATAGACTATGCACTCCCACCAATACTTGCCATTACGGCGTTTACGACCCTCCTCCTCAAGGGAAGAGTGGAAATGGGACGATGTTAGATAGGGCGAGCCCATCCATGTATACCTAGATGGCTTAAAGCTCGAGGGCAGGGTGGACGGAGGTGTATATTCCAAACATCTGGGGATCTCCTTCAGTTTTCGGCTCCCCGACTACTGTAGTGTCTTTCAGGCTGAATAGATGGCAATAATGAAAGCCTGGTACAGTGTGATGCGATATCTGGAAATGATAAAATCCCTCCGATAACAGTCGACAACCTCCAAGGTAAATGCCGCACATCTCTTAACGAGATGGCTGAGTCATTTCGCTTCAGGATAATATGGGTTCCTAGCCATCGGGAAATTGAGGGTAACAGCAGAGCCGATGAACGAGCGAGACTCGGCATCAAATTGACCAATAAGTACATAGACAATGACATAGGCATACTCTTACAAACATATATGCTACTTATCTTTGAGGAAATTGTAAAAACAGCGAATGACAGGTGATGTAATGAAGCTACCTGCAAAATCGCTCGTCAACTGTGGCCGACTCTAAATGCTTAATGCACAAAGTCTCTGCTAAGCCAAAATAAACACAGTCTTAGCACATTGATATCAGTCATAACGGGGCACTGCCTAATAGGTAGACACGTCCAAAGGATGGGTGTGCAAACACATGACTTCAGTAGAAGTTCTCTAGATGAGGGCGAGGAAGAAACAATCTCGCACCTACTGTGCCACTGTCCTGCTCTATCCAGACGCAGGTTTACTATTCTGGGTAAACAATTTTTTTTAATGAGTTGGAAGATCATAGTTCTGCAGAAATCTGAGATATTCTAAAATGTTTGACATTTGACAATTTTGAAAAACACACACTAATTTTAAGAGATATAGACTCCCACGCAGCATCACAATGGGCTATGAGCCTGAGTGTGTACCACAGGCCAACCGCTTCAACCTAACCTAACCTTGTTTCATAGGCCGGACGGTACAGACGAAAAGCTGACGTATAGATATTACAGAAATTAATTTCAACTGCAAAAGCTATTGTAATCGTAGATCCATTGTGACATCACTGTGTCACTTGTGAATCTTACTGTTCTTTTTTCTTGGAACCAGTTAGACTCTCTTATGGAGCGTAGGGCAGTTTTTTCCAACACATGGATATTCATAAGAAAATAATCCTAGCTTAGAAGGGTGCCTACTTAACCGCCAATGGCCGATAGCACAAGCCACGACCTTCGGGATGTTCTCTCTTGAGACGTTGAGCAATTTTGTTTAGCCAGGTTGTGACACACGTATTTTCTTATTTCCATTATCTATTGGCTTCTCGGATAATATTATTTCTTATCCTTAATTTGTAAGTTGCCATAGGAATCCAAATATTGCCTCTATTTTCAAGCAGTGGACGATTAGTACCCTTTCTGGCTAGCTCATCAACCTTGCAAGGCTGACCTTGATGGCGCTAATGTCATTAAGCTGCACATATATAAAGCAAAACCGGAGCCAATATGTACATGTGGAGTTCAAATCTGGGGCTCAGCTGCAAAAATAAATCTTGACTTCATTCAGAGCTTCCAGACTTAAAACTTTTGTGCCTACTGATCTGTAATGGACTACTGTAATGGACTCTATTCAGAATTCTTTCTCATGCTTTCGTTTTCAAAATTTTAATGTAATAATTTTCAATATTAGCTGTAATTGTAGACACCGAAATTCCGGGATGCTTTATATAGTCTCGGTATGTCAGGATTTGAACAGTTAAACCAAGTGCCTGCCAAAATTATGTATTAGATTGGTAATATTAGTAGCAAATGCTGATCCCGGTATTTCGGGATTAATGTAATTTCTGGATGCCGTGATCAGTTCCGGAAAATCTTTTTCTTAAGTTCAGAAAAAATTCAATATAAAGCAAACGAGTTTTTAAAGAAACCTAGTCTTACATTAAAAACAGTTAAATATAGACAAGTTGTGATATTATTACAAAAATGCGCAAAACTAAATTCTAAATAGAGTTGAATATTTATATTTAGTTCCAAATAACAACAGAAACTAACAATTCTTAAGCCAAAATCAACTTGGGTATTAGTTAATTTTTTCCATCCAAAGTGCATGGGTCCAGGACTGCGCCGGATGGTTCTTAAACGATAAGCGATAGCAGTGAGTAGGGAGGAATGATAACTGTTTTCCAAACAAAAATTGTTGCCATTATGGAAGTAGAAACATGGATAATTGAGAGGAGTTGAAGCGGGAAACAGATTGAAGTCGCAAGTAATAGTCAGACTGCACTAACGCAAAAAGAACCTCAAAAGTTGTTCAAGAATGTAGCAGAATTAAGTTCACCCTTATATGGGTTCCAGGACACTTAGGTGTTCAAGGGAATGGACTTGCCGATGAACTGGTCAACTGTGGATCAGGGGTACCTCACAGGGATCAGAGCAATTAATCAAAATCAGTATCGCAGGAATCATGAATTGGATCAGCAATTATGTGTGCAATTTACATAAAGAGCGATGGTCCGGTGTAGAACGCAACAAAACTGCAAAGTGTTTTGTGAAAAGTCCGAACAGAAAACTGTCGAACTTTTTTCTAAAGTTTGGAAGAAAATACCTTCGCTTGATGGTCGGTATTATTACAGAACACAAACCATGGGGTCAGCATATGACTACCATTGGGAACACTGAAGAACCGATTCGCCTTTCTTGCTTAGAGGAGGCGGAGGGCACTGAGCATTTTCTTTGTGAGTGTCCCGCATTGGCTAGAGCAAGGCTACGAATTTTGAGTTCCGATGCCATGAGAATGAGTAAAATTTGTTCATTCAAACTGGAGGAAATTTTCATATTTGCCAAAGAGTCTGGAAAATTCTCACAGGACTCGCTATCTCTGTCTCTGCCTCTGTGTCCGTATCTGTCTCTGTCTCTGTCTCTATTCTATCCTATCTCTTTCTTTCTGTTTCTATTCTATCGTATCTCTTTCTTTCAGTTACTTCTCTGCTTTGCTCCTTGACTACCTACCCTTTGACTTTCGAGAGCATTGAATGCAATGGGTTTTATGGGCTGAGTGTTTTAGAAATTAACAAATCTCTCGGTGCTTCTTGGCACGACTTTTTCCAATTTCTGTAAATTTTTTTCAGCCGCATCTCCCTCAGTTTGGGCCAAGTAATATCAGCGCAAGATGGGGCAATTTTTTCTTATATTTTTAAACTTTTTTTCGTATTAAAATTTAGTAGTCTAAAACATCGCAATCTTATGGTTTAATGCATTTAAAATATTTGGTATGCATTCACGGTTTTGTAAATCATTTCAAGTGGACTCTGCGAAACTCTGATTCTCATTTGTGGCATATAACCCATATCGACGAAAACTTCCTTTTACACGTTTCTTCATTTTCAAATCAAAATGAAATAATTTTGTTATATAGATTTCAATAAAACTTTATTCCAAATATTTCCTACGCTTAAATTCGAATCAAATATATTATCGAGACTCAAATCGACTAAAATAAAATACTTTTAATATTTAAATAACACAGAGATTTCGGGTTGCTGTAGTCTAGTAATACCAGCATCCCGAAATTACGGGACTGAGATCACTAGCCGACATACTTTCAATAATACTTCTTAAAGTATTAAAAAAAAATCTGTAAACAAAAAAACTGTGTTTAAAATTATCCTAAACTAATTTCTGTCCACGTACATATGTATGGTATGTATCGATTTGTGTATACAAATCATTGTTTGGTATATAAATAATTGCTATCTTCGATTTTCCTGCCAAAAATACAAATGCGGCAAACCGGTTTCTTCTGCGATTTCGACCATAGCATCACCACAGCCACACTCGCTAGCGGATTATAAGCAGACGTCAGTGGAAGAGTCGTTCAAAGAGAGATGAAAGGAAGTACGCGTAGAAGCAGTGGCCGCATCACAACAAAGTGATTGCATATTGATAACATGATTAATGGTGAATGGCAATGGATTTAAATTTCCGTTTAAAAAATTGTATGCCGAGAGCAGTGGCTAAGTAAATGTTGATGGCATCGATTAGGTAGAGTGGTAAGGAATTGTGACAATTTGAATAAACAACCGTATCATTACGGCGCTATTTGTAAAAAAAGTCAAATTAATGACTAGGCAACATGACAAGATAAGCTTTGTCTTATTCGATTTTCGTTAGCTCCAGTTTGCAGAAAGGGGGGAAAAATGTTGAATCTTACTTTAAATTTTTTGATGTAAATATTTTCCATTACTGAACATTTTTGTTAAACAAAATGTGGGTAAAAAGATGGAAAAAAATACTATAAGTTATTTTCAGTGTAAATCTATGACTAACTGGCTCACTTTCAGAAAGATACGCACAATAACTGAATAAAACTTACAACTCACAGAATACAACAAACTTTTTTTGCTAGCTAGTTTTCGCCAATGGAATATGATCAAGGTTAGGTTAGGTTGAAGCGGTTGTCCACAATCATGATCAAGGAAGTCAAGAAATAATATCAGCCAAACATTGTTTTTTTATGGCACGTCTACAGGTAAAATTCGCCTAACAGTCGCCTTCGATCCACAAACGCCTAATTGTTGAGAATCGTTGTTGAAGGCTGAAAAAGAAAAATTAAAAACTCTACTCTGTGGATGGTCTCTCGTTAATTTTTTTTCACTCACATTAATCTGTAGTAAAGTCTTTAACGGCTTCATTAATGATTGGAAGTGTACTTCTATCTGTATTCCTCCTGTATTTTTTTTTTTTGTATTTACAAGAGAACCAACTATAAATACATAGACTGAGATAATAAGCTCTGGCTGCTAAGGCCTTCGGCTTCATTATACACAAAATTGGTTTATAAGCTGATTTTATAATAAATACCTTATGTCTATGGAAATATATCTAAATGTCTGTAATATTACATAGTTTAAGAAATTTGTTAATAGCGCTGATGTTTTCATAGGTGGTAGCTTTAAGACGGCTTGATGGTTGAAGGTTCCTGAATAAAATTTTTCTGAATTGGTCCAAGCCAGGACATTCATCTAGAATGTGAATAACTGTCAGGGAGCTTGAGTTACACTGTGTGCAGTTCGGACTGTCGGAACCATTTAAGGGGTTAGGTGGGTTACAGAGGTTGAAAAAAAGGGTATTTTTACTATTTTTTTTTTAATATGTACAATCATATATTTTATTTAAACCATTCAGCATATCAAAGATACATATTTAAACAGTATTTTGTGAAATTTTTATTTAAAAATTCCGAAAACTCAGCCGTTGGTACCTCATCTCCCTTAACGTCTCACAAAAAAATGCTCTTGCCGTGGACAGCATAACTCATTATTGGTTCATCTAAAATCAAAAAACGAAAAATATTTCGTTAGTACATGGATAAATCTCGTTACTGGATGAAGGAAAAAAAATTTAATTTGAATTTTTGACAGACTTTGAACAAAAAAACACATTTTTTGGTCAAATTTTCGTCATGTGTTGGCTCGAAAAAATTAGTTGTAATAAAAAAAAAAAAAATCCTGCGTTCAATAACTTGATAATGTTATTCCAAAGATGTGTGCAAAATTTGAACAAAATCGCTTTATAACTTTTCGAGAAATGTGTCCACCGACTTAAAAAATCGAGTTTTGAGATAAACGCGTTTAAAGTTGTAACGCTGCACTGACATGGCCTGATGGGCGGAACTTCTGAAGGGTCTATCTCGTAGAATTTTACTCGGATCAATTTGAAATTTTAGGAGAATATTTTAAACATATTCTACTATTTAATAAGGCAAAAAAAAAATCGATTTTTTGAAATTTTCAAACCCACATAACCCCTTAAAAGGTGGCAATGTGTTTTTAAAGTGTGGCCTGTTCTAAGGCGAGTAAGCGTTCTTAAATCTCTGCATAAACAATTTGGTGGGTAGTTAAGCTTCAAATCCATAGGGTTATGTTCTTTGTAATGGTGTTGGAAGTTTCTCCACTCTGTATTATGTTTAGCAACGAAGTATTTTGGCACATGCTTACGAATATCTTTCGTTGTAATATACGTAAACAGTTCCAGTGGTTCTCTGGCTACTTCTTTAGCCCGCTCGTCTGCTAGGTGATTGCCTCGGATACCAGCCTGACCGGGACCCACTTAATTTTTATTGTGCTTTTGCAGCGATATAGAATATCGCGAATATTGCCTATGAGGATTGAATTATTTCTCGGGTTTAGGAGAGCCTCTATTGCCGATTTACTGTCTGTGCAAATAATACATGTTTTATCTGATCGCGAGACGAAGGAAACCGTAATAAGAGTGCCATTGCAAATTACAGGCTGATTTCGAAACTATCCTTTGTCTCTAACCTCTTTGAATGCATCATTAAAAATAAGCTTTTTTTTTTTTTGTAAAACAATTTATTAGTCCTAGTCGGCACGGGATTGTGGTGGATCGATCTACATTAATTAATGGACTTTTAAGGAGTTTCTGTTTTAATTCAAAGCTCAATTTTACATTGCATATAAATTATAAATATTATTTCTAAGTCGCTTGCCATGCAGGCATTTGTTAGGCGTCATTCTTCGCTATTTTCTGACCCATATACACTCAAGATTCTATACTCTTCATTTGTTCGGTCTAAATTGGAATGCGTTGATGCTATCCGGATACCTTTTAACGCTGTCCATAAATCGATTGGAGAGAGTGCAGAAAATATTCTTGCGTATTGATTTGCACTCCTTAAGTTTTTCGTAACCGATTCATCCTATAACTCTCGTTGCTTTTTGGCTTATTATCGTTAAATAACAGACGATCTATATTTTCTTTTCATTTCATGTTGACATCCTTTCGGGTGAAATTAACTGCTCGTCCCCTCTTGGGCTTTGTACGAGTTCAATTATTTCTCGAATTTTTTAGAGCTAAACTTATCGAATTACAAATCAGTACTCTATAATAGATTGAAGTACTATTTATTGTGTAATAATTTAACGCAATGCTTTGGAATTTACCCTTCAGCGCATTCTACTAAAAAAATATATTTTGTGATTTTTCCTAATGCCGGAAGCATTAACTGTAGACATAAACAAATAAATAACAAATAAAGAAAAGGCTTTGCAAACTTAAACAATTGATAAGGAAGCTGTTCAATGTAATAAAAACTTAAGATATGAAAGAATTAATTCTTTGTGAAAATTGTTCAAGGGAATTATGTTTTCGATCGCTTTTGAGTGGAATATGTCCTGAAAATGACTTTGATGTACCGTTATTCAAAAATTTCATTGGATAAATCGGCGTTGCTAATATATACATCCATACATGTGGTAATTTGTATGAAAATAAAAAGCGAACCGGCCGCCCAAAAAAACTTATCCGAATAGATGTACACTCACTTTTAAGGAAATCAACTAAAATACGACAGTGCTCCAAAATTGGTCCAAAAGCCGTCTCTTTCGGCTTGAGTTTGCACGTGCACACATTGGCAAGGTAATGGATTTCTAGTCTAAATTTTTATTTGCTGACGAATCAAAGTTGAATATATGTATAGTTGGAAGTGATGGCCGGGCTAAAATATGGAGGAGAAGAAATGCGGATATGGAAATGAGAAATTTGATACCTTCCCGCAAGTAAGATGGCCCTTATTGAAGGTACTATGGACCGATTTAAATATAAAACTATTTGGAAAAACATTTGAAGCCATCAGTAGAATGCTTAGTGGTAGGCCACCCTAATGACATTCGCAAAGAATATCAAAATACTCAAATATTCTCTCATAATGTAAACTGAAATAGTATGTGACATTTGTGAGTAATACACTTTAAGGTTTATCAGCACTTGTTTTTCTGTGAAATAAGTATGCTCTGTTTTTCTGTAGAAATAAGCAGCCTGGGATTGAAAGATTTTTTGTATGTAAAGGAGAACATTTTTGTATATGATTGGTCAAAATTGTAAATCGTAATTTCAAGTGAACAAATTAACTGATATTTTTTGCCGTCGTTTCGTCTGTAGCTGCAGGATTTTGGTTTCCTTAAGAATTTTGGTTTTGTACTCATTGCGTCTCAGACTACAGGATTTTGGTTCAACACCAGGATTGTGGCTTCCTTACCACAGAATTGTCGCTTCTCTGGTCAACATTTGTGCACCCCCGCTACCTAAGTTTTGTGCTGCCTTGGAAAATAATCCTTGGTTCAACACTTGGGCCTTGTGCAAGGTTGGGCTTTCCAACAAAGTCATTGTCTAAGCTTTTTGCATTAATTGTCAAAGAATGGTTCGTATATTACCCACCTAGGCAACTAAATACGCGGCCGTAGAGACCAGATTTAAGTCCGATAGAGCATGTTTAGGAGCTTTTAGAGAGAAAAATTCGACAAAGTATAGTAACTGACGCAAAATCGATGCAGAAAGATTTGATGGAGGCATGGAAGCAAATGACGTAGGAAGAGCTTACCCAACTAGTTGGATCAAAGCCACGACGCCTTCAATCAGTGATTGATAACGGTGGTGAAACTACTAATTACTAAATGTATACAAAGAAGCCAGTTTTAAAATGAATTAGTTTAAATTGGAAATTAGTTGAACTGTATGCAGACCTTTTTCAAACCGCTTTTTTGTTGTTTTTTTAATTTTTTTGTCATAAAGCAAGTTTTTCTCATTTAGTTTTTGTAAATTTATGTATAAATCTGAATTCCGAAAAAAACTACATCAACGTGTTTTTCAATTACTTTGTATCTTCTGGAAAATAAAAAAAATATGCTGCTGTATGTAGACTTAAGTCCTTTACTGTACCTACCCTATGATCAGAAGGTATCGGGAATGTTTAAATTAAACACAACAGAGTTAACTTTCAGGAAAATTTATTTTATCCCCTTCCAAATATGACCCGTCTGAAGCAACACACATGTGCCAACGTTTAACCCAGTCCTCCATGCACCCCTGGTAGGCCGACGAAGGAATGGCCTTCAGCTGCTTCGTCGCATTCCCTTTAATCTCCTCTATCGACTGAAATCTCCTTCTTCGAGGTGGTAACTTCAACTTGGAAAACAAAAAGAAGACGCCAGGGGCCATATCAGGTGAAAACGATGCTTACACGATGGTATTTACTTGGTGCTTGGTCAAATAATCCAGCACAATTTGGGCTCGGTGCGATGGCGCGTTATCATCATGCAAAATTCAAGAATTGTTTGCCCACATTTCCGGCCGTTGCGGCGTACAGCATCTCTCAAATGCTTCAAAATGGATAATTAATATTCTTTATTGACTGTCTGGCCCGATTGTGCACTACGCCTTGACAATCGAAGAAAATAGTCAACATCACCTTCCCGGTACTTTCTGATCTACTCTGATTTGAAATATTTTTTCTATCAGAGGACAATCCTTGGCTGGTGAATTTGTACAATTATAAAGCTTCTCATAAATCTATTCGACCAATCTATTTGACTTAGAGTCGGCCTAAAAAAATCATGTTCCCGACCATCTCCAGCTTACACCGCAGTCCAGCTATGCGCGCTTTCCTACCTGAAGCTACCTGCTTTTCATATGATCTGAGCTCAGTAGACAACTTCTCATTTTGCACGGAAAATTCCAAAAACTAATGCTTGCTTCTCTCAAACTTATGAATAATTTGGCGCCCACCGTTTCGTCTCAAAACTTTCCAAATAAATATTTATATGACGAGCATGGCGCCGCAAAATATGCTTCTTCTGAATCGGAGCGCATTGCTTGCTGTTCTTTCAGACACCGAAGAATTTACGTACGCTTCGCATTCAGGAAATTCCGTTTTCCGCCTCCCCCATGGCGTAATGTTATTCATCGTATTTTCCAAATGGAACTGACTCAGTGCTGACGATGAACAGCTGCAAAAAGTGGACGCACTAGCAGCACCAATATGTGGCATACATATTTACTAGTTATTTTATTTTGCGGCAATGAATGATGCAAAATGCGAGAGATGAATAAAGAGAGAAAGCGAGAGAGCTAAAGAGAAGGTGAGAGATAGAGAGAAAGAGATTGAGCAAAGTAAACGGCGTGACTGAGGTGCTCTGATTCATCGGCTGTTCATTCGATTCACGGCAAGTAAATAATGAACGAAAGCTTTTTCCTGGCTTCTCTTCCGGAGCGCACACGTGGTCGCCGCAGTATGTTTATGTATACTATATGTGTGCATGTGTCTACAAAATTTGGGGACTACGACACTAAATATGAATTTTGTGTAAAATGTGCTCGCCAAACCTAAGCAGTAAGTAAAGCGAATGGCCGTGTGTTAGTGGCGAGAAAAAAACGTGTGCTTTGTTTCTCGCCCACGCAGTAGTGGTAGGTTAATGCCGCAATCCTTGAGTAGCATTATGCACTACATGTGTTATCCTTCATAACCAGAATTGCATTCCAGTTGTCTGTTCAATTATTACTTGAAGGCTTTCGAGTATGAATTGAAGTATTAGCCTCAAGTCTGTTGCTGTGAAAATACATACCGAAATTGCGATTTTTGTCACTTGCCACAAGCGCAACAACGCAACAAAGCTTAACTGTATCACGACAGATTTTTTTGTGGCGCTGATTTTACTGTCCTTTTTCTGCTTCTCGTTACGCCTTGTTTGTTGCCTTTGTTGATTTTCGTCGAGGACCTTTGAATTTTCTGTTTACTTCTGATTTCTTTGCTTTTCTCTCTCACTCTCTCTCTGCCCAATAGTCTGGCGCTTGCTTCGTTCGGCAAAACAAATAGCAATGTTCAAAAAAATTTAGTCACTCTACCATGAATATGTAAATCTGCGTGCCCACTTTTCGAGGACTATTCTTAAGCACTAGCCTACAAATGGTCAGCGGCGATAAGAGCGCGCAAACACGCACAAGCCAGGTAGAACGCCTAGCTGACAGCAAAAAAACAAAACAAAAATAAACAGGTAGAGGTAAGACATTTTTTGCCCATTTTTTTCATTCGGCCCCACTGTGTGTTTGTGTGTGAGTGCACCACCACGACGTCTCAACGCGGCTTGGTTATGATTTTATGCGCGCATTGAGCGTTAGGATGTCGTAAATGTCGCACTGATTCCTACCAGATAGGAAATGTTTTCGCTTTCGTATTTTTTGTGCACATTCACACTTTCCCATTTTTCCATGTTTCTCATGCAAAGTTATTCGCAGAATTCTGGCACTGAGTGGGTCTTGATAGGCTTAGCAAGCCTTTGATGAAGTTTGTTAGGGAAAGCTTTACTGCTGTGAATTTTGGTATTGACAAATTGAGTGATTTATGCGTAATACCAGTCCTTCAAAATGTCAATTGCGAATATTTTTCGGATTAATCGAAAGGGAGGCTGTTGGGAATTAGGAATAGTAAAAGTATATTCTTATATAGAGCAATCTAAGTCTCAAATGCTTACTACTCTATGACTGAAAAAACACTTTTATGTTATTAGTTTTAGGGAGAAGGAAAGCTCTTATTAGAGAAATAATAGCTCTTATCTTAGAGAAATAATAGCTCTTATTTTTTGGGTGCATATGTATTTACGCTCGCATTTCAATATACAAGGTGAAGTCCAAGATAAACAAGACAGGCATAATAAAAACGTTAGTGCCTTGGAAGTTACATCCCTGGCTGACTTCCAGTGAAAACTTGGTGACATGCGGTTCAGTGGAAGCGAAGTTATTGAGTCTAAAGTGTCAGTATGGTTATGTCATCCGTACAAAAATGAGTTGCGAACAAAGAGTTAATATCAAAAAAGCCAGCTACACATTTGTGGCGACAGTTCGGTCTGGTTGAACTTAAACAAAACATGCGTCGACAAGGAGACACAACATTTATAGATGTACTTAATGCCCTATGAGTTGGAGAAATGACGTCTAGGCAACTTGAAATCCTTCTTGAAAAAGTTTCAACGGATGCGACTAATGAATTTTCGATTGAGAAAGCATTAAGAATTTACCCAACGAATGATCAAGTTGCTAGACACGCCGAAAAAGTTCTCCAAAGTTATGAGAATAAAGATACAGTTTTTTATACAATAAAAGCACAAGACCAACTTATTGATGCCACTCGTAATTTAGGTAACAAGGACTTAAATTCTGTGATACCTAATAATATTAATAAAACAGGAGGTCTTCCGAAAGTACTGAAAATATTCGTAGGGGCTAAAGTGATGTTGAGGTCGAACATTGACGTGTCAAAAGGTTTAGTGAATGGCAATATGGGTTTTATCACTGAAATTATCTGGCCAAATTTTCGCAGAGGCCAACTATACGCGGAAGACATCCCGTCAGTCCGTATCGACTTCGGTTCTGATGGTGTGCACATGATTAAACCGATATCGATTCAGTTTCCAGCGAAAAATAGCTATGGAACTGCTGAGAGACGGATGTTGCCCTTAATCCTGAGTTGGGTTTCGACCGTTCACAGGATGCAAGGTTGTACAGTTGATCATGTAGTCATTTATCTAGGCTCGCGACTGTTTGCTGCTGGACAAGCCTATGTAGCACTTAGTCGTTTAAGATCTTTAGACGGTATGCGGATCGAAGAACTTGATTTCTCTAAGCTAACTGGAAAAACTCCATGCAACAGTGAGGTTTTAAATGAAATTATTAGATTACAAAATGATTCGTAAGAAATTTCAATACCACATGTTCACCATAAGACGGATTGATAAATCAAACTAAATACATAATAGTGTAAAAAAAACTAAAAAAGCACGTTGTTACTGCTAATCAAACTAAAAAATTAGAAAATAAAAAATAGTTTAAAAAAAACTAAAAAACACGCTTTTATTGCTAATCGAACTAAAAAGTAGAAAATAAATTTTAATGACAAAGAGAGCTATAATGAAGTAATAGCAAATCGAACGATCAGTCATAGTCAACTACCTCAGAACAGAATTATAACAAAAACTAAGATACAAATAGAGTAATTCAAATTAGAGTTAAAAGCATGGGATAGTAAATATTACAATCAGTCTATTGACAACTACCTATGTACAGAGGGTTATGAAAGTGAAGCCGAATTATCTCATCCTTTAGCTCTTGAATTGTTGCTGGCGCATCGACATACACCTTTTTTTCAAATAACCGAAAGAAAGAACTGCAACGGTGGCGTTAACGTTTAGGTGTGGTTCAAATTCAACATCAGTCCTTGAAATTTAACCACCCTTTATAAAAGAAATAAGGTAAATTCACGTATAAAGTCAAAAAATATCTATCCAGAACCGGGTGTACAACGGAGGGTTAAATTGAATATATTCAAGTTGGAATGGCTCATCAAATGCACCACGTTTTAGTGATATATTTGAAAATTCAAAAATTAATTTTAAAAAACGTAATTTTTTTGTCCAATTCCCACCTGCATAGTTCAAAATTTTCCAACTTTTAAGCTGCTCAAAATATATTCTAATTAAAGCAACGCACTTTAACAAAATTTTATTCTTTTACTGTAGGTCAATACTGACGGCTTCATTACCTTTAATCTGTAACTATAAGCAACGTTGCATGAACTAAAAAGGGAGAAGCTTATTCAGCGTTCATTTTATTGCATAAGTCATGATTTGTTGGTATTTACCTGCCGCCGCCTACTCAGCAACAAATCAGCTTAACATAAACGAATTGAAGTAAACAAATTTGCACGAAATCCTCTCTCAACCAGGAATTTGCGTCAACTTTGTCCAATTTGTGCGTCTAAAAATCCAGAGAAAAGCCATGCGTACCTTTTGCCAACAACATGCAACGCTGCTTCCCAATCAACAACAACTATTTGTGAAAAATCGAGTTAAGACGATTATTTAGGACATTGAACGCATGCCGCGCACTCCACTCAGACTGCTGAAAGGGAGAAGAGAAGGCCTGCAGAAGGCATAATAGGAACACTGCGACCCGGAGTGTATGCCGCAAATTGCGGTAATGCGCAGAAAACGGGTGATGTTCAAAATAACACAAACAAGGGCTTAAAAAAGGCAGCAAAAGGCTGGCGCTAACAGTGAAGGAAAATACTAAAAATTCGCGTTTCGTTGAAACGGTTGAAATGGAAAAGCGTCGAAAGTTGTTGGGGCGATACGCGTAAAACATGCAATGGCTCATAGACTTTGCAGTGTGGGACAGATGGTAAGCGGTAAGTTTGTTTGTTATAAGTGGCAAACGGCCGAAGGCACTTGGCACGTGCTGGCAATGAATACAACTGTGCCCCTAAAATACTGCAACGAAAAACATTGGCAATAGAAGCAATTCATAATTCGATTAGATCCAATTGCACGCCCTAATAATGTGTAAATTTACCCATTTGCCAAAATTATGGGCTGTAACTTGTAAACTCTCGAGTGGAGTGGCAGTGTGTGTGTGTGCGTGTAAGCAGTAAAAAGAAAACAAGCAACAACAAATGTTACACAAATTGCGCAGATAGCGTAGAAAAAAAAAACAAAAAAACGCACAGTTAAATGAGGTAGAAAAGAATTTTCGAGCCATAAATAAAAAAGAAGCGAAAAACTGAATGTGCCGTTATAATATTTGCCAGCAAACAGGGCAAGTGTCCAATGTGAGAGAGCAATGCAGGAGAAATATTTGGAATTAATTCCTTTAATGCTACTTAACAATAGAAATGGCAAGCGCTGCAGCGACTTTGGCTGGCGAGGCTATCAAACGACTGCTGAAAAGCCTTGTTACGGCACTTCCTTGCTTTTGCTGTTGCTCTTGTGCCATTGCCTTCCAGTGCCATTAATGATGCCAAAGTGAAATTTATGGAGTATGACCTGCGGAAAGCGAATGTTTAGTGGCAAAAAAATACTTCTTAAAGGTCAGCTCGACTGTGCTGCGGATGGGACAAATGGCATACCAGCGAATTGGCAAAGCGCTCAAGTAAGGAAAACAAAGCTGAGTGCATAGGAAAATAAAAAATAAGAAATAATTGTGATTAGAGGAGAATAAAAGTTTGTAATGGTCGAATTACTCAGCTGGAGATGTAAAAATTTGAAGTACATTTGGGGTTTACACAGCGAATGCGTTAACCCATCTTCGGCTGCTACAAGAATTCGACATAATTTTTCCATTTCCTTTTTAGTCAGTGCTTATAGGACCATAATCAAGAAAAATTAAAAAAAAAAAATTCTGACCATCGGTGTTTTAGATATGGACTGGTTGAAAAATCGACCGCTGGCCAAAAACCGTCAAATATATTTAAAAAAATGCAACATTTATGAAAAAAATTAAGCACACGAAGTCAATTTATTTCAAATACAAATATTTTTTTGTTGTTTTATTGATAGAAAAGTCAGCTTACAAATTTTTATGATAATCATCAAAACATTTAGTATGTAAATGAATATTGCATTTTTTGCAGGTAAAAATAGTATGTTTCTTGCAAAATTTACACCGCCGAAATTTGTTTTCAATGCTTCTCATGACGGCGTGTACTCTTTCATTGATCCGAGGAAGGTTCGATGCACCTTCATCTCCATGTTCGTTTTCATACTCGTCCTCGTCCTTGTCGTAATTCAATAATTCTCTTGTGACTTTGGAACGAAAATCAATTTGTGACAGGGGTTTTATCTTTTCAATTTTTGCCATCATACAATGAAGTTTCCATGCATTGACCATTGCGTTACCAAGAGCATTTGTCCATATTGGCCACCACCATTTTTTTCCTCTCATACATATTCTATAATTTGCCACCGCATTATCATGGAGATCCACACCACCCATGCCATGATTATACTCTTGAATAACTTTTGGCTGCGGGATAGTGATAGTTTGGTTTTTCTTCCGACAATATCTTTTAGTGCTAATAATTGGATTGACTGTGGAGTTATTAGTTATAACATTGACTACAGCATTATCATTCCACCGAACAGTAAATATTTCTTGCTGATGATCAAGTAGTTGGTCAAATGTTTCTCGTATTTCTTTTTTTAAGTTTCTCCAAGGAGAATCGCCCATTCTATTTTCGCGTATAGTACCGGTTGCAAAAAATCGTTGTTCGTTCAGAAGGCTCATTATATAGTATGAAGAGAAAACGTTATCAAAGAAAATGATGTGGCACTCAAAGTCAGATACGTTGCCAAGCAAGTCTAAGACTGTTTGTGCACCCAGACCAATAGTTTTATCGTGAGGGGCTGCTGCTCCCCCTACAATGAACTAGAAAATAAGTACCCACTTTCAGAGCATAAGCACCATGTTTTAAACCCCAACCGGATTGGCTTTCCCTTGATAAACATTTTGCAGGAGTGGCGTCCAAAGTATGGGATCATCTGTTCGTCTATAGAGAGATTATGGCTAAAGACTCCAAACTGCATAAACTTTTTGTTGAGAGCGTCAGTAATAGGACGAACCTTCGCAAAACGGTCTGCTGCGTTTAAATTCGTGTTGTCATGGAAAAACTGCTTAATTTTTTTAAACCAATTACGACTCATAGCTTGCTTCACAATTGGAACCCCCAAGTCCGGTCCAACAGACCAGTAGTGGTCAATGTGTGACAAAGTATGGTACCCCGATAGGTACAATATTCCAATAAACCTACGTATTTCGATTGGCGTGATGTTAATTGGAGCATTGTGTTGGTTTGCATACTCATTTGTGAAAGTGGTAATATTTGTGATAATATTATTATCAAAAAACAATGTAAAGAGATCATAGGGGGATTTTGAGCCTACAAAATGGTGCAATTATATATACGTATACAATTTCAGAAAACATTTCTTCCAATTTGATTGCTTCCACATTTATTGGGGTTCTTGTGTATTGAAAACCTCTGCGTTTTCGCCATATGGGACGGGCAAAATCAGATTTACTCAAGCGAAAAACTCTAAAACTAGAAATTTTAGCGGAATGCCAACATTCCACCGCTGCATCCCTTTTAGGATAGTTCAGCCCTAGTTCGATATTAGACGAATGAGAACTAGTTCGATTTGTAGGTATTTTCAAATAGTCGCGTACCACCCAATATAGGACAGGTTCGATTTTGGAGGTAAGGTACTAGCTGAACTAGAATTTTGGTTCACTAGTAGTGATTTTCCCTGCAGGGGTAGTACCTTTCCTATACCAAAAAGATAATCACTTCCATCTCTTTCAATAAGAAAAAAATATTGCTAGATTTTGTTCTATCCTACATGACAGTTCCTGGCCAGCTAAAGTTTACGTCCATGAAACAGTACAAATTATCGCAATATCGATATGTTACTTTTTTGATTCTCTTAATTTCATCTTTTCTCTTCACAATAAATTAGTAACAATTATTTGTTTTTTTTTGTTTTTCATTATTTTTTCATCTGCACAAAAAACACGTAAAAATAGTGATAATTTCATTCTTTTACAAAAATCTGCCCTGAACCTTTTTTTCTTAAAAAATTATGTTCTAGAAATTAAATAAATTCCAAATTTAAAACTTGTGAAAACTTTTCAATAAATTTACATTTAGTTTCTGAGATATTGGAGTCCGAAGTTGGTGGTCGAAAAATTGATCAGCTGCCGAAAATGGGTTAAAGTTGTATTTGTTATTTGTGAACTCAGTAAAAAAATTTGTAGGTGCGAACCACCCTGTGCTCTGCTTTCTGGTTAACTCTTTCCGGGGCGCTGGTATAAAATTTATACCACTTATTTAAATGTTTTTCCTGCATTTTATGCGCATTGGTATAATTCTTTTACCACTTATACAGGCAAATTTAAGCTTATATTTTGTAAAAAAAAATATAACAAGTGTTTGAAAGAGATAAATATATATGTTTTTTACGCGCAAAATGAGTAGAATATTGAAGTATTAAAGTGTTACTCAGAATTTATCATATTTTGTAAATAAAAGCACGTGAAGAATCGGTTTCCTACAATTTTAATAAAATAAAGTATTTATGAATTAATTACTCAGCCAATGGAATAAAAATAATCAATAGACTTAGTGTAGACAGTGTTTAAAGTTCCTGGTACAAAAAGTATACCACCGCGCGGTATATACGTATCTAAATGGCAATGGCTAAAAAACTTAAGCAGGGTGATATATGCAAAATATTGGAAGCTTTCGATGATGAAATTGATTTAGCAGAGATTCCTTCGGATACCGATTCAATTGTTGATGAAGTTGAAGTATTCGATGAAGAAAACTTGCAGGAACTCTTTGATGCCATCGTTGAAGATGACAATGAGGATGTGGGAATTGTTGAGAGCGAAGAACTAGGGTTTAGCAGAGCCCATATTTCACGAGATTTTATGATAGCGATGATGAAGTTCCTCTAGCTGAATTAAGAAGAAACCGTGAACTGCTTGAGCCACCCAAGTGGAGTAAGCAAAATTCTATGGGACCGTTAGTAGTATTTGCTGGCGAGATGCAGGGGCCTACTGATGTTATCGAAAGCATGCCATCACACGATGGCACAATTTTCACTTCAATTGTAACTCCACCTGTGGTTGAGCATATAGTATTCCAAACTAATTTGTAAGCCCAGCAATCTGGTAAGTCATACATTCCAACAAGTGTGTCAGAAATATATGCATTTATTGGAATCAACTTTTTGATGGGAATAAAGCATCAGGCCAGTTAGCGAGATTACTGGTCATCTCGCCCAGAATTGAACGATAGCTATATATCCAAAATAATGCCCGTGAAAAGATTTGACTGGATTTTAAGCAATTTGCATTTGAACGACTCTTCTGTAATGCTGAAAAGAGGATCACCACCTACTCTTGGAACCAGAAATAAAAAGCAAGCTAGAGTCCGCATAAAGAAAAACAAACCGTATGTAGATCCAAGCTTACGATCCTCGTCATCTCCCCAACCAGTCAGAACAACCTTACGTAGATGTGCGTACTGCAGCACGACAAGCCACCAAAGAAGGACTCAGTGGATGTGCGCAAGTTGTACTCGTAATGTCCCACTTTGCCTCACCAAAACAAAAACTTGTTTCATAAATAATCCTCGCACTCTATGCGCGATGGTATAAAAATCGTACCACATCCTTGTACAAAATCCTGCAAGGATAACCATTTTTTTTTACATTTTCTTCATTAAATGTCTCGAATAAATGAAATAAAAAAATCTTTGTATTTAATTTTTAGCGATTTTTTTCAGTGCGCCGGAAAGAGTTAAAGTTATAATAGAACTTGATGAATTAAATGGTGGTTATATTTCAAGGGCCGATGTTGAATATAAACCACATCTAAACGTCAAGTTTTTTTTTGCATTTCATTTAACATTTTTCAATTTCAGACTAACTCAATTTGAACCAAGGAAAGATACACAATCGAGAATCGAGCAACGCGTTAAAGTTATTCAGGCTTATTATGAAAACGGGCGTTCAAATCAAAATGCATATCGCGCACTTCGTGAAGAAATCAACTTCAGTGATGAGGTACATTTCTCACCTGAGTGGGTTCGTCAATAAGCAGAATTGCGGCATTTGGGCGAATGATAATCCAAGAGTGATTGCCGAAAAACCAATGCACCCACAAAGAGTGTCTGTTTGGTGCGGTTTATGGGCCGGCAGCATCATTGGGCCGTATTTTTTCCAAAATGAGGCCGGTCAGGCAGTAACTATGAATAGTGTTCGCTATCGTGAGATGATAACGAACTTTTTGTGGCCCGAATTGGAAGGTATGCATGTGGAGGATATGTGGTTTCAACAGGATGGTGCCACTTGTCATACAACTAACGAAACAATGGCTCTTTTGCGCGAAAAATTTAATGGCCGAATAATCTCAGGTCGCGGCGATGTCAATTAGCCGCCAAGATCATGTGATTTGACACCGCTGGACTTCTTTCTTTGAGGTTGTTGGAAAGAAAAGGTTTACATCGATAAGCCAGCAACAATTCAAGAGCTAAGGGATGACATAATTTGACACACTAACGGCATAGAACTTCAATTATGCTCAGCTTCATCGAAAATTTGAACCATCGGATGGAGGGGTGTCGCCGAGACCGTGGCGGCCATTTGCCCGATATTTTGTTTCATACGTAATTGAGCTATACCACTATTATCATAGTAAAGAAGAATGACAATAATTAAAAAAAGTTGTATTTTATACAAAATCAACACCGGCCCTTGAAACTTAACCACCCTTTATAATAATATTTAAAAATATGTTGGAAAAAAAAATAGTTAACTTGTATGGCCAGAAAAAGTGAGAAATCTAAAATCTCTGAATATTTGAATTTTGCAGCTAAGAGAATTGCAATGATCGAAAGTGACTTACTAAGTAAAATGTAATGTTAAAATCACTTATCTTTCTATTTCCCTTAGACGAATTCAGTGAATGAAGTATTTCACGAATCCTACGAAGATTTGTATGTCGAAAAAAAGCGCCACAATTTTAAAGGTGACAATCGCTCTTGAAATCGATTTACTGGCGCAAGGATATTTTAAAGCATTTAGATGAAAATCGCTTTTGAATAGATACAGGGTCCGGCATTCGAAGTGTACCCGAAAAGACCAAAAATTTGGTTTGGAAAATTATTTTTATTCAAAGTAGAAAGAAGAAAATATGTGAAAATAACACAAAATTAAGAATCAATTTCCTTTTGCTCGATATGACCACCTTTTGCCTTGACTATGGGCTTCAGATGGTCCGGACACGAATCACAAGCTGCCCGAAAGTGACTTGCAGGTATTTTGCGGCCAATGACTTTTTTCAACGCCTCGTGCACGGGTGAATCTATTAGTTTGGCGCTACCTCTCCAAAATGGCCTAAAGAGAATAATCCAACGGCTTCGCGTCTCGTGAATTTGAGAGCGATTGTGTGGACGATATGAAAATTGGAACTTTGTTTTTTAGCCGTTTTTGGTTCACTCGAGCTTTGTGAGATGGTGCCGAGTCCTGTTGAAATGGCCATGGTCTGCCATCGAAATGTTTGTCTGCGCACAGCTTCAAAGCAACCTCCAGAATACTTTCCCGATAATATTTCACATTTACCTTGACGCCAGGCTCGATAAAAACGATTCAAGAGCGCCCATCTGCGGCTACAGTGGCTCCAACCTTTATCTGTGGCAGGTGCTGCCTCTGGGTGGCCAACGTTCAGAAACTTACCGCTTTCGGCCAAGCGAAGCAACTCCTTCGCTCGCTCAAGTCTGACTTGTTGCTGCTGTGTTGTGAGATCAGGCACCTTTTGGGTCTTGCAAGGCTTGACCTTGAGCTAATTTTTCAGTAGGAGATGTATGCAACAGTCAGATATTTGCAGTTCTTTCGCCATTTGATTGGAACTTCGTCGGGGTTTTCGCTCAAGTAGCTTCTTCACTTTTTGAGTCAATTCACGTGACGTTGCAGTCTTTTGATGTCCACCTCCAGTCCAAAAATATTCTGCAGAATCTTTATCTCAAACACTCTAAGGGGCGCGTCATCGGCTAGTTCAATAAAATTGTCCTACAGCGCCATTTAGTGTTGAATTAATAAATTAAAGCCCCCAAAAATAAATTTCTCGTACTAGAGAAATCCTTTAGTAATCATTTTCTGAGAATATTTTTCGTAAATTTAATCCAATTAAGCACTAAGTAATGGACCGGAATTCAATTCCTTATTTGAGCTAGACCCGAAAAAACTCTTATTATATTTATTATTATTGACAGCTAAAATGATCACTTGGAATTGATTTAATGCAATACTAAATTTGGCTGGCGCACTGTGCAATTGGTTTGTTCGCCTTTCATATGAAGGCAGTAGTAGAACACCCTGAGTTTTTCTAATGTTATTTTATTTTTAAGAATTCTAAGTATTCGGTGCTTACAATATTTATGTGATTTCCTATTTCCATAACCGTTTACTATACCATCTTCCTGCTTATTCCTTTAACGTCCTGCTGAAATCACTTCTTGCAATCCTTTTAACCTTCACCTTAGCAAAGTATGGTGAGACAGACTCAATTTAGGGTATTTAGAAGCAACTTAGATTTCTTTTTATTTCATAAATTTATTCTTTATTCTTTGGTTTAACCAATACAGCTGCCATTCATATATGTTTGTATTATGCGTCTCTCTATCTTTTACTTTTCACTTATCGAGAATGCGTGGGTAAATTAGGACAACTGCCAACCCGAATCAATAAAGATAATCGATTTTCATGCTACCACCCACTTCGGAAAATGTATCAATGTTTCACTGATTTTCGCAAAAAAAAATTCTATAACAACTTTTACCACATGTCTGTTGGTGCCACAACGGTGATGAGTTGTGTGGGCGCGCATTGACATTTACTGTATATGTATAAGTATGATGCATTCTCGTAGGGAAAACCGGAAGTAATGAGTTGTAATTTCCTGTTCAGAAGAAGTGATTTTTGTGTTTCTTTTTTTGGAAAAGCAAAATGTTATATACAGTAAACAACAAAAGTTTGTTTGAGATAATTTTAAAGTTGCCTGTTAGCTTTTTAAGGATCAAGAAGAAAATTTCAGTAAACACTTTATGTGGATATAAATAAATAGTTCGCTACAAGTATTTTCACAGAGTAATCATCTACATTCGAGAGTATAACCGTAGCACTGCATTAGTGATTTTTTTCTATACATACATTTTTTTCAATCAAAGATGCCAGTTTTTGTGCAAAATTTTCAGCATTTACGGGAAGTTTTGATATTTTGCTAAACCACTTTGAGTGTTACAATGCCATTAGACTTTATTCCAAACAAAAATTTTACCACATTGCTGAGTTTTCGAAGAAAATTAATTACTGCAGTATATCCCAATTCTTAGATCGTCGTTATGTTTTAATTTTCCTTCGCTCTCTCAAGTCAGACTTGTTGTTGCTTTGGTATCAGATCATACGCCTATTGTATCTTGTAAGGCTTGACTTTGAGGTCATTTCTCAGTATGCGGCTATGGTCAGATATTTTCAGTTCTTTCGCCATTTGATTGGCACTTCATCGGGGATTTCGCTAAAGTCACTTCGTCACTTTTTGAACCATTTCACGTGGCGTTGCAGTTTTTTGATGATAGAGCGAGTAATGGCGCGATAAGCAAAAACCTTATTTACTTCAAGGTGCTCGAGCTCACGAGCAATCGCTGCTTGTGATTTTCCAGTAATGTCGTCCGAATGGATACAAACGTTCCGGCTCTGAAAGTATTCGATACGGTACCAGCTGTTGGTAGCAGAGGAATAAGAAGAACTCCTCTGTGTTGAAAAGATCAGGTGGAGAAGGATTTGTCTTCACTTGGTGTGCCCAACTGGCGTCAGTTAGCATGAGAAAGAAACGACTGGTGCGCTATGTTAAACTCAGCCCAAACGATTAAGCGGTTATTGCACCAATTAAAAAGAAGAAGAGAACCCCATAGCAAGCAACGAAAGGAAGATGCTTAGCATTGTTTACGACAACCATGCAATGTCGATTGAGCAAATGAGATGTGATCCAACTCAAATAGGCTGAATGGAAGCCAATGCAAGCTACTTTTTTTTATTAATATTATATGGAAAATCCGATCAAAGGCCTTAGAGAAGTCGGTATAAACGATGTCATACCAGGTACCTGATTGCAGGGCAGTGCTACAATCATCCGAGAAGATAGTTAGATTAGACCCTGTTGAGCGGGCCGGAAAGAAGCCACGCTGCTCCAGGCGTGGCATGTTCTTGAAAGCATAAAGCAATTTGTTCTGATGATGCGTGCACTTGCACTTCTCCAAATTTACCTACTTTTCTAGTTTCTAAAAAAAAAACAAAAAAAAATTTAGTTCCTCAAACCCAAAAACATATCCGCATTATTTGCATGTGGCTTCTAAAATAAACAAAAACAAAAAAAAAACGCAACTAAAAAATGCATCAGTGGCGCCAGCAAGAGGCAGCGGGCAATCTCGGTAATAGCACAGGCAAACCAAATTTAGCGAAGTCCACAACCATCTGTGCGATCTTTCTGCCAGAAAAATGTGAAACACAGATGGCGCTCCAAGCAGTAAGAAGGCGTTGTTTCTAAGCCACGACAGGTGGGCATTTCCACTACTTAGGACTGGTAGCGGCAGGCTAATCACCTACCCAGTCAGAAAGCTAAATAGATGAATTCTCAAAATTTTCAAAAGTAAGACTAAGTCTTGTCGAGGCCCTATGCTACCGAGTGGAGTGAGAAAGGAAAAAAAACTCCTTATACAGAAGAAAGCTTAATTTTTCCCTTTTTTCAATTTATGGAGAAATTTGTTTTTCTTTTAAAGGGTGATTTTTTAAGAGCTATAGGAAAGTTTTTCAAAAACACACACGTAAACTTCAGAAAAATGCATACAATTTTTATGCAAATCAATGCAGTCCATATAATTAAATGTTTGAATATTATTTCATGCAAATGTTGACCGCGACTGCATTTCAAATGGTCCATCCGCTTAGTCCAATTTTGGCATATTCTTTCCAATGTTTCGGCCGGTATCTCACATATAAATGCTTTAATGTTCTCTTCCAATGCATTAATTGAAACAGGCTTGTCTGAATGGACATGAGCTTTAACATAACCCCACAAAAAATAATCTAAAGGCGTTATATCGCACGATCTGTGTGACCAATTGACTGGCCCCGAACGTGAAATAAAATCTTCACCGAACTCGCCTCTCAACAAGTCCATCGTTACGCGTGCTGTGTGGCATGTGGCACCGTCTTGCTGAAACCACATCATGCAAGTCAAGCTCTTGCATTTTGGGCAAGAAGAAGTACGGTCCAATGATACCTCCAGCCCATAAGCCGCACCAAACTGTGACCTTTTCTGGATACATTGGTAGCTCTTGCAATTCTTCTGGCTGATCTTCACTCCAAAATCGACATCTGGTTATTGATCCAAAATGAGCTTCGTCGCTGAACACAAGTTTTCAATAAAAAAGTTGATCTTCGGCCAACTTTCCAAGAGCCCACTCACCAAAAATTCTGCGTTGCGGTAGGACGTCCGGCTTCAATTTATGCACCAGCTGTATTTTGAAAGCCTTCTCACCTAAATCCTTTCGCAAAATTTTCCACGTTGTTGAGTAACAGAGGCCCAATTGACGAATCGATAACACTGTGTGACAAAAAAAAAAAAAATTAAATATACTTTTATGGAGACCTAGCACAACGTGTGGGTATAGAAAAACTAAGAAAAATGGTATAGGAGAAATTTCCAATACACCCCCAAAATCTCATTTTATGGCCATAAAACCGTTTTGCAGTTGGTTGATGTGAAGAATCACTCCTAACCTCGCCAATTTCCATCCGATTTCGCATTTGTTTTTTTAGTTTGAAAGAACAAAAAAAAGCCTTTTTGACAGTGTGTTGACAATTTTTCTGAAATGACAACTGACGAGACTGTAGACGAAAGTATTTGGAATTTTTTTATTTTTTCTCTATTTTTTCAACTTTGACATAATTTTTACGATATTATCCGATATTGAGGATTTTTTTTAGTACACTACTGTTATAGTAAGTTTAATTTTGCGTCGAACGAGCTATATTTGACTGTAATTGAATTAAAATTAATAGAGTTGTGTGGGTTTTAAGATTTTATTTTTTTTTACTAATTTGGTATGTAGGTATAACTTACGCTAAATGGGAATAAGGGCGCGTTTCGAAGCATGAAAATGATAACAAGTATTATTATAAACACATAATATTTATTGGAGTATTGTGCAGTGCAGCACTGTACGGTTCCAAACTTATAAATGCATTGGAAACGGCCCTTTGGAGTTTAGTATGGTACGGTACATTTGTCATTCTCTTCATCAGTTTTGAATACTTCTCTGCAAGAAATTCGATCATCATCATCTGAAGTCGTCATCAGCGAGCGTTTCAGATTGTCTTCCCGATAGAAGTAAATCACGAGAAAGATCCTGAAAATCTGAATTTAATACAATGTGTCGTTCTGAAGACTTAGCACTAGACGGAAAGTACTCTTCATCATCAGGTTTATTGTTATCAGTTTGATCATCATCAGCAATGAGTTGAACTTCCTTCAGTTCATGACCTGCAGTTGAGTCAATCATATCGTCCAAGACTACGGGGTTCTTAACAGTTGCAACATCAGCATACTTTATGTGCTTTCGAGTTTTATAATGATGACCGTTTACGTCCGTTTTACAAAAATAACAATCATCTGGTTTATGATAAGGCTGATGTTGCCACATCATCGGAGAATATAAAGAAATTCGACTTTTCTGGCAACGTTTTGATTTATATCTCTGGAATTTCAATGAACACTCAGTACAAGCAAATTCCGCTTCATACCAGCGATCCGAAGTATTATATGTAAGCTTAAAGAAATCGTTGTAGCCATCAACCAGAGCTTTATTACTCTGTAACTTCAAACAATGCTTTTGATCCACAAACCACATATGAAACAAAACTTATTGCGATTATCGCACATTTCTTTCTCACAAATTGAAACAAACAATAAAACTTTGACGTTTTAATAAGGTTAAATTATAATAACAAACTTCTTTTGCTAATCAATGTACAGTGGGAACTTTGGTACACTTGGGAGCTTTTTCATATTTCTATTGAAAAAAAAAGTGTGATAATATGTCCGATATTTTCGTAAGTTCTAACCAGTTCTGTTGTATGCAGTACAGTGTATTCTTATGTATACCTATATACTCCAATAAATATTACGTATCTATAATAACGCATCAAAACACGTACTTATTCCCATTTGGCGTAAGTTATACCTACATACCAAATTAGTAAAAAAAAAAATCTTAAAACCCACACAACTCTATTAATTTTAATTCAATTACAGTCAAATAAAGCTCATTCGACGCAAAATTAAATTTACTATAACAGTAGTGTACTAAAAAAAATATGTCGAAGTTGAAAAAATAAAAAATTCCAAATACTTCCGTCTACAGTCTCGTCAGTTGTCATTTCAGAAAAATTGTCAACACACTCTCGAAAAGGCTTGTTTTCGTTCTTTCGAACTGCAAAAACAAATTCGAAATCGGATGGAAATTGGCGAGGTTAGGAGTGCTTGTTCACATCAACCTACTGAAAAACGCATTTTTATAATAAAATTCAATGATTTGCAAGCGTTGTTCGTTTGCAAGACGATTCATGGATAAATTAAAGACCAAACTCAAGATGATTCACAGTGAAACAAAACACGAAACGTGCCGGAAAAAGGTGCACTACTGATGACTTACTGCCTGAATTCAAAGAGTAAAATCGGCGTTGCTAAAATACTAAAATACAGCTAACGAATGTTAGTAATAACAGAAATAATAGTAGGAATAAACAAACCACATCCGTCAAATATTTTTAGGGGCTGCTCACACCTCAGTGTGTCTACCGAAGGTTAAGGTTATGCAAACTTAATATTATTAAGGTAACGACTTTGTGTTGTTTGTGATTAAATAAACAAATAAAAATAAAAAATTAATAAAATTTGGCATTGCTGTATTGAAAAACATATGTGAGTTCCTCTTTTATTGAAAATAAAAAATGTGTATGCCCTTATTGAAATATCCTTTACACGTATGTCTTGTTTGTGTGGAGCTGTTTACGCTCATTTCATTAACACGCGTTAAGCTAAAAATAAACAAGCGGCTTTAGTTATTTGCTCTGCTGCCACTGTTGTTATTCAACAAATTGCGCAAACACGTATACATGCAAAAAATTCCCTTTTTTCTGCCATTAACACACACACACGCACAAGTACTCTTCTTTTGTCCGATGTCTCTCTCGCTTTTTGTAACTCTTCTGGCATATCGGCATATCCACCTACCCACATACATATATATGTAGGTATATCGTATTTCTGTATGATATATCTTCTTCACGCCCAAGAATTTTCCTGCTGAAACTGTTTTATGGCACTCTCGCTGTGGTTGTTGTTGTTCGTTGTTCGCTTAGCAAGACTTCTATAGAAAAAATGGCTCGTGCCATTGTGCCTTCAGCCGCCAACGCCCGCTTCTTCGTATCATATCTGTTCACTTGACTCTGTTTTCTTTTGCTATGCTTTATTATCAGCTTCAATCGTCGTTGTCAATTACTGTTGCTAATAAACTGTATACATGTACGTATCATACTCGTATAAATGTGTGTGTGTCTATGCATGTGTACATATATGTAAGTACATTGAAGAGTAGTGAGGTAAAAATGATATTTCGCAAAGTGCTTTCATGAGCGCCTATTGCAATTCCACATTTAGATATCAAAATTAGGAGCTGGTTCACGAGCACGCACGTACATACATCTCTGTTCGAAGAAATAGTAGTGGCTTATGAAAATAAAAATATTTCGATTCTTTTTCAATTCAACCCTTTACGATTGGCAAATTTCTCTGATACGAGTACCAGCTAGTCGGCGCAAATTTAACTTTTCAGAGTTATTTCTAGGGTTATTTAGGGATTTAAAGCAAATTTTTGGATATTAGAAATCACAGAAATCATTAAAACTGATTTATTGTGTTTTGACAAGTTTCGGTAGGTTAGGTTAAGTGGCTGCCCATGTGAGAGGCCCATTGGACGAAAATTAAAACTTCTCCGTTGAGATATAATAAAGGGGAGGGGAGTGGAACATGAGAGGGGGCGGAACCATACTGAATCCGGGACTTGGATTAGAGAAGTTGAGAATGATGATCAGCAGTTTTACGATTTACGTTTGTGTTAACCGCTTCAAGCTGCTGATGAGTTTCACTAGATGAGTGATATTTAATCCCGTAATATCCGTTGGTGTAGCGAAAAAGTGGAAGCCCAGATGCTGAAACCTTAGCCCGACCAAAGCAAGGCAACTGAGAGGATTCCACCTCGTTTTTCAAACAGCTTCTGCATAAAGGGCTTGAAGCAATGCCAAGCCTCCCCACATGGACACCTAGTGGACAGTGTCCGGTGAGGATACCTACCAAATTCGATAGTTGTGGCTTTGTTAGCCGCAGAAGTTCTCTCGAGCGCCTCCCATCTACCCGTGGCTAGAAGGATCTTCCGACTTTGTACGTTTGCGCACTAGCCAGCGCATGCTGAGCTGACGCGCGGTTCATCTTTCCAGTAGCAGACCACAGGCTCTTAAGGGAACTGCAATCCTCTCATATTGCGATGAAGCCATCTGAAGGGTTTAATCTCTAGCCAACTCATCGGTACAACAGTCTCTCTCTATGCCGCTGGGACCGGGAACCCAAATAAGCCTAATATCGAAGTATTCTGATGCAATTGTGAGGGAAGTCAGGCGTTCCCCGACTAATTTCGAATGCACAAACAAGGAGTCCAATGCCCTAATTGCCGCCTTTCTGTCGAAGTAGATATTTATCTCCTTTACTGTAATTACAGAAGTGAGCAACCAACCAACAGCTTCCTTAATTGCGGCTACTTCTGCTTGGACATTACACTACAGTGGTCCGGAAACCTAAATTTGAGCTTCATGGGGAGCTCCTCGCAGAATAATCTCCCACAAACTCTTAATTCCCATGCTCTACTTCCAAATGTTGTACCCCCGCCGTCTCTTCTTTTGAAGGAATATGAATGAGAAAAGTTCCGCTTGGACCTAGCGAGGGTATACAATGATCCAGCATGTGTCTCGTGCCTCGGCATAGAACTGTACTTGTTTGTACCGTTACTACAGTAGCTTCTGCTTGCAAGGTACGAAGCCGACAGAGGAACTCAAACAAGCAGAACGTTCTATCGCGATAGCTGAATGACAATCAAAATGGAATCAGTCATCAAAAGGCCGGTGGACGCATAGGTTGATCCCACGGATTTACGAGTGGATCTGTCGAAAACACGGAGACTTTGGTTTTTTCCCAGCTCAGCTATTAAGTGGACACGGATGTTTCCAAAAATATCTGCATCGCTTAGACTTGGCTGGTAGTCCTTATTGCGCTGAATGCTTGGACAAGAAGGAGACGATCGAGCATGTGGCTTTTATTGCAGCAGGTTCATGAAGGAACGCGATGACCTAGCAAGAACAACTGGTGTGTTTCTGATGCCCAATAACCTAGTTCCAGAAATGCTTTAGTCGAATGAAAAGTGGAGGGCAGTGCAAGTTTTTGCAACTCGAATTATCGTGGAACTTCGCAACATTGATTGGCGGCGAAGGAACGACGCGAGACGAACGCGGCAGCAACCACAACTGTCGCACTGATGAAATGCTGCATGACGAACAGCAGACGAATATAACTTACGAATGAGGTTATTGCTCACGACAGCCTCTAGACGTAATTACCGAAACGATATCCCTGTAGGATGCACCGTCGGTCTTGAGATGCTTTGAGTGCCGTTAAAGACCCACACTGACTAAGGCTTTCGATTGGTTTTACACGTCGTTAAAAAAAGGTTCAATTATTCTTATTTCAAATGGCTGGTTTGACATTTCTTTTCATGAATTTTATTTTCATTTGTTAATTAAACTTACTTTTGATTTAACTAGTGTTTTTATTTTATATGAGCTCGGCTTAGAAACTAATTGATTTCGGCAAACATTTTCCGTTATTATTTTTTAATTAGGCTTTCTTGAGGCGTAGAATGGAGTTTAAATTCATTTTAGCATGAAACTTTTCCTGTGATTGCGATTTTTTAAATTCAATTCAGTTTCTTTACATATCCTGGTTTTACTTATTTTGATATTGGTTTATTTAATTTTTTTTTATTTTTTTTTTCATCACTAGGTCTATGCGACCTTTTTATCCAGGAGCCATTTGGTGAGTGAAAAAAGGGTTATTCAAAAGGAAATTGGACGATTAGTATTGCGCCAGCTTGTTGAATGAAATAATTCTTTTAAGATTTAGTTTAGATATGACATGCACAGCAGAAATTTCCACTATATAGCACTGCCATTATTTCGAACTGAGTGTACATGCGTGTTTAACACATCCTTATTGTCTATTATAGTTAATTATCTACGTAAATACTTGCGTATGAAGGTCAGCTTAGGAAAATATGATATTGAATATGATTGGTAAGGTGCATGCATCAGCTTCTATGCAAAGATGGTCGGATGAAAGCATGCCTGCCGATTGGAATTTAAGTGTGCTCTGCCCAATCCATAGGAAAGATGATCCTGCAATCTGTGCCAATTAACGCAGGATTAGTCTTCTAAATATCGCCTATAAGGTTCTAGCAAGCGTATTGTGTGAAAGGCTGAAGCCCACCGTCAAGCAACTGATTGGACCTCATCAGTGTGGCTTTAGACCTGGAAAGTCTACCATCGTCCAAATATTTACAATACGCCAAATCTTGGAAAAGACCCTCGAAAGGAGAATCGACACACACCATATTTGCGTCGATTTCAAACCTGCATTCGACAGTACGAAGCGGAGTTATCTGTATGCCGCGATGTCTGAATTTGGTATCCCCACAAAACTAATACGGCTTTGCAAGATGACGAACCTCTCCAAGCCTTTTGATACCAAACGAGGTTTCAGACAAGGTGACTGGCTGTCGTGTGACTTATTTAACCTGATGTTGGAGAGCATCGTACGAGCCACAGAACTTATTCGCTCAGGCACAATTTTTTATAAGTGCGTACAATTGCTGGCGTATGCCGATGATATTGACATCATCGCCCTTGACAACCGCGCTGTTAGTTCTGCCTTCTCCAAACTGGATAAAGAGGCAATGCGAATGGGTCTGGTTGTGAACGAGGACAAAACGAAGTACCTCCTGTCTTCAAACAAACAGTAGGCGCACTCGCGTATCGACACCCACGTCACTGTTGACAGTTATAATTTCGAGGTTGTAAAAGACTTCGTTTATTTAGGAACCAGCATTAACACCGATAATAATGTCAGCCTTGAAAGCCAACGCAGAATCTCTCTTGCCAACAAATGCTGCTTTGGACTAAGTAGGCAATTGAGTAGTAAAGTCCTCTCTCGACGAACGAAACTAACACTCTACAAGGCTCTCATCGTGCCTATCCTAACGTATGCCGCAGATGCTTGGACGATGACAACATCCGATGAAGCGACGCTTGGAGTGTTCGAGAGAAAGATTCTGGGTAAGATTTTTGGACCTTTGCACGTTGGCAACGGCGAATTTCGCAGACGATGGAACGATGAGCTATTTGAGCTTTACGACGATATAGACATAGCGCACCGAATAAAGATCCAGCTGCTACTATGGCTGGGTCATGTCGTCCGAATGGATACAAACGCTTCGGCTTTGAAAGTATTCGATGCGTTACCAGCTGGTGGTGGCAGAGGAAGAGGAAGGCCTCCTCTGCGTTGGAAATATCAGGTGGAGAAGGACTTGGCTTCACTTGGTGTGTCCAATTGGCGCTTTGTTAAACTCGGCCCAAATCACGTAAGCGGTTATCGTGCCAATTAAGAAGAAGAAGACTAAGACCGAAAATGATTTTGTTTTTGTACTATTCAAGCTCCTCCACATCTTTTTTATATGGTCCACTTGACATAGCCTCTGCTCAACATATTTTGTCTCGTTTGAGTGCCTGCTTAGGTAGAGATATAGTTAGGTTCAGGGATTCTAGAAAATGCAACATGCGAGTATGGGTATATTCCGAAACGCATTATAATGCGCAACCTACGTTTGCAGTATGAGCATAGCGTTCAAAAACGCAAATATGGCACCACTGCAAATGCAACGCGTTCTTAAATGTCATTTTTGCATAAAAAGTCGCGCCATCTTTGCGGGAACAATTTTAAGAGTGTCATTTAACCCTACTGTTACATTCCGGTCATTTCATGACCTTTTTTTGTTGAATTTCATCATATCTGCTAATATTAACAACATTTCTCAATTTCCTTTCATGACTTTGTGTATTGACATAAAACCAATAGAAAAAGCATACAAAAAATGATTTTGATTTAATAGGCAGGTGGTAACATCAAAACTTACGTGCGCGCACCTTCGGGTCATTCGGTGACCCTCAGCTGTTTTACATATAAAGTGTATATTTCGCGCCTCCTTTGTGGTTAGGTTTTTGCTGCAAAAGCTTGTATTTGTTAAATTCTTATAAAAATGGAAAGATTCCAAGCTTCTGTTAGTATTTTTATTATAATATTTAATTATTATTGGTGTGTTTATTTATGAAAATTTGGTTTAGAGGCCAAATCGTCTGACTCAAAGCCAAATAGCGCATATTACTGACAATGGTGAGGATTTTGATGAGTGTAGTGAAGATGGGGATAAAGATTATATAGTGGAACAATTTGAATCAGAAGGATCGGGGACGAATATTTAGATTCTGATAACGATGAAGATACAGTACCTGCATTGGAAAATGAAAGCAGTGTTCCTATGTATTATTGCAAGGATATTGAGTGGTCAATGGAACCAGTTGGGCACACTAGTGGCAGGGCCAGAATAGAAAATATAATCCACGGAAGACAGGGAGTTACTGCAGATGCAGTACATCGTATTTCTACTATCAAGGAATCATTCGATCAATGCTTTACGTACCAACTAAAGCAAATTATAATACAATTCAGAAATATAGAGGGCGAAAACAAATTGGAGCTGGATATAAACAAGTAGATGAGATAGAACTCGATGCATATTTGGGTATTTTAATTTTAGCAGGTAGTTAAATCAATATAATTTTCCGTATTTATGGCTAAAATGAAGACATAAATGTATTTTTTTACAGGAGTATATCCTTCACACGGAGAAAGTATTCGAAGCCTCTGGAATGAAGTGCACGGCCGACCATTATTCCGTGCAACAATGTCACTTGGCAGGTTTCTTGAAATTAATCGTGTTTTGAGGTTCGATGACAGAGACAATCGAAGGGCTCAAGGAATGAACGACAAACTTGCTCCGATTCGCGATTTGTATGAAAAGTGGGTGGCTAATTTACCGCTACTTTTTGTTCCATACGAAAATATTACAGTAGACGAGCGTTTAATTCCTTTTAGGGGCAGATGCCCCTTTTTAGTTTACATGTCAAGTAAACCAAGCAAATATGGAATGAAAGCATGGGTAGCTGCGGATGTGCGTACAAAATTTTGCCTTAATTTCCAAATGTATTTAGGGAAGGAGTCAGCTTCTGCTCCACCGGAACGGAACCAATGCCAGCGCGTTGTGTTGGATCTCGTTATTGGGTATGAAGGGCGGAATATTACAACCGACAACTTTTTTATTACTCGGGATTTGGCACTGGAGTTATTGAAGAAAAGAATTACTTTGGTAGGCACCGTAAGGAGTAATAAACAATTTTTACTGGTTTGTGGTACTAAAGTGGAGTTAATGAGTCTACCAGTGCTAAGCAGTCGACATTTCTCAGTATACGCCTAACTCCCACGCGGAAAAGTTCATTCGGTTTTCTCGTGTAACTTGTCGGCACTTACTAATATACACATTATCGCTTCTTTGAGTGAAAACCCAAGTAAATATAACGAACCAACAAACTTTAACCAAATGGCTGATCCTCCTGATCGAGACAAAGCTGTAGAACAGCTCTCGTACCAAACTAATCAAAATAAATTATTAACCAGTAATTCAAAAACTCCTAAATACTTGATAATTAACAGAATCGAAAGCGCGGAATCTCTCTCAAAAGTGTCCCCTTTTCTTATTAAAAAGGTCATTGACTCAGTATGTGGTGGCGAAGTTGAAATGTGCAAGAAATTGAGGAATGGAAGTATTCTAATCAAAACAAAAACATTTGTACAAGCATGCAAATTAATAAAACTGTCTGCCCTATCCCCATATATTAAAGTGGAAGTATGTGAACACAATACCCTCAATCAATCAAAAGGTGTCATCTTCTCCCGTGAATTAATAGGTATAGCAGAAGAAACAATAAGAAACGAACTAAAAAACCAAGGAGTAAGCGAAGTAAGGAAAATCAAGAAAAAGGTTGACAGCATTCTAGTCGAAACAGGCTTACTTATTCTGACATTCGACAACTCCATACTACCAAATCAAATTTTGATCGGATATGAGAAAATAAAAATAAGACCCTACATCCCTCTCCCACTAAGACGCATGAACTGTTTAAAATATGGTCACTCAGCAAAAATTTGCAATAACACTAAAATATGCGCAAATTGCGCCAAAACTTCTCACATTGACCGCGAAACTAATGACAAGTGCACTGACCCATCAGCTTGCGTTAGTTGTACCAACAATGGATCAGAAAATGCTGACCACAATGCATTTGATAAGAAATGTCCGGTATTCATAAAAGAGAAAGAAATCCAAGCGATCATCACACTAGAGAAAGTCGATAGGCGGAGAGCGATAGCCACATACGAAGAACGTCACCCACTCAACACAGCAACATACGCATCAAAGTTAGCAAAAACAAACCCACCAATTACCTATAACAAGAGCGCAGATTCACCACACTCTCCAACACTCTCACGAATGATAGCAGAAACCACCTCAGTAAACAGTATAATACCAAATTCCAGCAACAGCAGTAAATCCACACTCCCACTCAACTCTTCGAATCCACCATACACATCTCAACCAACACAACCAGCATGTATCAAACCGAGAGAGCAAACAGACTACTCAGATATACTCAATAGTAACTTTTTAACTAAAAGCACTTTGCAACAAATAACAAAAGATAATAAAACTAAAATCTACCCTAAAAACATTTCAAACAGAACAAAAGCCATGTTAAAAAAAATCAACAAGTTGAAGGGAAATTCTAAGCAAGATTGCGATTCAACATTACCTATTGCAGATATCGATTCTGATTCATCTGAATCAATGTCTACAGATCAATAACTTAGTTACTCAATTTATATCTTAGATTCTATTATACATTTATACTTATACACATACATATATACTTAGATAAACTCATTCATACAATTTATCATGACACTACTTATCATACAATGGAACATAAACGGATATATTAATAATTATAATGCACTGCTAATTCTTATTAATAATTATAAACCTAAAATTATTTCTATCCAAGAAAGCCACATTCCGACACAATTCCAAAACGTCCCAATTCCAAACAACTTCCTTTTGTATTCATTCAACTCAAACCCATCATACGGTGGTGTAGCTATACTGATACATAAATCTATACAACACGAAATAATTCAAACTGAAAAGAACTTTGACAACATTACTTTAGAAATACACTCAACAAAAAAATTCAGAATCACGTCAGCCTATTGTCGCCCATCTTACAATCTTCATTACCGCAACCTATAAACTGTATTTAATCAAACTAATCACTCAGGCATTATCACTGGCGACTTTAATTGTTGGCACCAAAGCTGGGGTTCACGCGTCAACAACCGGAAGGACAACATCTTGTCAAATTTTATTAATCAATCTCACTTCATTCTACTAAACGACAAATCACCAACACACTTTTCCACACACAATACACTCACGCACATAGACCTGACTCTCTGTACCCCCGATCTTGCCGTTCACGCTGATTGGAGGACTCACAATGATTTAAACGGAAGCGACCACTTCCCAATTTTCATTTCTCTCTTCCCACCTATTAACCAACCGAACGCAGCAAGTAAGACTTCATTCAAAACTGATCTTGCAAACTGGGAACTATTTGAAAAGAAATGTAGACAGTTCGAGTCAACCCGACCTATCAGCCGTAATGTTAATGCAGAAGCAGCCAACCTTAGGAAAATTATTCTACAGTCTGCTAATGAATCTATACCAAAAACTTTAAATAATAAAAAACAAAGATCAGTGCCGTGGTGGAATCATAACTTAGGTAAATTAAAAGCTGAGAAAAACAGGCGGTTTCATATATTCAGATCGAACATGACTGAACTAAATTTAATTGAGTATAAAAAAGCAAAATCTGCCTTTAAACGAGAAATTAAAACCTCCAAACAATGTTCGATACAAAAGTTTACAGCAGAAATTAGTCCTAGCACCCCCACAAAGAAAATTTGGATGACTATACGACGCTTTTGTGGATACAAACTCCCCCACGGTATACATTGCCTACAGTCCCTAAACAATCCCAATCAATCTCACACAGATCCAAAAGATATCGCTAATGAGCTGGCTAAATACTGGAGCAATTCAGCTTCGGACCAAAATTTTCCAAGTAGCTTTCAAAACAGGAAAAGAGCGACCTTACAATCTCAAGTGTATGCACAACCCTGTAGAGATGCGAATATATTAGAACAAGATATAAATCATCTGGAAATGATATCTGCACTAACTAAGCTAAAAGGAAAAACTCCAGGCTTAGATAGGATAACATATCCAATGATGCGAAACTCTCCTGAAATTTTTAAAAAGCGCCTTTTAAATTTATTCAACGCGATTCTTCATAACAAAATTATCCCGCAGTCCTTCAAACACAGCATTATTATACCAATACCAAAACCAAAGTCAGATAAAACACAAGCAAAATCATACAGACCGATATCTTTAAACATATGCTTCGCTAAGGTTCTAGAAAGGATAATAGCAAATCGGCTTTGGTGGTTTGTAACAAAAAACAAATTATTGAATAGCCGACAAATGGGTTTCAAGAGAGGAAAATCTACAGCAGATAGTCTACTACTGTTAGACTATCTAGCTGCAGCCAAGCTCTCATCAAAAAGCCATTTAACAATTATTTCTCTTGACTTTGAAAAGGCGTATGATAAAATAGGCATACACACGGTAGTTGACCAACTCGTAAAATGGAAGGTTGGCCCCAAAATCACCAATTATATTATCAATTTTATGTCAAATCGTAAGTTTATGGTACGAATAAATAACCATTTCTCTGATTTCTGGTCAACAGACAATGGTATTCCCCAAGGATCCCCTTTATCTGTCATTGTGTTCTTGATTGCGTATGAAAAACTATGCTCTGTAATATCATTCCATAAAGAAATTGACTTTTGCGCCTACGCAGATGACTTTAACATTATTATTAAATCAAATAAAGAAAAGTGTCCAATAATTGACCTGAATAACCTTTTTCACGACATCTTAACTTGGTGCGATTACTCAGGAGCAAACTTATCACCAACAAAAAATCGGTACATTCATCTCTGTCGAAAGCACAATTGTCAATGTACTGTGCTTTCACGAAACATAAACCTCTTTCCCTGTGATGAGTTAAAAATTTTAGGAATCATTATCAATAAGAGATACAGATGGAACTCCCACATCGATCACCTAAGCACTTCCCTGGTCACACAATTAAACATTGTAAAATGTCTAGCCTCCCCAAAATTTCAATGCGACACTCAATCTATCTTAACAATTGTAAAAACATTATTTATACCCAAAATCAGTTATGGCATTTTTCTTTACGGATATGCTCCTAACTATCTCATAAACAAAATCAAGTCATTACTTAACGCTGCAATAAGAACCGCGTTGGGAGCCCTGCGCTCTACACCAATCGCAAATTTATTTTTTGAATCAAAAATATTGAATTTCGAAAATCAAAGAGACCTAACAACTGCTAAACTATTTAAAGCTCTCATAACAAAGCAAGACAACCCGCTTTACAATATCGTCAATAACCTAAAGAAGAGGACAACCACCCTTAAAATACAGCCTGCTATAAGCAGAACAACAGTACTTTGCTCAGATGTAGGTATACTTTTAAAGCCAACTAAATACGATATTCATATCCATCCCCCATGGTCCTTTAACCCAAAAGCAATTGACACTTCATTGCATATCTTCAACAAGAACAACACAAATCCGATTCAATATCATGCAATGTTCAACGAAGTTAAAAATAAATACTCCAACTATACTTTTATTTATACTGATGGGTCAAAGATAAACCAAAATATATCATATAGCATAACCCTAGAAAAGGAAATTATAAAAATATCAATTATTCCATATTATAGTTCTATATATTCAGCCGAAATTATTGCCATATCTGAAGCAATAAATTTAGTAAAGCACAAGAGAAAAAAGGTTGCTATATGCTCAGACTCACTCTCCGCTCTTAATTCCATAGCCAATATAAATAACAGCGAATATTACCCAAACAAAATCAGACACATTATCACACAACACTACCCAAAAATTATTTTAATATGGGTGCCTGGGCACAAGAATATTGTTGGGAACAACCTCGCTGACCAATCCGCGAAACAAGCTCATCGAAGCCCAGTAACTAGCACAGACAATTAAAACTTACTCGATATTAAAAATCATATTAAACAACACTTCTACAACAAACAACTCCTTGAATGGAATCTAACCAATGACTGGTATAAAAACGTTAACTACACAAAGACCAATATAACAGATTTTCTACAAAAAACGAATAAAAAACCTTCACGACTAGACATTATAAAATTCGAACGCCTTAGGTTAGGACACACGAAAATAACACATGGCCATCTTATGAATAACACAAACCCATTATATTGTACTTGCAACACAGATATCTTAGTCACAGTAACTCATCTTCTACTGAGTTGCCCCCTGTATGCTACCTGTAGAGAACAAATATTCACTAACACAAACCCAATTTCACTCCTCTCAGTCCCTTCTCTTGAGTCAATATCCCTAATAACAAAATTCCTCAAAAGAACCAATCTTTACCATAAGATTTAAAATAAAATTGTATCTACTAAGTTCAAGAATGGAAGTATGCATATGTATATAAAATTATCGAGCTTAAGGCCTCGCTGCTATAGCTCCTAACTTAAAATAGCTTATAAGATTTATGTTGTAAGCTAATTTTATATAAATAAAAAAAAAATAAAGTCGACATTTCTTTAATAGATCAGTTACCCTTGTGCAATACATACCCAAAAAATATAATATGGTGACTGTTTTAAGTACCTTGCACCATGATAAAGCGTTATGGAAAACCATCCAAAAAAGTTGCCAAATATCATCAATTTCTACAACTCTACAAAATCTGAAGTGGATACTATTGATCAACTTGTAGAAACATATACATGCAAGGGACAAACTAATCGTTGGCCTGTAGCAATTTTTGCAAACATCGTCGATATCTCAGCGTTGAATGCCTTTGTATTATGGACAGAAATTAATCCTTCGTGGAATGCTGCAAAAACATATAAACGTAGACTTTTCCTCGAAAATCTTGGCATAGACCTTGTTCATGGGGAAATTGAACGCAGAAAAACGCTACCAAGAACTCAACTGTCAGCAGATATTGTACGCAATATGAGAGCGGACGCAGAGCAACCAAGCACTTCGGCAGGAACTGTTCCGAGAAAAAGAAAACCTAGTCAGCGAGCCATCTGTGCAGTTTGCCCTAGCTCAATTCGTCGCAAAACGTACGAAAGCTGCACGGTTTGCAAGAAACCTTTGTGTCCACAACATCGTTCAACGGTTACGGTTTCAAAAACCTATTGTTTGGAGCATTCAAATTAAAAAAAATGTATCTAATGTATTTAAATATGTATGTATAACAGCTTAATAATCAATAAAACTAATGAATTTTAAAAACTTGTATTAAAATTATAAACTTTTATACTGATATCTAAGCAAAACACAGGAAATTTCGTCATTTCGTGACCCTAATATCACAACGTGAATGTAACAGAAGGGTTAAATTTAATAATAACGTAATGCTCCCCCCTATATTAATAAAATTTTTTTTTTTTCATTTTTGTAGTTTTGGTGGCAAAAAAACGTAAAACGAGAATTTTTGGCGAAAAATTTCGCCATATTTGTAAGTGAAAAACAACCTTAAAAAAAAAAACATAAAAAAAAACAGTGTAGGGGGAGGTATTTTTGATTTAGAAAACGTGTGCCAAATTTGAAAAGAATCGGTTGAATAGTTTCGGAGTTGTGATTGGCACCGACTTTTAAGAAGTCGTTTCGGGAAAAACGCGTTTGAAAAAATGACTGAGAAATTATCGATGCTCCGCATTCGAGGTAGAGTGCCTACAAAGGCTATAACTTTGAGAGTTCTGCTCCGATCCACTTAAAATTTTGACACAACATTCTTGAAATGATTTACTATAAGATGAGTGAAGAAAAAAAATTTCGATTTTGTGACCCTACCCCCCCGTAACATAATAAGTCCATTGTTGACCTCCTCTTCAGTCTGTTCAAGGAGATGGGATTGAGATTTATTTCTGGGATTGAAGTGTTTTATTGTAAGAGGTGGCAAGATTTTTTCTCTCTTCAGCTATTGTGAGAATCAATTTTTTTTCAAAATTTTTCAATAAAAAAAAAACTATATAATTGAAGTAATAACATGGTTCTAGTACGGGCGATAGTCAACATGTTAAAATTTCGACCATTCGGTTGAATATTTTTGTTTATTTTTTGACAACACCAGACCGAAAAAAGTAGTTTTCAATAATTGAGTTTAGTTTTTGAGTTTAAAATGTTGAGAGTGGCCGCGTGACAAATCTGGCTATACCTGCTAAAACGGCTGTAAATAGAATCGAAAATACTAGGAATATCCGTCCAAAAATTTTAGAGTATAATCTTAAAAGCCTATGCATCATCAAGCTTCATCTTTTAAGAGAGCTGTAACGATTTTTACTTTTATGACCTTCCTTAATTTTTGTTTAGTTTTTTTACGACCAATAGTTTGCCGCCAAAAACCTTGGTTGGCTTATATTTCAAATTTATTTTTCTATTATACTATAAATAACCGTATAGCATTTTATTTAACTTTTTTAATAACTTCAGCACAATAAGAAAAGCTGCCAGATCGAGACCGCTAAAATTTCTCTAAACACCTGTCTTTTTCAACACATTCTTTAATTCTTGTTTTAACCACTAAAAATCTTTTGTTAAGAAACGTCAATCCAACGCACATTTTTTATCCATATTAAAGTATTCCTAAGAACCTTTAATTTGATGCCAACTCTCAAATACCCCACTGTCCATTGATGAAGACAACTTGGATTTATTTTTGAAGATACTCAACTACAAAAGGATGATTTTCAACTCTTGGATGAAGGCGCATGTCGAACCCTTGGTGATATGTCTAAAGAGTTGGATGTTGACAGACCAACCGTCGGTAAACGTTTGCGCGCGAGGGGAATGGTTCAGAAAGCAGATAACTGGGTAATTGGGTGCCACATCAATTGAAGGGGAGGAATATCGAGAGACATTTGGTGGCGTGTGAGATGCTTCTTGAACGGCAGAAAAGAAAAGGTTTTCTGCATCGCATCGTCACTGGCGGTGAAAAGTGGATTTATTGTGATAACCCTAAGCGTCGAAAAAGTTGGCGCCTGCCAGGGGAACCCGGTCCATCGATAGTGAAAAAAAAATATTCATTCTTCAAAGGTATTGGTGGGATTAGTGGGATCAGAAGAGTGGCATCTATTATGAACACCTTAAGGCATCTGAAATCATCACTGGCAATCGTTGCCGACTGCAGCTAATGCATATTAATTGAGTTCTCAAAGGAAAGCGGCCAGAATGGGACGGTAGACATGACAAACTGATTTTGCTGCAGGACAACGCCAGGCCACACGTTGCTAAATCGGTCCAGAAATATTTAGAGGGTTTCAATTGAGAAACCTTGCCACACCCGCCATATTCCATAGACATTGCATCTTCGGACTAGCATCTGTTCCGGTCAATGCAGTCAGCCCTTATTGGAGAGCGGTGCACTTCTTACGAGAGCATCGCAAACTGGCTCAATGAACGGACCAAGTCAAAAGAACTCGAGTCTTTCCTCAGACGAATCCGTATGCTGCCTAAAGGATGGAGTAAAGTTGTAGCTCAGAATGGCACAAACTTCACATAAAGTCATGTTGTATTTAATTGTTTAAATTACTCGTTATTTTGGCTAAGAAAGAACGGAAGCTTATTCCAATACCCATTATTTGAATGCTACCACATATAATGTTTTATGATCATTGACGAACACCCTCCTATTTATTTTTTACAAAATTTTGCAACTTTATTTAAATTTGCTTTCGTTTCACATCAATTTTGAAATATTATATACTAGCAAGTACAAGGCATGCGCTGATCAGCCGTTAAGTTAAAGTCCAATGCAGATATTTGATGCAGACAGCAGCTTTTTGTGATATGGTATTTTTTTCAGGCAATTGGTACTACAGACTTTCGCAAGCGTAGTCATGGAGAGATATTTGGTAATGGTAATGGTTGTACCAAATCGATCTATTGTGCGCCCCTAATTACTTAATTATAATTTTTTAGTATATCGAAGCAGCTCTTTAGGAGGGAGCAATTGTAGGTCTTCCTCCTCTAGTAGTTACGAGCCCAGGATTCTGTGTCTCCTGGGACCAAATACCTCACAGTTGGTGCTTAAGTGTGAACTCCTCCTCATCACAGCACAATCTGCGTGATTTGGCACTAGGTAACCCTACGGTGTTACAGTGTTTATTACAGGCGAAGTGACCTGTAAGTGCTCCACAGAGTAATCGGAGGCCCATTTTATCTAGGGGTAGAGCAGATTTTGCTCTGTTCACATTGAAGTTCAAAAACTTTTTGCAGTGATTAAGGCCGCTTGTGCCATTCCAGTGTTCCCTGATTTTAGTTTGGATCCATCTTTTGGTTTCCTATTTTATTTTATTTTTGCTAAAACCGAATAAATAGCCCTTCTGCCCCTTTCTTGACATAAAAGTCTGCCTTCTCGTTTCCTTCGTGCCCCTCATGTCCTGGTGCCCAAATCAGTGAGACCTGATTATGAGTCGCTTGTTGAGTGCATTGTTACACTCTATTAGGACTTTTGACTTGAATGTTCAAAGCTTTCAGAACCGATTGGCCGCTTTAATTTTTACTTTCTCGAACCCTCTTTTGGATATGATTTCCACTGTATCCATTATAGCGAAGAGCTCCGCATGGCAAATCTGTATCTGCACTTAGTGTTATCAATTTATGTGCTCTAGGCCCCACTATACCTGCTTCTACTCTTTGGAGCGTTTTGGAACCATCTATGTACCATTTTTGTGAGTCATCATTTAGCTATGTTGGATTAGTATTCCATTCTTCCCCAGACAGGGAGAAATACTTAAATGAAGAACGCTGAATAGCAATGCAAACTTCTCAGAGAAGGAAAGCAAGAAAAAATAGATACTACGTACATAGATATAAAATTGTTATGAATTCTGTCTAAATTCCGGGCCGTAAATATTTATTTTAATGTCTGAACTGCAACTACTTCACACTTAATGAAAGCCTTCGCCTTGTGGCATCATCAAATCGAATACTTGATTCTCATATTGAAAAGTCTTTTTAGGCTTAGTGCCTCTAAATGTGGGAGGACGCATCAATTTGTACAAAATTGTGACCTAGCAATACTTCGATATATATTTAATACATTTAGGTATTTTAGAATTGAGTTTTCCAAATGTGATGGGAAAAATTTGTGAAGCGAATCTCTGATATGTTTAACACGGGCTTTAGCAAATCGGAGGCTTTAGTAGACGAGGTGGGAAAATATTAATATTCTCATTTCTACAGCTACCACATTGGACTGAAATGTTTCCGGCTTCCATATTATAATGGGTTTTCCAATAAGAGGTGTTATTGCCGTAAAATATCAATGGTTTCATTGCTCGACTGGCACGTAGCGCCGTCTTGTTGAAAATAAACGCTATTCAGATCAATACCATCCAATTCCGGCCATAAAAAATCATTAATAATCTCTCGATAGTACAATCCGTAACTGTTGCTCCAGCTTCATTTTCGAAAAAGTAAGGTCCAATGACTTCGCCGGACCCTAAACCGCACCAAGCAGCCATACGTTGAGGATAGAGAGACTTTTCAACAATAACTCTTGGATTTTCTGAGCCCGATTTCTGTATTGCGGTCCGACAAGGAGTTTCATGATGACTCAGCTTCAAAAGTGACATCTACCGAAATAGCTGGCTATTCTAAATAACACTTGCTATTGGAAAACCCTATCTTTTGAAATGCACTCTTATAATGGGCCGATATTTGCAGCGTTAACAGGTGCATTATTAGGGGATGCATCAATATTTTCATCATCAGAACTTCTATTGCTCGCATGCAAATTCTTAGACTCCGCTGGCGAAACCACTTCATCACTAATATCAAAGAGACGACAGATATCTTCATTATCACTTTCATATAGAAGACCTACCATCCCTGCATTTGACAAATATGTTGGTTGATTTGTTTTTTTCCTGTTGTACTTCTTTTATGTATTTTAACCACAAAGCAGTCAGAAAAATCTTCTTCGCTCACAAAAAGACAACTCAAAGAAATTTTCCACCCAAAAAATGTAGCCTTTTTTACCCACTGAATTCCGCTGAAAATATTTTCATGCTACACAAAATGAGTTAGATGTACAATAGAAAATTAAAGGTTTGCGCAAAGCCAAGGAATTTAATTACTTTCACGCCAATGGTTTTCATAAAAATTTAAAAATTTTATATAAAATGCGTTTTTTTTTTTTCATTTTAAGGGGCAGACAAAGGCTAATTCAACTTCCTTGTTGAGTTTAACGGGCAATGCCTTATTTTAAGATGCACTGAAACCCTAATACTGCTTGCAGGAATTTGACAAATAAATAAATTGTCCACAAATATTCAAAGATAACTTCCCTTATTTATGCAACAACAGTTTTCGAAAGGCAACAATAATTACAGTTATTATTGTTAACTATGTGTTGCTTCTGGCAAATTTTGCTGCAATTATGTGGGTGAGTGGGCAGCAATTTAACTGCCTTGCCGCCATGCACACACACAACCACACTCAATGTTGTTTCCAATTACGCCTAAACTTTCTGTGTTGATTGCAGAGTTCCGCTTTCAATTAATCGGGTAATTTGAAGCGCACTAAGGGAGTGAAGGAGAGTACTGAGACGGAGGGCACTGAATGTGAAATGAAAAGTGCAAAACAATAAAGAATTAGAAGCACTGGTGGAAAGTCAGTGAGATTCTTATCCGCATGAACGGGAATCTAACTAATTCAACTAAATTGGCAGAAAAAATATTTTCGAAAATGCATTAAAGTGAAAGGTTCTTCTTAAATGGCGCTTACGCGATTTTGGCCGAGTTTAACAAAGCGCGTCAATCGTTTCTTTCTGGTGCTAACCGGCGCCAGTTGGACACACCAAGTGAAACCAAGTCTTTCTTCATCTGATATTTCCCATGCAGAGGAGCCTTCCTTTTCCTCTACTACCACCAGCTGGTACCGCATCGAATACTTTCAAAGCCGGAGCGTTTGTATCCATTCGGACGACATGACCCAGCCAACGTAGCCACTGGATCTTTATTCGCTGCGCTATGTCTATATCGTCGTAAAGCTCATACAGCTCATCGTTCCATCGCCTGCGATATTCGCCGTTGTCAACGTGCAAAGGTCCAAAAATCTTACCCAGAATCTTTCTCTCAAACACTCCAAGCATCGCCTCATCGGATGTTGTCATCGCCCACGCTTCTGCACCATACGTTAGGACGGTCATGATGAGAGTCTTGTAGAGTGTTAGTTTTTTCGTCGAGAGAGGACTTTACTACTCATTTGCCTACTTAGTCCAAAGTAGCACTGGTTGGCAAGAGAGATTCTACGTTGGATTCCAAGGTTCCTAAATACACGAAGTCTTTTACAACCTCAAAATTATAACTGTCAACAGTGACGTGGGTGCCGATATGCGAGTGCGCCTACTGTTTGTTTGAAGACAGGAGGTACTTCGTTTTGTCCTCGTTCACAACCAGGCCCATTCGCTTTGCCTCTTTATCCAGTTTGGAGAAGGCAGAACTAACAGAGCGTTTGTTAAGGTTGATGATGTCAATGTCAGCGGCATACGCCAACAATTGTACGCACTTATAAAATATTGTGCCTGAGCGATTAAGTTCTGCGGCTCGTACGATGCTCTCCAACAGCAGATTAAAGAAGTCACACGACAGTTAGTCACCGTATCTGAAATCTCGTTTGGTATTAAACGGCTCGGAGAGATCCTTCCCAATCAGTCGATCAGCCTCTGTCCGCTACCGGATGTTTCGTTGTGCAGGCTGAATTTTTCGACTGTGGGACCAAAAATTTCCTCCTTGCCCACCCTGGCGTTGAAGTCGCCAAGCACGATTTTTATGTCGTGGCGGGGGCAGCGCTCATAGGAACGTTCCAAGCGCTCATAGAAAGAATCTTTGGTCGCATCGTCTTTCTCTTCCGTCGTGGTGTGGGCGCAAATTAGCGAGGTGTTAAAAAATCGCGCTTTGATGCGGTTTATTGCGAGACGCTCGTCCACCGGAGTGATCAACAGTACTTGGCGGCGAAGTCTCTCTCCCACAAAAAATCCAACACCGAATTTGCGCTCCTTTCCACTACAGCTCTAGTAGACGTCACAAGGTCCTACGCTTTTCTTGCCCTGTCCCGTCCATCGCATGTCTTGGATGGCAGTGATGTCAGCCTTTACTCTCACGAGGACATCAACCAGCCGGGCAGTGGCACCTTCCCCATTAAGGGACCGGACATTCCAGGTGCATACCCTCAAATCGTAATCCTTATTTCGTTTGCAGTGGTCGTCATCAGTATAGGGAGGTCTCATCCGAGGCTTTTTTAATCTTTTCATTCTGAAGGATTTTTAAGTGGCGGGTCCCAAACTCAGCGCACAACCAGCTATCCTGGAATGTTTCGCCTTCTCATGTTAGCTCACTTCCGAACGGGTGTTGGGAAGCTACCCAGAGGATACGTGGGCTAGTCCCGGACGTTGTGAGGTGCTTAAACCATATGCAGAAGAATCGTTCTGGCCACTCGCAAGTGAATGACGATCAGTAACTTTCCCCACTTGCGTGGACTTCTACAAGCGAATCTAACCAATTCAACTAAATTTGCAGAAAAAATATTTTCCAAAATGCATTAAAGTGGAAGCTGCCCATCAACTTGTACACTATTTTATAGTAGCTCTACTTTTTTTTATATTACTTATCACTGCACATGGCGCCTAGTTGGCCAAAAACCAGGCATAAACATCAAAGTCAACAAAAAAAAAAATCACCATAAGCTTCCAACTTTTGCCATAAACACAACCGTAAATACTTAAAATACTTTTGTGCGATAAGAGTTGCATGCGCCCAGTCAAATACACGAAAATAGCCGCAGCTCAAATGCAAATGGGCCTATTCATGACTACAAACATACATATATGCATATTAGACCCCTAAGCATAATATTAGCAGATTTACCCAAAAAAGGTAGAAGCATTTACGATCACTTACGAGTCAATAAATTCACACCTTTCGTACGTGAGCCGAGCTGTGAATGTCTTTTGAATAAGTTTTGTCGACTGCTTTGGTATTCACAGCCTGCCGTTTGCGTGTCAACGCAGGTGATTACCAACAATGACGGTAGGTGCTGGGTAATCGATGCGTGCCACACCTTTAGTTTGTTTATAAATAACAATAAAAATTGAATACAATTTGCGGATCGCACAGCTCATAACACCGAAGATTGGAAAAAAGTGCAAAAAAAAAATGTCAAAGCACAAAATTGATACTCAACTTTAAGTTCCAGCTTACCGAATGAAGCCACTTCACTTAATGGAAAAAGTAAAATGAATAAAAAAAAACCAAGAAAAAGAAAACAAAAAAACCAAAAAAAATAAAAAATAAAGAATAAAAATTACCGTTACTTTACTTTTCTTGAACATTTTCATGGCTTGCTGTGGTGCTAAAGGTCGTAAGCTCATTGTGTTTGAGTGCACGCGCATGGTATACCCTCACATACACACCAAAGTGCATTTACATATGTATGAGTAATCGCCTCTCAGGCAGCTCATCAATTTTATGCAACAATAAAAATTATTTTCAGCACTCTTCGGTGCGCGATTTATTTATTTTTGTGTTCAGCAGACAAAGGAAAGTATAGCCATTGCCTTCTACCTGCTTTGTATTTAAAGAGATGAAGGAATATAAAAACCTATGTACGTAAATTTGTTCGTGTGAAGTTCCCAATTTACACATCGTAAAGTTCATGTGACACCTAAATGCAAAGGCAAGAAATGTGTGCTATTAGTATATTGCTGAGAAATGAAGGCACGTGAGCGTTGCCCAGAAAATTTGTACAAGATTTATTTTACACAAAAGTGCATCTACATTAAAGTGGTTCGAGCTATAGGGAATATTTATTCTTCACAAGTAAAAGCATGTACAGCGAAATAAAGCGTTTTCCAATAACAGGTGTTATTTTGAATTGGATTGCAAGCAACGAAACCATTGTTCTTTTACGGGAAAAGTTTCCGGACCGTGTTATCTCTCGAAGAAGTGATCACAATTGGCCACCGAGATCTTGTGATTTAACATACTGTGACTTTTTTCTTTGGGGCCACGTGAAAGAGAAGGTCTACGCCAACAGCCCAGGGTCGATTCAAGCCCTCAACGATGGCATTCGTGAGGCTATGGAGGACATAGGACAGCCACTTTGCAATTCGGTTATGGAAAATTTCAAGAAAAGGTTATTGTCCTGTAAGCGGTGTCGTGGTGGTCATTTGCCTGATGTTATTTTCCACTATTAATGGCATACCTTCCTCTTTATAACGAAATAAACATACGATCATGGCGGCCGCCGTACCCGAATGGGTTGGTGCGTGACTACCATTCAGAATTCACGGAGAGAACGTCGGTTCGAATCTCGGTGAAACACCAAAATTAAGGGAAACATTTTTCTAATAGCGGTTGCTCCTCGGCAGGTAACGGCAAACCTCCGAGTGTATTTCTCCAATGAAAAAGCTCCTCATAAAAATATCTGCCGTTCGGAGTCGGCTTGAAACTGTAGCTCCCTCCATTTGTGGAACAACATCAAGACGGAGGAGGAGCTCGCCCAAACACCCAAAGAGGGTGTACGCGCCAATTATGTATATATATAATATATGAACATCCGATCATTCATATTAAAAAATAACATTTCTCTTTGAATATCCTCTTATTGGAAAACCCTTTACCATTCTGCTTTTGATATTATGCGCAGTATTTCATTTTGCGTTTGCTGTATAGTTTTCATATTTGTACTGCTTGCAGTTCCCCAAAGCTCTAACCCATATTTTTATATTGGTGTTATAATTACTTTGTATATTAGGATCTTATTTTCTAGCGAGAGCATTCAATATTTTCCCAAAAGCCAATGAAGTTGTTTAAACCTGGTCTTGATTTCGCGTTGTTCTTGTCAAATGTGTAATTAAGTGTATTGTCTATAATCATACCCAAGTATTTGACCTTTGTGTTTTTGACGTGATAACGTCTTATAATTCGATATAGCACGAATAAATGTGTCGTTATCTTGCTCAATCGTCGTTACCTTGCTTGAACTGCAAGCGAGAGCTCGGAATGAACGACAAAGAGCACAATCGGCCCTCGCATTCGCCAACGTTCGACATCTGGCTCTCTCCTACTTCAGTAAGCATATATACAGGCTGAACGATACGAGGTGTTACCAGCTTCACACTGCTTGTATCTGTAAAACACCTCATGACATCAACGCCAAAATTGTTCCAATGACAGTTCAATAAATTGATTATAAGCCATCAAAAGCATTTGCGTCTCAGTTCAAACAAATAAAATTAAAATTTTGGTTTGAAAATGCAACCATTACATCAGTATTTTCTTATGACGTTGTCACGTTAAACTATCGTCAGTAAACCGACTTTACAGACAACCTCTTTTTTTCTCTTGTTAGTGTATGTGACGAGGGTGGTTTTATCTTCGTTTATTTTGATTCCTCACATCTCGAACAATTGAGTGGTGTTGTTAAGTAATTCCTGAAGTTTATAAGCAGCCGTACTTGGATCTTTGTCTGATGCTAGGAAGACAGTGTCGTCTGCAAATGATGATATTAAAGAGTTCTTCGGTGCCGGTGTAGGGGTATCAGCTGTATAAATAAAGTAAAGAAGTGGCCCTAGAACACTACCTTGCGGTACACCTGCTTCCATTGTTAGTATATCAGAATACCTATCTTCAAATTTTATATAAAATTGTCTTCCAGTTATATAGATTTTCATTAATTTGTAGTAGTCTGTTGGTAAATAAGTTAAGAAGTCCTGCATGCCATACTCTGTCAAAGGCTTTGGCTACGTTCGTTTTTTATCGATGCCTTCAAGAATTTTGTTTGTAACTCTGTGAACTTGCTCGACGGTGGAATGTTTTTGCCAGAATCCGAATTGGTGGCAAGGTATTATTTTATCATTTTGTATGATAAAATCTTCAAATTAATTTAAAAAAATCTCAGAGTGGACCATTAAATGGCGCATAAAACTAAATGAAACAAAATCGGTTTATTTAGACTTCACACAGAAGAAAATCCAAATTCCGTATCACAACAACGCCAAATACTTATGCATGATACTATATACCAAGCTTAGATGGAATGCTCACGTTAAAAAGAAAAAAAAAAAAACAGTTCGAAATCAGGTTTAGAAATATGTACTGGCTTATGGGCAACCAGTCAGCCTTATCCCTATACAATAAAATTCTCTTATATAAGCAGGTGCTTAAACCAATTTGGACCTATGGGATCCAGCTATGGGGCTGCTCAAGCTCAACCAATATAAAATCTATACGAAGATTCCATAATAAGGTACTACGACGCACTGTTAATGCACCTGGGCATCGAACGCGACCTTGGCATCGAATCAGTTGCCACTTCGATCAACTTAAACGCAAAGTCTTATATGAAAAGACTACGCCACTATGTAAATAGCGAAGCCTCAGCCCTAATCGATCCCGGTAAATGGAAAGAAAGGCGCACCAACTCACGCAGTAGCCCACTTCTCTGCAAGCCTTGGGCAGAGCATTATTAAATTTAGTTGTATTAAATTAAATCCAAATTGTTCGTTAGTTTATAATTTATTAACTAGTTACAATGTAAATAAAAAAAAAAAATGTGCATGATGGGCTCGATTCTGTCAAAAAGTAACTTTTCAAAAATTGTTGATAATACTGGCACGAAGTTACTTGCGTAGGATCTTTTCATAGTTTTGGTATTGCAATAATTTGAGAATTTTCCATACTTTTGGGAAATATTTCAAGTTTAATATTTGATTGAACAAGTTCGTTACATAGATAAGCCCCTTCTTTGGGAGTTTTCTTAAAATTTTTTCAGTTCTATCCGGGAGATTTCTTAGGATCAGTTTTCTTACATATGCATTGTCTTATTTCTTCTAATGTAACACTTTTTGGTTTGCATGGATCTTTTTTTGCGTGAGTCGGGGAAAGGTTTACATTAAGCGTGTTGTTGGTGAAAGTGCTTTTGAAGTGTTTTGCAACAAGAATTTCAGACTTATCAAAATTTGCAAAGTTTTTTTCTCCATCTGTTTCACTCTTGTACCAAAGGAATAATTTGAAAAACCTTTTCATACCAGGTGTTTCGCATCAAAGTATGCGTATATCTATTGTATATCTATTTGTCAGGTTAAATGATGTGAGATTTTGGCAGATGAAAAAACTAAAAACTAAAATTAGAAATAACATCATTTCTTCAGTAATTTTTGGTAAAAAGTGGGTCATAAAACTCTTAGTGTGGAATATTAGTCGGGACTTTGGCACAGTACGAAGTAAACAAAGATAAAACTGCATTTTTTAAGGGGTTAAGGGTAGTCAAAATTAAAAAAAAAAATGAATTTTTTGGCATTTTCTTAAGTATACTATCTTGAAAATTTTGTTTAAAAATTTTAAGTGAACCCGACAAATACTTTTCGAATTATTCAACAATTAACAATGGTGATCACTGTAACTTAAAAACCGCTTGCTAGATTTAAATACAATTTGTACAGCTTTTGAAAAACATTAAACACTCGGGCCTGATCGAAGGATTTTTTTTTAATTTCGATTTTTTTTTAACAATTGATTGTCGGTTTTTCCCCGAAAATCTGAACAATATTTCTTGTCATTTTGAAAAGAAAAGCTTCGATCAGGCATCAGGTTATCTATTAATAAAACCTATTTCCCTTGTCCGTTTGATTTGAGATGAATCTCCAAGGACTTGTGATGATCACCGCAAGGGACTTCTGTAGAAATGGGCTCCACACAGACAGCGTTAACTTTTACAATTATTAATTTTGTTTTTTTTATAATTTTGCTAAAGTCAAGTCGAAACATGATATGTTAATGTTATGTTTTTACTTTTTGTAAAATAAAGCAATTGACTAGCAAAAAAAATTATAAAAAATCATCATGTTTTCGGGCTTCTGACTACCCCTAACCCTTTAATCTAAATTAGTATAAGTTTGCTTTGATAAGGTTGTAGTTAGTGGATAACTCATTTCCACATTTCAGCTCTTATCATGCCCGTCCTAACGTATGGTGCAGAAGTGTGAACGATGACAACATCCGATAAAGCGACGCTTGGAATGCTTGAGAGAAAGATTCTAAGATTTTTGGACCTTTGCGCCTTGGCAACGACGAATATCGCCGGCGATGGAACGATGAGCTGTATGAGCTTTACGACGACATAGACGTAGCCCACCGAATAAAGATCCAGCGGCTATGTTGGCTGGGCCATGTCGTCCGAATGGATACAAACGCTCCGGCTTTGAAAGTATTCGATGCGGTACCAGCTGGTGGTAGCAGAGGAAGAGAAAGGTCATTTCTGCGTTGGAAAGATCAGGTGGAGAAGAACTTGCCTTCACTTGGTGTGCCCAACTGGCGCGCTTTGTTGAACTCGGCTAAAATCGCATAAGCGGTTATCGCGCCAATTAAGATGAAGAAGAGGTGAGATATTCTCATGAATTTATAGTTTCGGGGACTGTCAGGCATATGTCACGTGGATCCTATCCTTTTGTATTCCTTCGAAGCCATTATGTTATTTTATGTGCACCCACTTACACATGTTTCTTCTCGTTAGTTTTGGAGAGAGCTGCCTCCCGTGCGTGCTGAAATCTCTATTTTTGCTTTTGTCAGTATTTACTTTATCATTGCCAATTTTTTTAAGCCTCACAAATTAACAAACCGTAAATTATACAACTATCATTGTGACAATGCGAGAAATTCCAATTGTGACACAGTAAAACTGCCTGATAAAAGATTTCAAAATGTTTATTATCCCCTGAATATTTATAGCAAAGCAAAATATATGCTTGAGTAGATAACCAACTCAAGTGCCAAGCTAGTAATATAAGCTCACAATTAGAAAAGAAGTCATGAGGCACGATTCCAACAGTCAGCCATGGCGTATACGTCATTTTAATCTGTTTCCTCATCGGAAATGTGAACTACAAACATACGCTCACACATTTGCCTCTACACATATACAAAGCTTCATAACATTTGTCTTTTGTAAAACCATGAAGTTAACGCACAGTTGAAACTCGTTTTGTTCCCTTCTTTTACTCATAGGACTACGTGTGTATGTGTGCGTGTGCTTATACTTACACGAGTACACGCGTGCATACCTACTCACGCGCTTGTTTTGTGTATTTGAATGACTCGACTTAGCCCCTTCATCTCGCAACCATCAAACAATTGAATTTATGATTGCCACATTTCCATGCAACGCAATTAATTCCAGTAGCTTTCCAATGCCTCAATGGGCTTAGTAGCTTTGATTTTCATTCTCTTTGCCTATTTGTTTGTTGTCAGGCGCACAAGCTTAAGCTCAGCGCTGATTTCGTATGCCAACCGACAGAAACACAAACAGAAACCCACACGTAAGCCCTAGCCTACCACCTTTTCTTCAACATACACAAACATACACAAGCACGCACAATCACTCAATTCGCCTGTGCCACAATTGGGAGCTGGAGCTGAACTGTTATGAGCTTGATATTGGTACAAGTGCCTTAAGTGGATTTTGGTCTTTAATTCCAGTCCATGCTATTCTACGTACGTATGTGTGCATGTGTGAGTGTGCAGGGTGCATACTTATCAACTTGTGCGGAGTATCGCCTCTTAGTGCCGGTTGTTAGCAATCTTAAATGGGTTAACCGGCATTGTATTGAACTGCTACTTCTGAATTACCAAGTTGGAATTTTTAATTTGAAAATGCAATTTTGCTCGATCTGAGGTAATGGGTTGGAGAATGTGCAGGCAAACATTGCTATTGCTATTGCAATTAGAAGAACGGAATAATGGAAATTATGCAAAAAATTATGTATGCAATTTTGTATTGTACAGCCTGTGTGATTCAAAGGGGGCATAGAATAAAGTCGACACAAATATGAATGAATAACATCAACTATTAGCATACATGTGGCTAATGGAATTATGAAGAGCCCCGGAAGAGTTTCGCTTAACAAAGATGCAGGCAATAAGTGAAGTTAGAGAAAATGTGAAAAGTTGAGATTATAGTTTCTGAAAGCGTTCGAAAGCAATTCGCGGTTTAGGGTAGTCAGAGTCCCGAAAGCATGATGATTTTCAATAATTTTTTTTGCTAGTCAATTACTTTATTTTACAAAAGTAAAAGCATAGCATTAACCGTAGGTCGTTCTTTGTATCAAAAATGATACATTTCATATTACCTTACCTCAACTTTTATGACTTTGTTTGTTCCGTTGATATAAGCATTTTAAACTGAGTTTCAAATTTTAAAATCAAGTAGGTCGCGAGAAAAACGAAAACTTCATAATTCTACTCATTGAATCATATTTGATACATATGAAATTTTTAATGATTTTTCGTGCGAATAGTTTTAGTTTCATCCTATTCGGACGCTTTTTTGTGAATAAGTGATTGTTAGTGAAGTTTGGTTCAAAAATGTCGCGCCCGCAATATTTAACTTTAGAGGAGCTGGTGAATGAAGTTCTGGATAACAGTTCAAACGATGAATCTGAAAATGGAAATTTTTCCAATTCGGAAACTGAGGCGGAGGACAATGTGTTTGAAAATGACTCAAATGAAAGTTTTTTATCAGATATTTTCTGAGAATATTGGTCTCAACTTTGATATTGATCCGTTATATACTTCAAAAGATAGTACCATATGGAATCCAGAGCCATACACCATCGGTCGTTCAAGGGCGGAAAACGTCATTAGTTTGAGACCAGGTTACTAACTGTGCTTTTTTATATTACCATTTTTCAATTTACATACTGACTTACTTCTTTTAGGAGTAACAAGAAACGCATCTAGCCGAGTTGGAAACATCCGAGATTCCATGCTATTATTTTTCCCTACATCGATTACGAAACTAATAATTGAAAACTCGAATAAGTATGGGAAAGAATTGCATGGAGATAAACATTTAGAAATTGATGAAGATCTACTTCTGGCTTTTCTGGCTGTTTTGATATTGGCTGGTGTATATAAGTACGTTAATACATATATTCAAAAACTAAAATATCATAAATAAAAAATTGTTTTTTTTGGAATACTTATATAGATCTGAAAATAAAACTTTGCATGATTTATTCGATACTACATATGGGCGACCTATAATTCGCACAATTATGATCGAAAAAACATTTTTATATGTATTGAAAGTTATACGCTTTGATGACGTAATTAGTCGACGAGAGAGAAGAAGTGAAGAAAAATTTGCACCAATTCACGATCTTTGGGAACGGTGGGTAAAACTACTCCCTACCTTATATAATCTTCATGATTGCATCACAGTAGACGAACAATTATTGGGTTTTCACGGCCGCTGTAAGTTTCGCCAGTACATTCCGTCCAAACCCCAGAAGTACGGTATAAAGTTTTGGCTGGCCGTTGATTCCGAAACATGTTATGTTTGGAAAATACAGTCTTATTTGAGAAAAGGAATTACTGGGGTTCCAGAGCGCAACCAAGGCGAGCGGGTCGTACTGGATTTAGTGGAAGGATTGAAAGGTCACGACGTTACCATGGACAACTTTTTCTCGTCGCATACTTTGGGTCAAAAACTTTTAAAACGAAATCTAACAATGGTTGGAACAATGCGCAAAAATAAGAGATCCATTCCTCCAAAGTTACTTCAGTGCAAAAACATTCCTATATTTAATTCAACTTTTGCATTTACTCCGGACACTACCCTTGTTTCGTATATGAGCCATAAAAACAAATGCACAATTGTTATGAGCACAATGCACCATGACGCAAATATTCTAGGTAACTCAAAAAAATTGCCAGAATTAATTTCCTTTTATAACTCGACGAAAGGAGAAGTTGATACGGTGGACAAAATGTTAACCTGTTACAGTTGCAAGCGAAAAAACAATCGTTCGACTATGGCAGTTTTTTCCAATATGATTGACATCTCAGCATTAAATTCATATATTATATATTATATATTATATAATGAAATAGATCCAAACTGGAAGTCTACAAAGAAACACACAAAACGCAAGTGTTTTCTTCATGAACTTGCCATTTCATTAGCTAAACCTTATGTTGAAAAACAATACCAACGTACTCAAAATTTTGCATGCTTTTGTCGATTTTCTTTACTGGCGTCGTCAACAGTGCAGACGAGAACGAAGCTGGATCATCAAAAAAGGCTAAATGGAAAGTTTGGAAAAAAGAATCGAGCAAGATGTTGTATGTGTTATAGTTCCGGAGAAAATAAAAACAAATGAACCTCTTTATATTGCAGCAAATGCAAAAAACCTTATTGTAAAGACAAACATATGGAAAATATTTGTACAAAATGCGTCAATAAAGCTTAATTTTATAACTATCTCAAAATCTAGTTAAAAACACATTGGTTTGTTTCATTTTTAATAATAATTCAGTATGTATCAAAAGAGATACACGGTAAAGAATTGTGAAGTTTTTTGTAGGGCTGATCTACGCTTAATACATCAAGTTTCGACTTGACTTTAGCAAAATTTAAAAAAAAAACCATTAGTAATTGTAAAAGTTATCGCCGTTTGTGTGGAGGCCGTTTCTCAAGAAGTCCCTTGCGGATCAGCACAAGTCCTTGGAGATTCATCTAAAATCAATCGGACAAGAGAAATTAGTTTTATTAAAAGACAAGCTTTTTTTGTTTTTCAAAATTAACAATATGGCGGCCTCACTCAGCTCAGATCACTCTCCAGTCATTATCAGTTACGACACTCTAACTAGCCTACGGCAACAGAAATACAAAACATTAACTAGTAAGAGTCAAATAAAAATTTTTCAAGATTGGCTAACCCAAAATTTGGAACTTAATATTTCAATTAAAACAACAATTGAGCTAGATAATGCAGTCGAATATTTCACAAATAAAATCCCCGATGCGGCCTTTTTTTCTACTCCACAAAAAGGTAATGAGATCAAATATCGTAGCCGTATACATGTATGTGGAGAGATAAGAGCATTAATTAAACATAAGAGACGCCTTCGAAAAAAATGGCAAACTACTAGGAATCCAAGAGACAAAACTACTCTAAATAAAGCAACAACTGAAGTCAAAGAAAAACTAAACGAATTTAGAAATAAATCAGTATCAGATTATATACACAGCCTAAACGATAGAAATGTTGATGATCATAAGATTTGGAATGCTACAAAATATCTCAAACATCCCAAAAAGAGAAATGCGCCTATAAAAGATTGTGGCAACGTTTGGTGTAGGACAGACAAGAGTAAGGCTTATGCATATGCTAAATATTTAGAGGCAATGTTTTCTCCGTTTATAAACCAAAGCAACAACGATGATGATGTGTTAGCATTTCTCGATACCCCATGTCAACTATCTCTACCGATCAAACATATTACACCGAATGAAATTCGCTCTGAAATTAAAAACCTGTGTAACAACAAATCTCCTGGATATGATAAAATTGACGCCAAAGTAGCCAAGTGTTTGCCGAAAAAAGGAGTTATGTTCTTAACTCTGTTATATAACTCAATATTAAGATTAAACTATTTTCCTACACAGTGGAAGTGCGCCGAAATAGTTATGGTCCTTAAACCGGCAAAACCTGAAAATCAAATATCCTCTTACAGGCCAATCAGCTTATTGACAATATTCTACAAAATATTCGAAAGACTATTTTTGCGCAGAGTATTCCCAATACTGAAAGAAAATAAGGTCATACCCGAACATCAATTTGGTTTTCGCCGATACCATGGTACACCTGAACAATGTCACCGTGTTGTTAATTTCATTACCGACTCCTTTGAACGAAGGGAATATTGTTCAGCCGTATTTTTGGATGTACAAAAGGCATTCGACAAAGTATGGCATCAAGGCCTGTTATATAAATTAAAAAAAAACACTTCCTGCACCATTTTATCTAACACTAAAGTCTTACCTCACCGAAAGATCATTTTACGTTAAGGTAAATGAAGAAATAACTGATATTAGATACATAAAAGCTGGAGTACCACAGGGTAGCGTACTCGGTCCTATACTTTATACGATTTTTACATCTGACATACCCGAAACCGAAAATGTCCTAATGGCTACATACGCTGATGACACCGCTATACTAGCTTCAAGTCCGTCCCCAATTGATGCAACCAATCTTGTTCAGATAGAACTAAACGAGATACAGACGCGGCTGGACCGATGGAAATTAAAAGTTAACACAAACAAATCTGTGCATGTTTTGTTTTCATTGAGACGGAAAGAATGCCCTTCACTCTATCTAAATGGTAATATAATTCCCAAACATGATACGGTCAAATACCTTGGCATACATTTGGACAAACGGCTAACCTGGAAATGCCATATTCAAGCAAAAAAAACTCAGTTAAAGATAAAAACAAACAAACTTTACTGGCTACTAGGACCAAAATCAACACTTAATCTAAATAACAAAATATTAATATATAAGGCTATACTAAAGCCAGTATGGACCTACGCAGTACAACTGTGGGGAACTGCTTGCAATTCTAACATAGAAATTCTGCAAAGATATCAGTCAAAAACTTTAAGGCTTATCACAAGTGCACCCTGGTTCGTCACAAATAGAGCCATACATACTGATCTAAAAATTCCCTTTATAAAAGATGAAATTAAAAAAATTACCACAAAATATTTACAGAGATTAAGTTATCACGATAACCCGCTAGCAATTGCATTACTTGATGAAACTAATGAAATTAATAGACTTAAAAGACATCATGTATTAGACATTCCATTCAGAACCTAATAGATAAATCTAATATTAAAATGTATTAAAATCTAACACATAAGTCTGAATATAAGTGTACATTAATCGTAGTATACACATATATTATTATTGACCTCAATGGAGCTCAATAATATAAGTCAAATTGTTAATAGTTAGATAATTTGCTTATTGTTTTAAAAATAGATTGCAAATAAACGAAAGAAGAAAAAAAAAAAAAAAAGATTTCAGATACAACAAAGAAACTGCCAAATTTCTTTTCGGAAAAGCAGCTCCAAAAAAAAACCTGAGCTCGCTGTTTAACAGTTCATTGAAGTTGTCGGATATCAGCGGTAGATACACCAGTATTGACATATGCAACTAATCGCCCAAATAGAGATGCATACGTGAATATTACGTCCAATTATCCAATTCCGTTCTGAATTTGCCTTAACCCATGCAGACATTTTTTGATTGATGATTAATTTTGAGTGATGTGAGCAGCCATTTTTTCAACGTACTCTGGAATTTGAGGTCTTCCGCACGTAAGCGTCCTTTCGTCCATCGTATCTTTGAATACATTAACACTACCTTTATTTAAAATTTCTCCAGTTTCACATAACGATAAGTTCGGCTTTGTCACAAGCAAACTAATGATCTTCTGATTTTGCTTTGGAGATGTTCTTTCTTTTTTTTTTAGATCTCATCCGGTGAAGTAGTCAACGTTTTTAGCTTCGGTGTATTTATCAACGTCTTGAACTTGTTCAAATATTGCAACATGCAATTTTTGGATTTGGGCTTACGCTTCGCAAGGACGCAAATGAAATCTGTCGTCAAGCACTGCATTGGAGTCCACAAGGTGCTCGTAAGGTTGGCCGTCCAAGCATATTGTGGAGGAGAACTGTTCAGAAGTAAGTTGAAACGTCACGAATAACTTGCAACGAAATTAAGCTTCTTGCAAAAAGTAGAATCAGATGGAGGTGTTTTACTGAGGATTTGTGCTCCAGTGGAAGAAACATGAACCGATGATGGTAAAGTTTTGGATATTTAAGGTGTGCACATAGGAACACTGCTGAAAATTGTTTTTCATACGCGGAACTCATTTTTTAAAAACAACGTACGCTTTCAAAACTTCTAACAAAATTAACAAATTGTGCCACGCGTATTAAAAAAAGATGTGCCTATTTCGCAGAATTTGATTTTTTGTTTTATAGCGGAACTCTAAGTTTGAATTTTGCCGCTCACGCATCTATAGGGTAGTACAGGGTTGCCAATACTCGACGGACCCATCTGCCAACCCTGTACCTTTTGACACAGACATCAAATCGCTTAATGACATACCGCGTTGGAAGCGTCAGTCCAAGCAGATTTTTACCATGGAACAGTACACGCCACGCGAGCGCTTCCAAATTGTTGAAATTTACATTCAACGAAAGAAGTCAATTGTGAAAACTCAACGTGCGTATGAAAAATTAAACAATGTGAAAAGTGCGCCTTCTAAGAACACCATTAAACGTTTGTACGAAAGGTTTTCAACTGGTGATGCTCTTTCTAATCCAAAGAGACCAAATCAAAACCGACCAAGGCGTCGCCAAGGACATCGCAAAATCGCCGTTCTCAGCAGTTGGTCATTGCTCGGACCACTTTACAACGAATTATCCGCATTGATTTGCATTTATTCCCGTATAAGATTCAATTGACGCAAAGATTGTTGCCTCGTCGATTGAAATGGTCCCAAAGAGTCATCGAAATCCGTCGGGTCCGTCGAATATGGGCAACCCTGTAGTCTGGTCAAATACTCTTTTTTTATAGATATTTTTCAGGATTTTTTTTTTAAGAAAATAAAATGCTATCGTTTTGATTTTATAGTATGTTATTAGTGACATCAAATAGTATACAAAAACAGTTTAGTTTTTGACATTTTTTTTGTAGTAGTGTGGCACCAAAGTTAGTGTCTGGCTTGTCACCGGGATTTTGGCTTTTCAGGACATCTGAAACGAAAAAGTTAAACTGATTATTATTCTGTAGGCTTTTAGGCATTTTGACAGGTGCTACAATGTGAAAATGTTTTTTGAAAAATAGCAAAATGCCGGCCTTTTGAAAATACGATCGCATTTTATTTTCTTTACAAAAAAATTCCTAAAGAATATCTATAAAAAATGAGTATTTGACCAGACTACTACTTTCGACTGACAGTGCAGTGCAGTAAATAACTATACCACAGAAGCTCATTGATATGTTTTAGCGATTCATTTATTTCTCAATTTTTTTAATCATTTTTAATATATATTTAATTAAATATTATTTATTATTAAATAAATGCTACTAAAATACATTTCATTCTACTACAAAAACCATATAAATCCAAGTTTGAAACTCTGTGCGAAATACAAAAAAAAAAACAAATTTGTATCAATGTCTGGTACTGGTCGTGAAGGCGACACACGAACTCTAAAGCGATGCAGGTACTTCTGATAGCAGTGATGACCTGTCAGGAGTTGTGTTAGCTGGAAGTTAAGCTTGCCATATCTTTCATTTAACTACCTTCGATTCTTTGCCTATGATCCACCTTCCTGTTGTCGAGTTTTCGCAACGCTTCATTGGTGCCTTTGCTGAAAGCGGCAATCTCTGGTTTCTTACGGGTACTAATGAGGAGCACTTCTGTTTTCTTCGCTGCAATAAATAACCTTACGCTATTCATCCAGTTTGCGACTTTGACAAAAGCAGTGTCTGCTTTGGACTCAATATCGCTCACCAGTTGGGTTACACTTGCCAGAGCTATGCCCACCGCAAAGAGGATATGTATATCTGCGGGAAATGGGAGGAAAACCCTTCATGGCACATAATTTTCTGCAGCGTGGAAAGCACTGAACCTGCTGCACACCTGCTGTAACCTCATACTTCTTTATTCCAACAGCTGTGTCATATTCCAAAATACGATTGCTCAGGCAGCTTCTAAAATTATATTAAATACTAGCAAACCCGACCCGCTTCGCTGGGCAAAGACACGGTGGGTCCACGTTTTGGCATATATTTCGAGACCCTAGTCATCAATAGGTATGAAAATTACCCCACGTTAAAGCACTTATCGACAGCTTTCATTTGATGCCCATATTGCACATCCACAACCAAAGGTTACCCGGGCCCACGTTTTGACCTATATCTCGAGACTCCAGTCACGGAGCGGCATGAGAAATACTCTGTACTCAAGCATTCACCAACAGCTTCCAATTGATATCCATATTGTACAAACACATTCTAGGGTCCACGTGTTGGTCTCTATCTCGGGACCCTAGTCACGGAGCGGCATGAAAAATACTCTGAACTAAAGCATTCACCAACAGCTTCCATTTGATACCCATATTGTATATACACATCCGAAGGTTACCCGGGCCCACGTTTTGACCTATATCTTGAGACCCCAGTCACGGAGCGGCATGAGAAATACTCTGTACTAAAGCATTCACCAACAGCTTCCAATTGATATCCATATTGTACAAACACATTCTAGGGTCCACGTGTTGGTCTCTATCTCGGGACCCTAGTCACGGAGCGGCATGAAAAATACTCTGAACTAAAGCATTCACCAACAGCTTCCATTTGATACCCATATTGTATATACACATCCGAAGGTTACCCGGGCCCACATTTTGACCTGTATCTCGAGACCCCAGTCACGGAGCGGCATGAGAAATACTCTGTACTAAAGCATTAACCAATAGCTTCCAATTGATATCCATATTGTACAAACACATTCTAGGGTCCACGTGTTGGTCTCTATCTCGGGACCCTAGTCACGGAGCGGCATGAAAAATACTCTGAACTAAAGCATTTACCAACAGCTTCCATCTGCTACCCATATTGTATATACACATCCGAAGGTTACCCGGGTCCACGTTTTGACCTATATCTTGAGACCCCAGTCACGGAGCGGCATGAGAAATACTCTGTACTAAAGCATTCACCAACAGCTTCCAATTGATATCCATATGGTACAAACACATTCTAGGGTCCACGTGTTGGTCTCTATCTCGGGACCCTAGTCACGGAGCGGCATGAAAAATACTCTGAACTAAAGCATTCACCAACAGCTTCCATTTGATACCCATATTGTATATACACATCCGAAGGTTACCCGGGCCCACATTTTGACATATATCTCGAGACCCCAGTCACGGAGCGGCATGAGAAATACTCTGTACTAAAGCATTCACCAACAGCTTCCAATTGATATCCATATTGTACAAACACATTCTAGGGTCCACGTGTTGGTCTCTATCTCGGGACCCTAGTCACGGAGCGGCATGAAAAATACTCTGAACTAAAGCATTCACCAACAGCTTCCATTTGATACCCATATTGTATATACACATCCGAAGGTTACCCGGGCCCACATTTTGACATATATCTCGAGACCCCAGTCACGGAGCGGCATGAGAAATACTCTGTACTAAAGCATTCACCAACAGCTTCCAATTGATATCCATATTGTACAAACACATTCTAGGGTCCACGTGTTGGTCTCTATCTCGGGACCCTAGTCACGGAGCGGCATGAAAAATACTCTGAACTAAAGCATTCACCAACAGCTTCCATTTGCTACCCATATTGTACAAACACATCCTAGGGTTACCCGGGTTCACGTTTTGGCCTATTTCTCGAGACCCTGGTATCCGATTCTTAAAATTTTAAAACACCAACCAACTACTGAATAGTCCAAACAAAGCCTAAAAATTTGGTTTGGATAGGTGAGCCCGTTCGCGAGTTTTAAGCGAATATAGGGACAGATTTTCACATTTATATATATAGATGATGTGTGTAAGTTTGGTTTAATTCGGTGCAAAGACACGGCGGGTCCACGTTTTGGCATATATTTAGAGACCTTAGTGATCAATAGGTATGAAAATAGCCCCGTATTAAAGTACTTATCAACAGCTTTCATTTGATACCCATATTGTACATACACAACCAAAGGTTACCCGGGTCCACATTTTGAGCTATATCTCGAGCCCCCAGTCACGGAACGGTATGAAAAATAGTCTATACTATAGAAATCATCAACAGCTTCCATTTGCTACCCATATTGTACATATACGTCCGGAGGTTACCCGGGTCCACGTTTTGACCTATATCTCGAGACCCTATCTACCAATAGGTATTCAAACTATACGGAAACCATCTTCAATACCTACTGAACAATGTGTGTAAGTTTGGTTTAATTCGGTTTAAAGACACGGCGGGTCCACGTTTTGGCATATATTTCGAGACCCTAGTCATCAATAGGTATGAAAATCAACCCGCATTAAAGTACTTAACCACAGCTTTCATTTGATATCCATATTGTACAAACATATTCTAGGGTCCACCTTTTGGTCTCTATCTCGAGACCCTAGTCACGGAGCGGATGGAAATACTCTGAACTAAAGCATTCACCAACAGCTTCCATTTGATACCCATATTGTACATACACATCCCCAGGTTACCCGGGTCCACGTTTTGACCTATATCTCGAGACCGTATCTACCAATAGGTATCCAAACTATACGGAAACCATCTTCAGTACCTCCTTAACAATGTGTGTAAGTTTGGTTTAATTCGGTTTAAAGACACGGCGAGTCCACGTTTTGGCATATATTTCGAGACCCTAGTCATCAATAGGTATGAAAATTACCCCTTTTAAAGCACTTAACCACAGCTTCCATTTGATACCCATATTGTACATACACAACCAAAGGTTACCCGGGTCCACGTTTTGACCATTTTCCCGGCAATTATTCGAATTTTTCTCACCTTCTAAAACCTTCCCTAGACCTCCACGAATAGTTCAAGACCAAGATAAGATAAATCCGTTCAGCCATTCTCGAGTTATAAGCGAACATAGGGACAGATTTTCACATTTATATATATAGATTATTTTATCGTATTCAGTGCACGATTTCTTTCTATTGCTTATGAACCATTTCAAAAGCTTGCCAACCGTGCAAAGGGGGCATAGAAGATGGTAGTGTCTCGATATATCTGGTGGCTTCCCTAGTTTCTGGAACAGCACAAATATTTGCCTGCTCCCGAGATTCGGGAACACGCCTTGTTCAAGACACAACCGCATGCGGCATGCCCCTAGCAAATAGTTAGCTGTTGGTTTTTACGGATGTCTTTTTAGTGTTATGTGCGGAATACCATCGGAGCCGGAAGCTTTGCGATCTTCTGTTATTTTTGCTGCTTGCGCAACTTCTCCAGCTGTTATCTCATCGATGCGATTTCTAGGTGCTGAAATTTATGTCGCGCCCATTTGTACAGGGTGGGCCATATAGCGCTTGCCTTTTGAACTACCTATTTTTTGAGAATGGTAACTCAAATGACATGTCAAATGTGTTCATAATTTACTTAAAGGTTTAGCATTTACGACATAGGACGCTATACGCTTGAACAAAATTGGGAAATATTGAAACCCTATTTCCAAAGTGGCGAGTCTTCTACTCAAACTGTGAGAAATTTGAAAAAAAAATCCCAAAAAAAAGATTTGCGAACAAGACAGTTTGTCGATCAATTTGTTAATCGTGTTCGTGAAAGTGGATCGCTAATGGATAAAACAACACGTGAACGTGCTCCTACAGTGCGCACATCCGAAAACATTGCTGCTGTAGCCGAAAATGTGCGTGAACATCCAACAACCTCAACTCGTCATCGTTCTCAAGAATTGAACATTTCACGCACTTCTTTGAGGAGAATTTTGCATAAAGACCTCGGTATGAAGGCTTACGAAGTTCAATTGGTGCAAGAACTGAAACCTAATGACCATCAAATGCGTTTTCGGTTCGCCCAATGGTCAGAAAATCGTTTGACCGAAGATGAGCATTTTTACCGAAAAATCATCTTTCCTGATGAAGGTCATTTTCACATCGGTGGCTACGTCAATAAGCAAAATTGTCGGATTTGGCGCTCAGAAAATCCACACGTTACTGTAGAGAAGCAAATGCATCCACAACGAGTCACTGTTTGGTGCGGTTTTTGGTCTGGTGGCATCATCGGGCCATTTTTTTCGAAAATGAGCGAGGAGCCGCGGTTACAGTAAATTACGAGCGTTACCGTGACATGCTCAACGAGTTTTTGTTTCCAAAAATTGAAGAGGATGACATGGACGACATTTGGTTTCAACAGAACGGTGCAACTTGTCACACTGCCAAAGTTACACTCGAACTTTTGGCTACCGTTTTTGAAAACCGAATAATCAGCCGAAATTCCGATATCAATTGGCCACCTCGGAGCTGTGATTTAAGCCCGTTGGACTATTTTTTGTAGGGAGCAGTTAAGGGCAAATGCTATGCGAACCATCCAGAGACGATTAATGCATTAAAACACGAAATCGAAGTTGCCATTCATGAAATTGGAGCAAAAACAATCGAAAATGTGCTTAAAAATTGGGTTGATCGAATGGCCTACTGTAAAGCCAGTCGTGGCAGTCATTTGAACGATATTATTTTTCATTCAAATGACAATGGCACAATCTTCAAAATAAAAAAAACAGTAACAAAAAATATTAATTAATCAAAACACAAATTTTACATGGCCCACCCTATATAAACAGTAGAAAATATTTGTGCATGCGACTTACAATTCCGGAGGTGTTTAAAATTCTTTAACATTTTAAAAAAAAAATTTATAAAAAAATCGGTTAACTCAAATAACCTCATATCCGTTTAAATTAATTTCATTTAACTCTCAAATTGTTGCTACCTCGGGATGTTTCAGTGTAAGCCGCAAAAAAAAAACGATATTTTACCGTTATTTTATATGTATATAAATTTGTCATCGTTGTTAGTGGACTATTGTACTATTTTTCAATTCATTAAACGCCTCACCTTTAAATGCCTCCTACATTTTTTACTCATCACGATTTATTGCAAACAATTAATTTGTTAAAATTCTACTTCATGGCTTCAATTCCTTCGGAAGATACCTATGCCACTTCATGTTCATGTGTTATATTACATCGAATTCACAAAAAAAAAAACGGAAAAAACAGAATCGCGATTCCGCACAAGTTTCACTTCAGCGCAGCTACTCGACACGCAAAACAGCCTAACCATCCATCTGCCAATTTGCCCATTCATTCCTGCGGAATGGCCATTTCAGATGGCCACTAAAAACGACCGAAGAAAAATGGCCGCATGTGCTCGCGAACTCTGCGGCGGTGGTGGTGATGGTGGTGGTGTTGGTGGTGACTGTAATGGCGGCTTACGGGGTTAAGCGCATACCACCTCGCATTCACATCTATCAGGTAGCCTTCGCGCCTAACGTTAGGCAATGAATTCTCACCATTTATTTTCACTGATGTTCAGCGATGTTTAACGCTGCTCAGTATTCATGGCGCCTAATGGCAAAAGTGCTAAATTAATTTAAATTGAATACTAATGCATCTTATGGCTCGTTGAAATACCGTTGCCTGACCTGAGTCGGGGTATGTATGTGTGTGTGGGTGTGTGTATGTGTGAGTGGTTTTCTTGTCCTCGTTTCGAGATGTATCGCTTTTTAGTGTGGCGATTTACGAGCGGATATGCACCTGTACACCTGATTGTCTACCCGCCTATTTGCCGCTGACGCCACCAAGCCGTAGACCAGTTCAAGAAAAAAAGTTTTCTCAGCTTTCACCAAATAGCTGCAAGGTGATTTTTAACTATGCCTCGCGGATTGCTATCTGATGTTGCTGATTATGCACAATGGAAATTTACAACGGTGCGCTCGTTAATTTCATTGAAGTATGCTTTTAGGCGAAACAACAAAAATAGAAAGAAAAAAACAAAACAGACCAGAAACGGCATAGGCAAATAATAACACGACCTTTGTGCTGGGTAAACTGTATTAAGAGGTTTTGTGTATTTTGCTTTTTTTCTTCACCCACTGAAATGCCTGGGGTGCTAATGGAGTTAGAGGGGTGTGGCTAATACATTTATTTGAAATGTGGCAAGTGAACATGAAATTAATGACGAGTAGCTCTTACTTTTTGGTAATTTACATTTTCGAAGTAACAAATGAAAACTTAATTATCGTTCTAATGCTTTTGATTTATAGCAAATGGGAAATCGACTTGCGCGGCAGTGAATAATAGAATTAAAGCAAGCTATCAATTTTGTTGTCAGCAAGTCTGCTGTAATTTTTTGCGCTTCTCAAAAGATGGCGATGGCGATTGCAAAGACACGTAGGTATATTGCAGTTGAGCGATACCATTTTAACAGTTGCTTACTGGTACTAGAGTGACTAGTTACTTGGGTGATTTTTTAAGAGCTATAGGAAAGTTTTTCAAAAAAACACACGCAAAATTGAGAAAAATGCGTGACATTTTTATTTAAATCGATAGTACAGTCCATATAATTTAATGTTCCATCCGCTTAGTTCAATTTTGGCATACTCTTTCCAATGTTTCGGCCGGTATCTCACATTTAAATACTGTAATGTTGTCTTCCAATGCGTTAATTGAAGCAGGCTTGTCTGAATAGACATGAGCTTTAAAATAGCCCCACAAAAAATAATCTAAAGGCGTTATATCGCACGGTCTGGGTGGCCAATTGACATGTCCCGAACGTGAAATAAAATGTTCACCGAAATCGCCTCTCAACAAGTCCATTGTTACGCGTGATGTGTGACATGTGGCACCGTCTTGCTGAAACCACATGTCATGCAAGTCAAGCTCTTGCATTTTGGCCAAAAAAAGGTGGGTATCATTTCACGGTAGCGCTCACCATTCACAGTTACGTTACGATTCACAGCATCTTTGAAGAAGTTCGGTACAATGATACCTCCAGCCTATAAACCGCACCAAACTGTGATCTTTTCTGGATACATTGCTAGCTCTTGCACTTCTTCTGGCTGATCTTCAATCCAAAATCGGCAATTCTGCTTATTTACGTACCCATTGATCCAAAAATGAGTTTCGTCACTGAACACAGTTTTTCGATAAAAAAGTGGATCTTCGGCGAACTTTATAATAGCCGATTTACCAAAAATTCTGCGTTGCGGTAGGTCGTTCGGCTTCAATTCTTGCACCAGCTGTATTTTGAAAGGCTTCACACCTAAATTCTTTCGCAAAATTTTCCACGTTGTTGAGTAACAGAGGCCCAATTGCTGCGAACGGCGACGAATCGATAATTGATGGTCATCATTAACGCTGGCCGATACAGCTGCGAGATTTTCTTCAGTTCGCACTCTGCGTAAGCCTGTTGGAGGTTTGATGTCCAATAATGTAAATTTGGTTCTAAATTTAGTCACAGTGGCTCGAATAGCCGCTTCAGTGGGTCGATTAAACTGACCATAAACTGAAGATGTTTGACAGTGAAACAAAACTCGAAACGTGTGTCAGCTGTTCGAACCAACTGTTTAAAAAGGTAATAGCTAAAGACTAACCCGTTATTTAAGATTTTGAGTGGCTCTTAAAAGTATTTTTAATCAGAGAAATTTTAGGGAATGGATTAATAAACATTCTTAGTTAAAAAACTTGGCGTAACCTATCTACCACAGACTAAAAAATAAAAAGAAGAGATTAAAAACAGTGAGCAACCACTCTACCAGGCACTAAACTGGTAGTGTTTGGAATCAATATTTCTTTAGATTGGACTACCTGGTGAGTCCATTCAATCCTATCATTCTTAGAGAAAATACCTTTTCGATATGTAAAGAGGTATGCTAGTTTTTTAAACAATTTTTAGAATAGTCTCTGTAAAAATTTGTAACCTTTTAATAGACAGAGAACCCATAATAAAGGGTGGGCCATGTAAAATTTGCTTTTTGAATCGGCTATAAAAAAAAACTAATCAATATATTTTCAAACTGTTTTTTGCTTATTTTGAAGATTGAACATTGTCATTTATTTTTATTTTTTTTTATAACTTACTTTATTTGCAATCTATCTACTATAAGACATTCAGCAAATTAGATCTTATAAGATAATGGCAGCGGTAGTTTTGCTTTTGTGCAAATCTACATAGAAATTACAACATGAATGGCAACTTCGATTTCGTGTTTTAATGCATCAATCGTCTCTGGATGGTTCGCATAGCATTTGCCCTTAACTGCTTCCTACAAAAAATAGTCCAACGGGCTTAAATCACAGCTCCGAGGTGGCCAATTGATATCGGAATTTCGGCTGATTATTCGGTTTTCAAAAACGGTAGCCAAAAGTTCGAGTGTAACTTTGGCAGTGTGACAAGTTGCACCGTCCTGTTGGAACCAAATGTCGTCCATGTCATCCTCTTCAATTTTTGGAAACAACTCGTTGAGCATGTAACGGTAACGCTCGTCATTTATTGTAACCGCTGCTCCTCGCTCATTTTCGAAAAAAATGGCCCGATGATGCCACCAGACCAAAAACCGCACCAAACAGTGACTCGTTGTGGATGCATTTGCTTCTCTGCAGCAACGTGTGGATTTTCTGAGCCCCAAATCCGACAATTTTGCTTATTGACGTAGCCACCGATGTGAAAATGACCTTCATCAGGAAAGATGATTTTTCGGTAAAAATGCTCATCTTCGGTCAAACGATTTTCTGACCATTGGGCGAACCGAAAACGCATTTGATGGTCATTAGGTTTCAGTTCTTGCACCAATTGAACTTCGTAAGCCTTCATACCGAGGTCTTTATGCAAAATTCTCCTCAAAGAAGTGATGACGAGTTGAGGTTGTTGGATGTTCACGCACATTTTCGGCTACAGCAGCAATGTTTTCGGATGTGCGCACTGTAGGAGCACGTTCACGTGTTGTTTTATCCATTAGCGATCCACTTTAACGAACACGATTAACAAATTGATCGACAAACTGTCTTGTTCGCAAATCTTTTTTTTGGGATTTTGTTTTCAAATTTCTCACAGTTTGAGTAGAAGACTCACCACTTTGGAAATAGGGTTTCAATATTTCCCAATTTTGTTCAAGCGTATAGCGTCCTATGTCGTAAATGCTAAGCCTTTAAGTAAATTATGAACACATTTGACATGTCATTTGAGTTACCATTCTCAAAAAAATAGGTAGTTCAAAAAGCAAACGCTATATGGCCCACCCGTTATAACAAAAAGTGGAATCGAAAGGCTCGATATGGAGAAACGCAGCTACAGAAGAGAATGGCAAGAGTATAGATCCCCTGCAGCTAAGGTGCACTACAAAAACGCCGAAAAAGCTTTAAGAAAAGCGCTGAAACACGAAAAAGAGTATAATAAAGGTCGTTTAATACAGAACCTATCGCCAACGGGAGCTGGTCTGTCTTTATGGAAGGCACAAAAATTGAGGCCACTTAGGGACGATCTAGGCCCCTGGGATCGGACATCCAAACCGAAACTAGAATACACGACATTGTAGACTGCACCAGAGCACGGCGTCGAGCTTAAAACGAGTATGTGACAAGAGCTAGAAGCGACAGAATTATTAGAGCAGCGAGAGATTTTATAGCATCTGAAAGACGAAGGTCGGGTCGCACACTAACTAACGAGCGTGAAACCTGCCTTTCAACATCGACGAAAGAGCAATAATTTAATAAAAATATTTTGTTATGTTTAATATAAATATATATATGTATATATTGTATATAAGGTCATCTAACTGCTAGTTGGAGCATAGGGCGTCAGCAACTGCTCTTCACCATCGAACACGGTTTTGTGCAAGGACTCGCAGTTCGTTCTAGGTCGTATGTAACTAAGTACCTCATTTCCGCCTCCGTTGAGCGGCACCAGGTGATTCGTGGCCAGCCTGCACTTCGTTCTGTTTGTTGGAAGGGGTTCCATTGCAGCGCCTGTTTGGCGATGTTTTCGTCACTCTTCCTCAGGGAGTGGCCAATCCATTGCCATTTTTTTCTGCGGATTTCAGTTGCCACATCTGGTTGATTAGCTCTCCTCCGTAAATCGGTGCTGGATATAGTTCGAGGCCAGAAAATTAGCATTATGCGGCGCAAGCAGCGGTTGATGAACTTTTGGAGACGCCTTGTGATCGTTTATACAAAGTATACTCGTATATGTAAATATGCTCATTTTTATCTGTAAATTCTCTAAAGAAAAACATGTGCAATCCTAGAATGAAATACTAAGGAGGAGAAGAAGAAGGAGAAAAAATTAGACAGAACATATTTGTACTATTTGATATTTGCTGAGTTTTTGATCTTAGCATTAGTCCACAATAATTGCTTCTTATTTCCAAGATCGTTTTCCTACAAATCTGGTATTTTTTGATAAAATTCACTCTCTCCTAGATGAGATCTTTCATTTACTCTCAGAATTTTTTTTGTTTTTTGAATTCTTACAAATCCTTAAATCGGTCTTTTTAAGTGATAAATTCTCGATTTGTTTTGGCCTGAATACATTTAGCTTCAGCAGTAACAAGTAGGGATGGCTAAATTCGGTCCGAACTAAATTTTATGTACCCGCTCTACGCTTTACTATTGGGTTGTTCGCTTTTTTGTAGTGAAAATGAAATACGATCTTAAACCCAGGCCTTTCTGTTGGTCATAAACAGTTGGCTTCGATAAATTTAACCTTTCACCGATCTCACGTGTTGCTATTCGCCGGTTTGCATCAACTAATGCTTTTATAGCGTCTTTATCAGCTTCAATCGCTTCCAGAATGAGGTGCAAGATGCATGCAAGATGACATCAAAATTGCCGGATCGGAATTTTGCAAACCAGTTCTGGCACTGGCGTATTGTCCAACTTCTCCATATATATCGGATAATTTCTTTCTGGCTTCAACAATATTTTTACCTTTTCTATAGTAAAAAAAAAAAATAATAAATAATTGGCGCGTGTTTGGCCGAGCTCCTCCTCCTATTTGTGGTGTGCGTCTTGATGTTGTTCCACAAATGGAGGGACCTACAGTTTCAAGCCGACTCCGAACGGCAGATATTTTTATGAGGAGCTTTTTCATGGCAGAAATACACTCGGAGGTTTGCCATTGCCTGCCGAGGGGAGACCGCTATTAGAAAAATGTTTTTATTAATTTTGCTTTCACCGAGATTCGAACCAACGACCTCTCTGTGAATTCCGAATGGTAATCACGCACCAACCCATTCGGCTACGGCGGCCGCCTTTTCTATAGTAAAAAAGCAAAATATGACGAAAATGTTGCTTAATGCTCTCCATATTTAAAAAGGCACCGACCAAAAACTACTGCGTAAAATCAATTGAACTTATTCACACACAAGCCTGTTCAGCTGTTAAAACATATAATGAGAATGCGACTTAAGTGTGAAGTTAGCTGTGAAAAAATACAATTAAATCCTCTGTCGGGAAAAAACGATATTACTTTCCGAACAACCTAACATATTTTTATTTCATTATCGAGATACATTCATTTACCCAAAGGTGGCTGTGGCTCCACCCACTATTCAATATTTTACTTGCGTCATATTAATTTGTTTGGGTTCATAATTTCTACCAAATTTGAGTAATTTTGCTTTATTTATAACAAAGTTATCCCGTCATCTTTCGCTATATGGTGGGCGTTTAACAACGTTTTCATACAAATCTGAGTAATATATCTAAATAAGACACAAGCAATGGTCATTTAGCTTCAATTCTTGCACGGGCTGCATTTTATATGAACATAAGACAATATCCTTTAGCAACATTTTGCACGTATTCGAAGGACAAATACCAAAAAGTTGAGTACGGCGACGAATCGACATTTCGGCGTCTTCTTCAACACGTCGCTCTATGAACTTCGGAAAGAGATTTTTCTTTTTCAAAGTTAATTTTCACAATTGAAAAGCGTTGTTCTGGCGTTAAACGATTCATTATGACTTGCCTCACCTTAGTGAACTAAAATATCACCACAATTTCCCATTCTCAGCTGTCAAACCAAAGCTATTGATAGTTCTCACGTAGCTAAAAAAAACATTTACGTGAATAAAACCTCAAAACATTTGGGCACAAGTGCTCGGGTATTAAAACGGAGTTGCGTCAGAAGGCAATGACATCATATCACTTCTCTCGCCAATGAAATGATCGAAGTTTTTTCATTACGGCAGATTTGACCTTAGTATTTGGACTCTGACATTGAGGAGATAAAAGATAAGTCGTCGGAAGGGTGGATTCGAAAGTAAAGTAGCTGAGAATAACGAAAAAAGCCCACCTCATTACTCTGAGATGATTTCACTTGCTCACCCTGCAATAGTTATCATAATCTGCCCTATGGAATAGTACTGGCTAGAAACGTCTGCCTTTTTTTATATAGAGAAGTGCCGGTTTGGACAGTCCCACTATCAAGCGGACTTTTAACTTTTCATCTTATATAGCAATCAGCCACGCGGTTGCTGCCTACGGTAGTTAAAATAATCACAATAGTCTTTTGATTCTGTCTGCTGTCTGACTAAGCCATTGGCCATGCAGTTTTCTGTAACGTCACTTTACACAGGTACCAACGACAAGGAAAACCAAACATGTTTCGACTAATTTCTAAGGTTATGCCAGTGAAACTAAGCCGTTGAATGAAGCTTGTCTCTCTAATATTACACTTAAGATTGTCAGTTGAAGGACCTTTTTTGAGCGACTACCAGTGCTTGAGCAACAGTCAACTGAAGGTCTAAATTTATGATTGACAAAGAGTCACCGACCAAAAATTCTTCTTCTTAATTGGCGCTATAACCGCTTACGCGATTTTGGCCGAGTTTAACAAAGCGCGCCAGTCGTTTCTTTCTCGTGCTAACCGGCGCCAGTTGGACACACCAAGTGAAGCCAAGTCCTTCTCCACCAGATCTGATGAGGCCGCCCTCTTCCTCTGCTACCACCAGCTGGTACCGCATCGAATACTTTCAAAGCCGGAGCGTTTGTATCCATTCGGACGACATGACCCAACCAACGTAGCCGCTGGATCTTTATTCGCAGCGCTATGTCTATGTCGTCGTAAAGCTCATACAGCTCATCGTTCCATCGTCGGCGATATTCGCTGTTGCCAACGTGCAAAGGTCCAAAAATCTTACGCAGACTCTTTCCCTCGAACACTCCAAGCGTCGCTTCATCGGATGTTGTCATCGTCCAAGCTTCTGCGCCATACGTTAGGACGGGCATGATGAGAGTCTTGTAGAGTGTTAGGTTTGTTCGACGAGAGAGGACTTTACTACTCAATTGCCTACTTAGTCCAAAGTAGCACTTGTTGGCAAGAGAGATTCTACGTTGGATTTCAAGGCTGATATTGTTGTCGGTGTTAATGCTGGTTCCTAAATAAACGAAGTCTTTTACAACCTCGAAATTATAACTGTCTACAGTGACGTGGGTGCCGATACGCGTGTGCGCCGACTGCTTGTTTGAAGACAGGAGGTACTTCGTTTTGTCCTCGTTCACCACCAGACCCATTCGCTTTGCCTCTTTATCCAGTTTGGAGAAGGCAGAACTAACAGCGCGGTTGTTAAGGCCGATGATGTCAATATCATCGGCATACGCCAGCAATTGTACGCTCTTGTAAAAATTGGCATAAATTGCAGGATCGCCCTTCTTATGGATTGGGCAGAGCACACTTAAATTCCAATCGGCAGGCATGCTTTCATCCGACCATATTTTGCATAGAAGCTGATGCATGCACCTTACTAGCTCCTCGCCGCCATGTTTGAATAGCTCACCCGGCAGTCCGTCGGCGCCCGCGGCTTTGTTGTTCTTTAGCCGCGTTATCGCTATTTTCACCTCGTCATGATCGGGTAGTGGAACGACAATTCCGTCGTCAACGATTGGGGTATCGGGATCTTCACTTTCTCGGTGACATGCGCAGCTGTCACTGTTTAATAGGTTCGAGAAGTGTTCCCTCCATAATTTAAGATTGCTCTGTACGTCAGTCACCAGTTCGCCGTTTTTGTACTTACAGGAAAACGCCCCGGTCTTAAAACCTTCTGTAAGCCGCCGAACTTTCTGATAGAATTTTCGGGCGTTGTTCCTGTTGGCCAGCATCTCAAGCTCTTCGCACTCACCGATTTCGGCCTCTCGTTTCTTCTTTAGGATAATACATCTCTCTTCCTTTTTCAGCTCTCTGTAGTGATCCCACATGGCTCGCGTTGCGCCCGATCGCAGCGTGGCTCTATAGGCGGCATCCTTTCTTTCTGCGGCAGCATGACATTCCTCGTCGTACCAGTTGTTTTTTCGGGCTCGCCGGAATCCGATTTCTTCTTCGGCGGCGGTACGTAGAGAACGAGAAATGTTGCTCCATTATTCGTGGATGCCGGTTTGTTGGGCAATACTCTCTGAGAGCAGGAGTGAGAGTCGAGTGGCGAATCTTCTGGCTGTCTGTTGTGATTGCAGCTTTTCGATGACGAACATTCTTAGCGTAGGTAGATGCACGTTTTTTGCTGCACAGAGGCGTGTGCGCAGTTTGGGTGCAACAAGGTAGTGATCCGAGTCAATGTTGGGTCCTCGGATCGTACGTACATCTAATACACTAGAAGCGTGTCTTCCATCTATCACAAGATGATCGATCTGGTTTCGTGTTTTTCGATCAGGAGACAGCCAGGTAGCTTGGTGAATCTTCTTATGCTGGAATCTGGTGCTGCAGACTACCATGTTTCGGGCCCCGGCGAAGTCGAGCAGCCTCTGTCCGTTACCGGATGTTTCGTTGTGCAGGCTGAATTTTCCGATTTGATGCGGATTGTTGCGAGACGCTCGTCCACCGGAGTGAACGACAGTACTTGGCGACGAAGTCTCTCTCCCACAACAAATCCGACACCGAATTTGCGCTCCTTTACATGGCAGCTGTAGTAGACGTCAAGGTCCTACGGTTTTCTTTCCTTGCCCCGTCCATCGCATCTCTTGGATGGCAGTGATGTCAGCCTCTACTCTCACGAGGACATCAACCAGCCGGGCAGAGGCACCTTCCCCATTAAGGGACCGGACATTCCAGGTGCATGCCCTCAAATCATAGTCCTTAGTTCGTTTGCAGGGGTCGTCATCAGTATAGGGAGGTCTCATCCGAGGCTTTTTTAAAGTTTTCATTGGGGGGGATTTTTAGGTGGCGGGTCCCAAACCTAACGCACAACCAGCTATCCTGGAATGTTTCGCCTTCTCACTTTAGCTCACTCCCGAACGGGTGTTCGGAACCTACCCAGAGGATACGTGGGCTAATCCCGGACGTTGTGAGTTGCTTGAACCATATGCAGAAGAATCGTCCTGGCCATTCCCAAGTGAATGGCGATCAGTAACTTTCCCCACTTGCGTGGACTTCTGCACATAGAACCATCCATCCTAAATGACATTAAAAAGAACATGAATTTTAAATCTAAGTGGAAACTTTATAACTGTAAAATTAATTCATATGTAAAGCTGAGAGTAGTAAAGAAGCTAAAAAGACGCCGCGTTTGCAAAGTTTTCTTTTATTTAAACTTTATTTACCTTTCAAAATAAAATGAAAACCACTTCAAAGGCATCATTCCATCAGCTCCTCTCACTGGCGCAGACAGCTAGAACGAAAATGCATCGGCAACAGAAAAACTACCAACCGCGAAAGTTTTATACATTCAATGTCAGTCGTTGGACAGCGAAATGAAGAAGCACACACCAGAGGGGTGGTGGTGTTTGTTAGTGTCGGTTAACGGAAAAATACCAAATGAAAAAATGAAAGTAAAGAAAACAAAAGCAAAGGTAAATTTTCCATGCGCACGAAAGACGGAGCAGCTATGATTGCTACTGCCAAAATACTTCCATTACAAAGCAGGAATGCAGGTCAGTGAGAAATGTGTGAAATTAAAAGATTTTTTCTTGATTCCATTACTGCAGGATAAATAAATAAAATAAATACTATAAATGATTGTATCTTTGCTTATGTATAAAAGGTGTATATGGGATATTTGGCGCTTGTTAAGTGGCGGCTGCATCGCACGCAAAGTGAGAAAATTTCGTGCGTGCCAGTGATTGTAGTGCAGCAGAGTCTGATTGCTCCAATTTATCTGTCACTTTGCAATGTCCAAATGTCACTGAAACCGCTGAAGCCTGAAACTACTGCGTTGTGTTGGAAAGTATTTGCAATCAGGCGGGCAAGGAAAAGTTTGTTGAAGGTTAATTTAAAATAAGTTTTTCTTCGTGGATACAACAAAAATATTCGATTCGCTACAGGCGAAAGCAAATGCGCGGGGCGAAAGTAGTTTTTACTTATTTCCTTGTTTTATTCATTTTCTAATAATGATTACCTTTGGAGTCATTTCCAGGGTACAAATGTAAGTATGGAAGTGAAAAAATATATTCCTTTCAAAGTAGAGTTACCTTACCTTTTTAAAAAGTTTTAATTTTTTCAAATATTATTTTTCTACCAATAAAATTTTATATAATTTACAGCGTTTTCAACTTTGTTTATTAAGCACCACTTTATTGTTGGAGTAATACTGTATTTCAACACTTTTCTAAATTTTTAGAGAAATATTATATACTAGTACGTAAAATAATGTGGCAACCCTATTTACAAAATTTTTGTGAATAAATCGCTTTTAAATATCTGTCGATTAGTAACCTCTTTGCGGTATTATATTTTATTAATTTAAAAAAATTGGCAACCCTAACCGAAAGTTCTATGGGATAACTCCTACACCAACCACAAGTTTTTGAACATCTTTCGTTAGCTAATTGAACATACATATACTTCAATCATTTCGAATGTGAAATTATACAAATATAAAATATAGATTAAAAATTAGATGGCAACCCTATTGAAAAGTATATCGAAGGAAGGTTGCTTAAAATATATACCTTCTTTAAAAACCTATCTGTAATATTTTATTACTTTCAAAAAAATAAAAATAGGTGGCAACCCTACATGTGTACTTACTATGTGCTGAAGACAAAAAATGTCAAATACCTTTCGTTTGTTACCCAAATATATTTTAAATTACCTTTTCATATAATTGAGTAAATAATGTTTAATTTTACATGCTAGGTGGCAACCCTATTCAAAAATATATCAGATGAAGGTTGCTTAAAATATATAATTCCTTTAAAAACCTTTCTGTAATATTTTATTACTTTTTAAATAATTAAAAATAAGTGGCAACCCTTTACAGGTATGCTCTGAAGACAAAAACTTCATATATCTTTCGTTTGTTACCCAAATATATTTTAAATTACCTTTTTATGTAATTGAGTAAATAATATTCAATTTTACATATTAGGTGGCAACCCTGTTCAAAAATATATCAGAGGAAGTTTGTTTACAATATCATTCCTTTGAATTCCCTTCATTCCTTCTATGATATTTTGCATACTTCTTAAATAATTCAAAAGAAGTGGCAACCCTAGATGTATACTTTTATTTTGAAGACAACATAAATTTAACACCTTACGTGTGTTACCCACACATATTTTCAATTAACTTTTCAACTAATTGGGTAAACCCTATTTAATTTTACATATTAAATGGCAACCCTGTTCAAAAATTTTGATATACAAAATTTCCTACAATACCATACAAATAATTTACTTTTAGATATACTATATGTATATTGAAAAAAAAATAAACATAAGAAAGAAATTGTTGATGGATTTTCAGCCTCTGCTAACGTAGCTTACAAGTAAACAAATTTCGGAAAATTTGGATATACGAGTATTAAAAGTTTCGTTATTTTTATTGTAAACTCAGAGTTGTGAGTTGAGTAACCTTCGGCAGCGAGGACCTCTGATTTTGCTTTAGTCATCCGAAATCCTATATTTAACATTTATAAAAAGCCACTAGCAAAAAATCACATCCCCTTATTTTTTCGCCTAGCTTCGAAATATCCGAAGTAGCCTTCAGGCTTGACTGAAAATGTTTCCTTTAAATTGGTAACGCAAGACGCCGGTAGTATTCTTAAAGACATATCGACTTTGTGATGGCTTAGATTCATCAATGATCCTTTGAATATCAAATTTTAGCTCGGTACTTCACCTTTTGTCGCCATATGGTGGAAATATTCGGAGCGCAACATTCAATAAACTGTTAAGAGCCGACCCCAGTTGACACTTTAATTATGCGACAATTTACTCTAGAGGCTGTAACTAATTTAACATTTTGCTTCTATTTCTTTTCTCATTACGCGGTGCGCTACAGGTACGTATTGACTATCATGTGATACCATGTTGGTCTCATGACTTAAAATACCCATTTAGAACTATTGCGAGACCCTTGTTGGTGGCTTTGTTCCGTGTTGCTACGGTAGGGTTATTCAACTTCAGTTCTCTACGATTTCTATGATCTGATCGACTTTTCCGTCGATTGGATATCAATGCGAACCTCATCGTTGATGTCTGTATCATTGGAACGGAATCAATGGTACCATCTTTTTGTTATTGTATTCGATACTACATTGAGTTCCTAAATAGCACAATTTTTTTGGCCTACTGCTCACATTTTCCATTTTGGTCGTAGTAGTGCTGCAGAATTATCGAATTTTTATCTTTCGTGTGGCGCCGTGTAACACACAACTGGGTTCATCAAAATATAAAATTGTCAAAAACGAAGAGATGATCCAAGAAATTATTTAAGCGGTATCAGATCTTTGAAGAAATTTGAGGTAAATGAATTGCAAGTTGAATTCTGAAAATGTGATTAAGTGCACGCCGGAGTGCATGAAAAACTAAGAGAGGTCTGGAGAAATATTGATGAAATTTATTTTAAAGCTATCACTAACTTGTGGAGCGAAATAAGTAAAGTTGTGCAAACATCTGAAATGCTCCTCTGAGAAACAAAATAAATGTAATTAGCATATTTCTATTCACAACAACAATGCACTGCATATTTTTTCGAAATCTTTTTAACCCTCGAGAACACGCGCTATGAGCATTTTGCTCAGCAATTTTTCATTTCGCGAAATTTTTATGTTCTATGTAATTCTGGCACTTATTGTGGTGAGTACCTTCGCTAGTAGTTGTGCTTCGTACTTTGACGAGCATTTCTTTCGATTCGTGCACGATCGGATGTGTAGGCAGACGATTGATTTTTAAGAGCGGCATTTTGCTCATTGCGCGAGAAACAATGTAAGTATTTCTTGATTTATCTTTTTTGTTGAAAACCTCGGTTTTAATTCTAAGATTACTTACTTTCACAACACTTATATTAGTATTTGCTAGTGTTGGTGAAATGGGACGCAAACGTCTTCGTTGTGCAAAAGATATTTCACAACTTGCTTACTGGCTGGAAGAAGTTTTAGATGATGATAGCTTAGATTATGATGAAAATGAATTATTTCCAGATAGTGATGGTGAAACTATACATAGTGACCACAACACTGACTCTGAACAATCCACTGAGGAGGAGGAGGAGGAAGAGGAGGAGGGCAGCGTTTGTGAGTATATTGAGACACCACGAGGTAGACGCAGTGTATATTGGGCAAAATGGGCACTGGGTCAACCCCTTCGCAATGTTCGTACGAGGCAGTGTAATATAATAACACACTTGCCAGGAGTTAAAAGTATAGCAAAAAATGCTCGAACTCCATCAGAATGTCTGGCCTTGTTTTTGTCAAATACTTTGATAGAAAAAATTGTGACATATACAAATACATATATGTATTGAAAAGATAAGAGGCACTTATGCACGTAATAGGGATTGCAAATCGACAGATGCGGTTGAATTAAATGCATTCATAGGCATTTGAAGGCTGGACAAAAAAAAAAAATCATTTCAATTTAAAAGAGATGTGGCTTCAAGACGGAACTGCTCCTGATATTTTCAGAGCCGCAATGTCCATAACTCGTTTTTTGTTTTTGCTCCGTGTTGTTCGATTTGATGACATTGACTCTCGCTTACAGAGGATCGAAACTGATAACTTAGCAGCTTTCCGTGAAGTTTCTGAAATATTTAATAAGTTTTGCAGTGACTGCTATATTCCTGGAGAGTATTGTATTATTGATGAAATGCTTGAATCCTTTAGAGGACGCTGTAAATTCAGAGTATACATCCCTAGCAAACCGGCCAAATATGGTTTAAAAATTAACGCTTTAGTTGACTCAAGAACATTTTATACTTGCAAAATGGAAGTTTACTGTAGTAAACAGCCAAGCGGTCCTTATGCGCTCGATAATTCAGCTGCGATTATAGTGAAAAGGGTTGCTGCCCCAATTTTGAATAGTGGCAAAAACATTACCATAGATAATTATTTTACTTCAATACCTTTAGCAGATTAACTATACAAACAATATAGAACGACCATTGTGGCCACAATAAGAAAAAATAAAAAGGAAATTCCACCTCAATTTATTTCAGCAAAAGGAAGGCCGCAACCACATACAATGACTGCATTTGCCGAAAACAAGGTTTTTGTCTCTTACGTTCCAGTGAAAAAAAAGAAAAAAGTTGTACTTATGCTATCATTACTTCATGCCGATGGCCAAGCTAATGATGAAACATCTGAGAACAAACCTGAAGTAATAACCTTTTACAACCAGACGAAAGGGGGTGTAGACACTGTTGATCAAATGAAAGGCACATATTCAGTGTCCAGGATAACCTGCAGGTGGCCAATGCGCCTCTTTTTCACGCTTGTTGACATTACTGGCATAAACGCACAAATTATTTACAAATCAAATACAGGCAATTTAACCCAGAGGAGGACGTTTCTAAAGGAAATTACCCTGGAGCTAATAAAGCCACATATTTCTAATCGGCAGGCCATAAAAAACTTTACCTCGTGATTTAAGAAATACTATGGATCGCATTGCACTAGCAAAAGAACCTGAAAACCAGCACCTACAACCTGGCTTTTGCGAGCTTTGCCCCAGGAGTAAAAACAGACGTTCGAAAAAAGGCTGCACTTTATGTGGAAAATTACTTTGCACGGAACATGTTAAGTATATGTGCCCATCTTGCTTCGAAAGCAACGTAAATGGCAATCTTACCGAAGACTGATTTTTGTCTTTTATTTATTTATTATGTTACAAGGAGTTTTTTTGTTAATATACTAAAGTATGAATGCGCAATTTTTGGTTATGTCTTGATTGAATGAATTTATATAATTTTTCAGTGTGAATTTCTTAAATAAACACATAATTGCAAAAAAATGACTTGGTATTATAACTATGTTAAAAAGGAAGTGTTTAAAAATCGTTATCCATTAAAAAGTTACATTCTTACATGAAGTGAGCAAAATGCTCATGCGCGAGAATCCGTGCTATCTTACGAGGCGCGTGTTCTCGAGGGTTAATAAGCTTTGAGCGTCTTTTGAAAAGGCCACGCAAAGTCAGCGAGATGGCACTATTGCGCGTATCGAGGTTATGTTTAATTAGTAATATTTCTTGGAAAAACAAGCACCAAGTTGCAGCAAGATCGGTCCATTTCTTTGAGCTTGGCATTCGCTTGAGTCGAGGAAATCGAGTGGATTTCAAAAAAGTGATCAGATATTTGTATTAGAGTTCCAACAAGTTTCGTATTAGAGTTCCAACAAGTTTCACATCCTCCATATTCTTCACACTTGACGCCCTCAAATTCCACGGACTACTATTTGTTCCCCAATTTGAAGAAATGACTGGCGCGAAAAAGATTTTATTCAAACGAGGAGGTAACTGCCGATACGAATGGCTACTTTTCAGGTTTGCACAAAATAGAAGGGATCAATAAATAGTGTTAGCGACTAGTGTTACGACGTCTACTACAGCTCCCATGAAAAGGAGCGCAAATTCAGTGTCGGATTTGTTGTGCGAGAGAGACTTCGCCGCCATATACTGTTGTTGTTGTTGTAGCAGCATAAACATTCCCTATATTTACATACGGGGAATGCTGCTGGAGTGACAGTCCCTGGCCGGATATAAATCCGGGTCGTTTCGGTAACGTAGAACCGACTGTCGTAGAAACGCCGCCATATACTGTCGTTCACTCCGGTGGACGAGTGCCTCGCAATAATCCGCATCAAAGCCCGTTTTTTTAACATCTCGCTCATTTTCGACCACGCCCCTATGGAAGAGAAGGACGATGCGACCAAAGATTCCTTCTATGAGCGCCTGAAACGTTCAAATGAGCACGACATAAAGATCGTACTCGGCGACTTCAACGCCAGGGTGGGCAAGGAAGGAATTTTTGGTCCCAAAGTCAGAAAATTCAGCCTGCACAGCGAAACATCCGATAACGAACAGAGGCCGGCCGCAACATGGTAGTTTGCAGCACTAGATTCCAGCTTAAGAAGATACACCAAGCTACTTGACTGTCTCCTGATCGAAAAACGCGAAACCAGATCAATCATCTTGTGATAGATGGAAGACACGCTTTTGGTATTAGATGTACGTACGATCCGTTGACCCAACATCGACTCGGATCATTACCTAGCCAAAGTGCGCACACGCCTCTGTGCGGCAAAAAAATACATCTACCTACGCAAAGAATGTTCAACATCGAAAAGCTGGAATTACAACAGACAGCCAGAAGATTCGGCACTCGACTCTCATTCCTGTAGAGAAGGGCAAGGCTTCACTTGATGTGTCCAACTGGCGCCGGTTATGCGGTTTTGGCTGAGTTTAACAAAGCGGCCAAAATCGCATGAGTTTTTGTTATTGTGTCCCATAAGTGGTAATAGCGTCAATTAAAAAGAAGAAGAACTTTTCATATACCATAGGTATACTACAATATTTTTTACATATCCGAGTTGATAATGTTAGCAGTAGTTCTTGATGACGTAGTTTCAGGATATTTTTGATGTAATCTCAGTAACACGAAACTCGTCCCTTGCCATAAATTTATTGGGCTCGTTATTAATTCAATAAGCGTAGTGCTTTTAGGCTGGAACTGGAAACTGGAAGCATTTCAACATACCATGTCATCATATTAAATAGCCTTTACAGAAAATGTAACCTGAGAAGATTGTGAGTACTAAGCTAAAAAGTTGGAAATTTACGTGCTTTACCTATAGGGCTCGAGATTTATTCATAAGAAGGAAGTACACTATGATCGAAAAGTATCGGGACGATTTAAATAAAACAAAAGAGATTTAAATTTCAGGCCAAAATATTTTATCTCCTTCCAAATATGACCCGTCTGAAGCAACACAAATGTGCCAACGTCTTCACTCAGTCCTCCATGCACCCCTGGTAGGCCGATGAAGGAATGGCCTTCAGCTGCTTCGTCGCATTCTCTTTGATCTCCTCTATCGATTGAAATCTCCTTCCACGAAGTGGTAACTATAACATGGGAAACAAAAATAAGTCGCACGGGGTCATATCAGGTGCATACGGTACATGTATGATGGTATTTACTTCGTGTTTGGTCGAATAATCCAGCACAATTTGGGCTCGGTGCGATGGCGCGTTATCATCGTGCTAAATCCAAGAATTGTTTGCCCACATTTCCGGCCGTTTGCGACGTACAACATCTCTCAAATGCTTCAAAACGGATAAATAATATTCTTTATTGACTGTCTGGCCCGATGGAAGGTACTCATGGTGCGCTACGCCTTGGCAATCGAAGAAAACAGTCAACATCACCTTCCCGGTACTTGTTGATCATAGGGTACACTCGAATTCGTAATTCATTTGTTTTTTGTAATTTTTATTCATATTATTTTTTCTTTCTTATTATTCTTATTCTTTCCTTACAATTTGACTCCTGATTTTTCCTACAATTAACCGTCAGAAAAAAAGTATCCAGTGATTAATACCAACTACTTCCCAGATTTTCGGTATTTGAAGAACACCAGGCGACCAGAATTCGCGCACTATCATTCCCGGTACTTCGGGATTGGCATCACTAATATGTGACCGTATGACGGGATTTCAGCATCTTGGGATCGCCATCACTAATACGTACAAATACAATATGGCTCAACGGGTTACCAGAATCTTGGCTTTACAGCATGAAGGGACTTCCGTCTCTCGGGATTGCCATCACTAATCCTTACATGCGCATGCTAAAGGTCGAACGGTGTTTCGTGTGTATAAAACGAGCTGTTATATTGTTTCGCCGGCTTTAACGGTTTCACCGGAAAATATTAGCGTTTGTGAACGAGTGAGTAGTGAAAGAATTATAAATAAGAAAAATGAAAACGTAAAAGAGAAAAGAGAGAAGAGAGAAGAGAAGGGTAAGAAACAGATGCTTGTGACTTATTTGGAAAGCTTACCGAGTGGAATGCTGCGCATCAGAAGTTGAGGGAGCTCAGTCAACTTTTGATGAATTATTTAAAGCGCGCCACACATGCGGGCAAGCGTTTGAGTGCACCAAAGTAGGCTACACGTATATGAATATATGCATGTGGATGTATGTGTAAATTTGACTGAATTTCGTACCCAGTAACATACTTTTGCTCTGAGTGAATTATGAATTATTTATGTTAACATGAAAATTTGTTGCATGTGCAAACCCATATGTATGGATGTGTGTGTGTGTATGCGTGAAAGTAAGTACATACATCAAGTGCTGTATATTTATTTATCTATGCATATATGGACGTTAACAAATAATCGCTACAGCAACAGCGAGTGATAGTTTTTGAAACTGCATCTTTTTAAATAAAGAAAAGCCGTGTATGTCGTACCATACATGCACACATACATATATACATATATAGGTATCATAACTTTCCATACTTTAAGTGGCGATGTTGCCAATAATAAATAATTAATGCCGTTTTTTATTCCTCTAACTCGTTTCTCAATTTAAGAGGTTAAAGGTAAGATTTGATGCATTGAAACAAAGTGAAGTTGTTGAGAAGTAATAAAACCAATTTTTTTGATGATTTATTAACAAATATCTGAGTTGCTCCCATTGGCATTTGAATTTTTAAATTGCTTCAGCTTGGTTCACGAAGAGGATATCGCTTTTGAAGCGATAGTACAAGTACTAAGAGTACCCTAGGTAGGTATATGAGCATCTGGCCACCGTAACCGGTTCGAATCTCCGTGCATGAAACACGAAGTGATAGAAAACGTTTTTTCTAAAGCGGTCGCCTCTCGGCAGGTAAACGAAAAATCCGAGTGTATTTGTGCCATGAAAAAGCTGCTCATAAATCTCCTGAAAAGCTTCGCAACAGTTCCTTGGAGTCAGCTTAAAACTACAGGTTTCTCCATTTATGAAATAAAATCAAGATGACGTATTTTCCTCATACGAAATGAATGAGTTACTCTCCTGAAGCCTTGAAATGCATTTCAAACTCGCTTTTCCTAAACTGTAGAAGGAGCGCAGTGAATATGCGTTCAGATGTCACAAAAATTAAAACTCACACGCCTTGACAGCTGTTACTGCTGATGTTAATAAATTTGAGTTATTAGACGACGTCTTTTATTTGGGAATCAGTAGTAGGTTAAGTTAGGTTAGGTTAGGTTGAAGCGGCAGTCCAGTGGAACACACTCAGGCTCATAGCCCATTGTGATGCCGCGATGTTATCTTTCCCCATTTCACCTAAAACCATTGTGTGCTTTTCAAAAATTTTAGAATATCTCCTATTTCTACAGAACTGAGATCTTTCAATTCGTTAAAAAATTAGCTGCTTAGAAAAGCAAATATCCGTCTGGATAGAGCAGAACAATGGCACAGAGGGTGCAATATTGTCTGTTCCTCTTTCTCATCAAGACAACTTCTACAGAAGTCATGTGTTTGTACATCCATCCTTTGGGAATGTCTACCTATTAGGCAGTGCCCCGCTATGACGTACATCAATGTGCTAAGACTGTGTTTATTCTGGCTTAGCAAAGATTATGGGCGTTTAGCATTGAGAGTCGGCCACAGTTGACGCGCCACCTACAAAGGCATCATTACGCCATCTTTCGCTCGCTTTCCTTACAATTTCTTCAAGGATGAGTAGCTTACATGTTTGTAAGGTATCCCTATGCCATTATCTATGTAATCTTCGGTTAATTTGGTGTCGAGTCTCGCTAGTTCATCAGCTCTACAGTTACCCTCAATGACGCGATGACCAGGAACCCATGTTACCTTTAGGTGAAATGACTCAGCCATCTCGTTAAGGGATCTGCGGTATTTCATGACTACCTTTATTACCATCAGTTCAGCCTGAAAGACACTACAGTAGTCGGGGAGCTGAAAACTGGAGAAGATCCCCAGATGCTCGGAGTATACTCCTCCGCCCACCCCGCCCTCGAGCTTTGAGCCATCTATGCTTACATGGATGGACTCGCCCTGTCTTATATAGTCCCGTTTCCACTCTTCCCTTGAGGGTAGGATGGTTGTAAACGTTGTAATGGCAAGTGTAGCCGTGAGTGCACAGTCCACTAATCCGGGAACCTCCGTCGTGTCAGCCAGGATTTTGCCGTGACCGTAGCTTCTATTTTACCACTTACTTAGAGTGTTCAGCCTTATTGTAGCACTACGCGCGATATATTTTGCCTGCACATCAACCTGCAGGAAATTTAATATCGCATTTAATGCTTTCGATTTTGTGCTTGACATCGCGCCAGTTATGAGAACAGATGCTAGTCTTTGAACCTTGTCAAGTTTTTTGATGTTCACACCCTTCTCAAGGGCATTCAGGGCTGTAACATCCTTGGGACTTAGCAGTGAATTTCTATTGCTCAATCCACTTCTTTACACTGGTTTGTAGACAATTGTCTTGCTGATACCAAATTGGTCTCAAGAGAGTTTTGTAATACAAGCTGGTCAAGTTTCTTGACCATTTACTTCCTTCGTTCACCTATCAAACGTTGCCACCTGCCTCATTCCCACGATCAGCCGTCCTGACACTGTATTCGGCTCTTAGTTACCAAGGCTACAGCGTCGTACTATAGGTTACTACTATGCTCCCTCTTTACCTCCTATCTACCGTGACTTATCTTGGCGGCGATATTTTAGGCGGCTCTAAGTATTGCGGCCGGCGGCCGCCGTAGCCGAATGGGTTGGTGCGTGATTACCATTCGGAATTCACAGAGAGGTCGTTGGTTCGAATCTCGGTGAAAGCATAATTAATAAAAACATTTTTCTAATAGCGGTCGCCCCTCGGCAGGCAATGGCAAACCTCCGAGTGTATTTCTGCCATGAAAAAGCTCCTCATAAAAATATCTGCCGTTCGGAGTCGGCTTGAAACTGTAGGTCCCTCCATTTGTGGAACAACATCAAGACGCACACCACAAATAGGAGGAGGAGCTCGGCCAAACACCTAACAGAAGTGTACGCGCCAATTATTTATTTTTTTTTTATTTTAAGTATTGCGCCCTCAACTTCATGACAGCTCCAAATTGAGACTATTTGATAGCTACCAAGTCCTCAATGTTCATAATAAATAACACCAACTTGGTCCCACCAAACATATAGCATAACCTTCGCATAGCATAGCACCTACCTTTTTTGCCGCTGGAGCAGTTGTTTACAGGCGAAAAAACAAAAAAAACGACGTTCAACACCCCTTGGTTTTAACTCATAAGGAACCCAAGTCCTCTGTTTCTGAATCATTTCGAAAGCACACAATCGCTTGGAAATGGATTGGCGGGTAGCTCCTAATACTGAAGCAAGTTCTTCTTGCGTTTGACACAGATCCTCCCTGAGCAATGCCTCCAATTCAGCGTCTTTGAAGGTGTTTGGCCTTCCTTTACGCGGACGGTCATCAACATTAAGATCACCGTCTTTGAAGCGACGTAACCAATCTCGGCCCGTTATTTCACTTAAGGCAGCATCTCCTTAAACTTTTTGTAGCTCTCGAAGCGCTTCAGCCGCCGTTTTTCTTTCGAATGAAAAAGGAAAGTCAACACTTCCCGCAAATGACTATTATTGGCACAAAATCAGACCAAAAGTATATGATACCAAAACAAAATCGCTAATGCGTCAAAGCAGTTTGCTTGCCATATGTCTTAGCTTGGTTTATGACGTTTAGGTTATGTTAGAATGGACTAGCACACACTGCTGGCTCTATTGACAAACAGCGAAAACTTGCTTGCCCACCTAATATTTACACCTTTTATTTGCTAAGTTGGGAATGTGGAAATTTTTCTCTATAAAAAATTACCTCTTTTTAATGATAAAATCAAGGCATGCTTTGCTTCCAAAAAATATTCTGATCACTATAAATATGTCATTTTAATGTCAGCATTTGCGGGCCCCCCGCCCATTTTGATGGAAAATAAGATAATATAAAAAGGTCATCTAAGCTAGCAACAAATGAAGCTCAAGGTTATTCACTACAAGCCTGCGTATTAAATATGGTGGAACGGAGGTTTTCCCATTGTAAGTTATCTTGCTCGCGAGTGGTGCAGTAATACAACTCCTTTTGTCCGAACAAGAATGTTGAACTAACAATTTATTCCAATTAATATACGAAAGTATTTGGTTTTATAGACATACCAAAGCGGGCCGGGTGTTTACTTCTTTCACATACATAAACAATAGCGAGTATAACTAAGTGCACGATGAGTTGTTCTTGAATTTTTAGAATGTTTTTCGTGTTGAAATTCGTTTGCTACGTTTTTTAATGTTGCGTATTGCTTAACCAAAATCATATAAGTTGAACTTTGCAGCTTTACACAAACTTTAGGAAAATTCAGCAAATTTTCATTTAAATTTTAGATTTTTTAATCAGAAATTTTTTTAAATTTTTTGATCTGATTTTTTTTTAAATCTAATCTACAGTTTCATACCAAATTTAAAGTGAAATGTGATCAATAAGAAAACAAATCAAAAAAAATTATTCGAAAAAATTTGTGTGTAAATGGTGATCAATTGAGAGGTATCGAAGTTTGAATTGAAATAAAACAACAAAAATTCAAATTGATTGGGCAATCTTTATTATTTTTATATAGAACCATTCATGGCATTTATTTTTTAAAGATAATCTCTTTCAAATGTTGGGCGCAACTGCGCCGTAATTCGGCCATCCGTAAACACCAATTTTGAGTGACTCGCGAATCGCTGGCGGACTTCGGTCAGTATTTCGTGAATAACTTTAGTACTGTTGGTTTCTAATGTCTCAATCGAGGCTGGTTTATCCACAAACTATTCAGGTTGAATGCACCCCGACAAATAAAAGTCCAAAGGTGTGATGTCACATGATCTTGGTATCTAATCCACTGGTTCGAGGCGGTAGATAAATTGTCTACCGAAACGACGATGCAGTAAACTAATAGTTTCACGGGCTGTATGACAAGTAGCACTGTCCGCCCTCTTGTTGGAACCAAATGTCGTGGAGATCACGTTCGTCAATTTTCAGCATCCGGTATCAAAGAATTGTTTATCCTGGCCCGATAGCGTTCACCATTCACTGTGACATTGACGCCATTGACGCCGTCTTTGAAGGCGAGCCCATAGGCCGCACCAACTGGCTGTTTTCAATGGATGTAATGGCTGTTCTTCAATGTGTTTGGGTTACTCTTCCACACAAATATGGAAATTTTGCTTATTGATGTAACCATTAAGCCAATAAAATTGGCCTCATCGCTGAACAAAATTGGAGTACCAAAATGCGCATTTTCGGCGAAGTTTTCAAGTGGCCAACGACTGAAATTATGACGCTTTGGAAACTAGGCTGGCTTCAAATCTTGGACAGGCTGTATTTTATGCTGTATTTTATATGCTTTCAAACCAAGATCTTTGCGTAAAATCGGCCATGAAGTGTCATAAGATAGGCCAAGTTATTGAGACCTGCGCCGAATTGATTCTTCAGGGTCTTTGGCAAAACTCTCACTTACAGCTGTAATATTTTCTTCACTTCGGGCAGTACGTGGTCTAACCAGTCGAATCTCATTCAGTAATGTAAAATTATTCTCAAATTTGCCGATGGTTTGCCGAATAGTGCGTTCGGTAGGACGGTTGTGTACACCAGAAGTTGGCCTAAGCGCTCGATGGTACCTTTCAATTTGAACGATTTGTAAACATTATTGGTACGCAAGTCTTTCCATTATGCTATGTTAATGAATACTGAAAAAAACTATGTATTTTGTTTGACAGTAGTCACGTGCGATCTGTTAAAAAACGCTATTGGAAAAAGTACCTCAAATGCGATCAACCTTTAATAATATTATACGTAAAAAAAAAAAAGTCATCATGCACTCAATTATGCTCGCTACTGTACGTGCACACTCTAAATGCCACAAAATTTGCAAACTAATAAAGCCAAGCATAACTCCATAAATAAATTAAAAAAAAACACTCACTCTATGCAGCAAAGGCGCAAATTGGCAGGCGCGGAAGAAAAATCAACAAACAATCGAAACTCTTGCCATGGCTGCATGTCCCTTTAATACAATTACAATTTGCAGTATACAGGCGTTAAAATATTACAATACCAAACTGGAACAAGAAAAAACTCGAAATAAATAAAAAAAAGTACGTGTGTGTGTGTGTAAAAAGTAACACAAATTGAGAAAAAAAGAAAGAAAAAAAAATCATTGAAAAATGTTTGTTACTCCATTAAAACTTTTGTTATTTGTCAATCAGTCAGAATTGCATGCGATATGAATTGGCGAACATGGTGAAGAGCTATCACCAACCGGGAAGTGGTGACGGCACCAACCGAGCCAGTGTAGGCAACGACATACAGGCAATCAAGCTGGTTGCATGCCACTGCTTGATGACCTGCATATATGCGAGTGTGTGTGTGTGTGTGTATGCGTGTGACGCACACATGTGTTGAAAAAGCGATAAATCAATTATAAATTCAACAAAGCAAATAAAAAGGGATTGTTGCAAAAAACCGTTATTGACAACAAAATACCACCGGAGCGCACAACATTCGCTGCAGTGAAGCCTGAATTTATATTTTAAAATAACCAGGAAGTTAATGGAAAAATAAAGTAAAAATAACTGACGTGGGTAAATGTAAAAATTGATTATTAAATCGTTGCACAAAAACGTCAAGTATTTTTTGGCACATGCACGCATACATAGGCAAGTTCACATATTTGAAGTTTTAAAGCAAATTTTTACCGCATTTAAAGCGAAGCGAAATAATTGAAACAGCCGCGGGCAGCCACGAGCAATATATATATATTTTTTTTGAAATTATATGGGTGCGGGCGATGTATCTGAGATATTTTATTTCTTTTTCTTACACATTTACATAAACAGAATTTATGCCTCGTTTACCGCAAGAGTAAATTAATTTCTCGAATGATGTCGGAGAAGGCGGAAGCACACAGATTAACACAAATATTTGCACACACACACAGATATGCATATGTAGGTGCTTATAAGTATAGGTACTTGAACGCATGCGAGTATTATCAATTTATAGGAAGAAGTCAAGAGCAGACAGACAGTTGACTCACCGAGCTTTGCAGGTTACTGGTCTGTGGTGAAATATATATGGATACCACCCTGAGCTGACATTTAATGCTGCTTCATCTTCCGCATGCTCATTAAAGTACACCAAGGCAGCAACAACAACAACCAGCCCATCTCGACTTTCCGCAATTCAAGGCAATAGGTTCTAACTCGTCACTAAGCTGGCATAGGCTAAGAATGGCAGAGATGCCACTAAAAATAGAATTTTTCTGTAAAATTAAAAAATACTCTGACTTGCTACAAAGTTACAAAAAAAACCACTTTTTGCCATATTTAGTTTATTAGATGCATGTGGACCTGATGCCTGAGTTTAACCCTTAGAGTACGGAGTGGGGGACTTTAGGTGCCCCAAGATTAGTTTTTCTTTAATGACTCCGTAAATATTTTCTTTCTTTCTTTTTCCCTTTAGGTAGTCGAGTTTTATTTTTAATCTTGCATAAAAACTTATTAATGACATTCTATTATCAATTTATTTAAAATTATAAGGTAAGTTTTTCGTTTGGGGGACCCAAGCTACCCCATTTCGTACTTTACGTTACATATTTCATTGTTTTTAGGGCCAAAAATGGAAAACCGGACAAACAATTTCTCTCAGCAACAAGTAGAAAACTATTTGGATGACAGAAAAGAAAGAGAAAATCTGTCTTCCTACTAACGAAGAAGCCAAAAGAGTAATTGATAAGTACAATGAAAAATATCCCCAGAGGCAAAACAAATTACTACCCCAGTTACTACTGGACAGAAGTTAGTTAGTACTGGAAAGTAGTAACTGAAGGTAAGCTGGATGCCTTTCTCGGAGTACTTATAATAGCTGGAGCGCAACGTTGTAGAAGAGAAAATGTGAAAGAAATGTGCAGTACTGACGAATCCATTCGGAAAAATATATTTACTGCATTCATACCTCGTGATAGATTTATTGCATTGTCTAAGAGAAATTCGAAAAGAGACAGACAAGTTAGCTGCCATAATCCTCGATAGTAAACTCCTTTGGAAGTCACATGTTGAAACAAAGACATCTAAAGCACTGACAGCTTTCTGGCACTGCAAGGGTGTCTTTGGGAAAACGTGGGGTCTTTCTCCTAGCAAGGTCCTATGGATCTACACAGCTATGATAATACCTATTATCACCTATGCATCAGTGGTCTGGGTGAGTAGACTCTCTGTCGTGGGGGTCAGGAGGACCTTATCGAGACTACAACGTACTGTGGCCATCTGTTGCACCGGAGCTTTTCCGATTACTTCAGGCCCAGCATTAGATGCTCTGATTGGTTTGCCACCACTTGAGGCTTTCATCCTGTCATTAAGCAGAAGGGAGTGCAGAGGGTTGGTTGGACTGATCACGGACCACTTTTTGTGAGCGAAGTACATGGAAAGGTTGGGCATCTCAGGCAGTGTACTCTGCTCAGCTTGTGCAGAGGAGAATGAGACGGCGGACCACTTCCTGTCTACAACCTACAACAAGAAGGTTGAAGCGACTTACCTATAGGGCACACTCAAGCTTATGGTCGATTATGATGCCGCGTGGGGAGTTTGCCCTTATCTCTCCTAAAGCCAAAGCCAGTGTGTACTTTTCAAAAATTTGAGAAGATATCTGATTTCCAATTCATTGAAAAACTTTTTTACTTAAAATAATAAGCTTATGCCTCCCAGAACAACGACACAAAAGGTGCGAGATTGTCTCTTCCTCTTCCTCATCTAGACAGCTTCTGCATAAAGCCATGTGCTTGCACACCCATTCTCTGGGCGTGCCTACCCATTAGACAGTGCCAACGTAAATCTGAAATCAGTGTGCTAAGACTGTCATTGACAGTCGGTCACAATTGTCCGCCGATTCTGCAGGTGGAACGAATCGATTTTAAAGGCCCCCAATGTCCTTTTCGTAACTTACTTCCGTTCGATGCATGAATTTAATGCAATGTGTCTCGGTCCTATTGTAAGGCTCATCCCTATATCGGCCGAATAGATGCAAACGCTCCAACTCTGAAAGTAATACCAAAGCGACACCAGGTGGTGGTAGCAAAGGAAGAGAAGGACCACCTTTGCGTTGGAAAAATGAGGTAGACAAGGGGTTTACGGTACTTGGTTAGTAAAACTGGCGACGGTTGGTACGAGAAAAAAACGACTTGCGCACTTGCGCTAAACTCGGCCAAAATCGCTTAAATTGTTCTCGCACCAATCAAGAAAAAGTAGAGATCATACTGTCTCTCGTGTCTTTTTTGCTTCAGGTGCAACTTTTTGAATCCCGCTTCTGAGGTTAAAAATTTCTACAGGTTATAACTTTTAAGTTACTTTGCGTTATTCGTGGTAAGATGGTAAATTGTTAGACTTAATATTTAATTAAATAATTACAAAATCAGATACCCGTAAGTTCAGTTGTTTGCCCCTCATATCCTCATATATCTAAAATCATCTGAGCCTATCTCAAAGAAGGCGACGCAACATGCGGCAAAAAAAGTTTTCCCCATATCATCAAAAGTTAAGACTAACAGTAGAACTCGAAAATAAGCTGGCAAAATAAAAAAATTGTCTGAGGAATTGAAAAAGTATAACCGATAAGGCAGAGGAGCTTCATTTAAATAGTGCTGGTGTATGCGCTACTCTTCGTAGTCACACATATAAAGTAGAGATGCCAAGAATCGCTAAAACTCCTAACGAGAAATATTTTTCATTGCTCGGGAATATTGTTTTAACTCTGTTTCGTTCTCGCAAAATAATTAGTATACCATAAATTCTAGCGTCTCCTAGGCTCTTGCGGTTAAAAGGAGAAATCAAACTGGCTAAGACTGTAATCCAAATTTCGGTGTGATGATGGTTGTGGTGGTGTTGTCTCAGTGACACAGGCCAAACGCAATTAGCACAAAAGATGCCCTTTTGATGCGCAAATGTTTTCTATTACTTAAACCATCTTGATTTGAGAATGAATCTGCCTATATCGCATATTTCCTTTCCTACAATTTCTTTCAAATTAATCAGCGAGAATTTACCCAGCGTTCTATTTCGTAGTCCCTCAGCCTTGGGCACTCACACAGATAGTGAAATACCCTTTCTTCAGATTCTTCTTGACTGCAGCTTCTACATCTATCGTTGTACGGCCTCCCTCATCTTCCTGGTATGGGCTCCCAAAGGCCAGTGACCGGTTACTGTTAACGTGATTCTGAATATGTCTGCTCGAGACTTTCTTAGCAACTCATCAGTTCTGGATTTTTGAATATTAGGCCACGTTTGTTTAGTTATTTTGCAGGTATCCATGTTAATTCATCTGCCAACGGTCTGCTTCCGGAATAGTGTCAAGCTCTCCCCTTTGCTCACACCTTGGGGACAGCCTATTTTTACCGCTCCAGATTCGTTATACGATACTTCCTGTGTGTATTGGTGAGTGTAGTTCGTGCGGAGATTCTGTTTTTGGTATTCGACTGAGCTCTTCCTAGAATTTCTGATGTACATTTTCATGTCTTTCTACAAATGGAGGACCTGCAGCTTTGTGGTACCGATGAATGGCAGGTTATGTTTTTTAAAGGATTTTGAATGGCTCGCCTATCGCAGCTTCGAATATCGAACCATCGAGGATAGGCTCCTTTTTATCTTTCACAGAATAGGTAATCGACTTTAATCCAAAGCAAGTCTAGAAGCCTCTAGTAAGGATTCTGCAGCATGTAGGTCTGTGCTTTGGTATTGAGATTAAACAAATTCTGAGTGCTGAGTAGAAGTATCTTTTCAGCAACAGCATTAGCCCGTAGTATTGAAAAGACAAACATATCTGTTAGAGGAATTGGGTCAAACGGTCGAGAGTGGTTGGCTTGCCCGCTTAGAGTAAGAACTTGACGTCCGCCGTAGCCGAATGCGTTAGTGAATGACTAACATTCAGTAGTGTGAAGGTTCGAATCTCCGTACATGAAGCACCAAATGATAGCAAAGGTTTTTGTCTAATAGTGATTGCTCATCGGCAGGCAATGACGAACTACTGAATGCATTTCTACCATGAAAAAGTTCTTCATAAAAAAATCAGCTGCCCTTGGGAGTCGGTTTAAAACTCTAGGTTTCTCCACAAGCAACATCAAGACCCACACCACAAGTAGAAGGAGGAGCTCGGCCAAACCCCCAAAAAGTGTATGGACATGACGTAGCCCTAGAGAAGTTAATCGATGGGTTCCAATTCTCATTGTTTCTGTGACGAATTAATGAACAATCGCTGTGAGATTATCAAATCATTGAATTGCTGCTTTAAAACTAACAGCGTTCCGTTTCTTGTATGGCGAGAAGTGTCTTACTTTTGGCACCACAGGTCGGATATATTGATGTTGTTGAGCCCTGCCTATATGAAGTTGGTTAACGTCGCTCTATGCCAAGAACGATTGCGGTAACTGTGTTTCCAAACTTATTTCGAAATATATAAAGTTCGATGGCACAAATTTTTGATGGTATTTGTTTTTAAATAAATTTGTTTAGTTTGTGGGAATTATGTTGAAAGTTTTTAACTTTGATACATAAGCGATTTTAAACAGCGGACTATATTTTTAATAAAAAAAAAATAGCAAAAAAACTGAACATGCAAAATATTGCAAAATGAAGTGAATTAATTATGAGAGCAAAAGTATAGATGAGGCCTAGAGCAGCACCAGTTGAAGCGAATTTGTGAAAATAGTTCCTCTTAGAACGCTTCAAATGCTTTTTTCTCCTGATATTGTGAGTAAGTCAAGAGTTACAAGAGCTGATTTTTATTTCATTTAAAATTCGCTAATTGGATTTCCAAAACATGCAGCGGATTTTCAAAAAAAAAAAAAAAAAACAACAAATGGAGTAAAATTGTTAAATAATTAAGTAGTAGAAAAAAATATATAATACTCAGTGTAGAAGCTGTGGGAACCTTTCAGAGAAGGATACTATTGAGCACTTTTTCTGTTTCCGGGTTTGGTCACTGGGTGCTCCTTTCTTCGACTGCTTGGGACAGTGCGCCAACCTAAGTCCCCTCAATCTTCTCCATTATATCAACAGTTCTGGCTGACTGTAGATATATTCCTGTTGTAGGTCTCATAATGGTATCAAAACGCCGCTTTAGTGCTACTTGGGGAGTGGCAGCCATTTTACCATCCTACCTACCTACTAATAATACCTGAATTTATTTTGTGTGCAGAAATTCAAAATTTGTCTTTTCTTGTCAGCAGCTTACTTTCACAACAGTTTTCAGCTAAAATCTCTCAAAAAGCAGCTCGTCCTAAGAACCTAACAAAACTGCTCTAAATATGGCAACACTGCTCTGCTGCACACCGTTGAGTAGTTAAAATCCAAGAACGCAATTTATATCGGCCACGTAGCTGAACTGTAGCAGTGGATGGCAGAGCAATTTGCCGCTGGCAGGCTTGAATGTCCTTGCGTATTTCCTACCCATTACGCCTTCGACCCAACTTGCGCAACCAGAGCCAAAGTTACTCGCATATCTCGCCTCACCTCACTTCCACTCTTGGCATTTGTTGTTGTACGTTTCGAATACCGTTACCACTGCCACCGCGTGCTGAAATGATAATGAGACCCCAACCTTATGTCGCATTATTTAAATACCAAATGCGAATATTTTATGAATCCAGCTGCATCAAGCGAGACTCATTTGCTCTATATATAGATATGTATGTATGTGTATATGTGTATGAGCAAGTGTCTATTTGTAGCAAAGCGCAAAAATGTAAGCGTGACAAATTGCCTGCTCGCATATTGCAACCAGTCCTTTGTTGGTATGTCCGCACGCCTGCAAATATGCTACAAAAATTTGTGCGCGATAATTAGTTGTACCAAAAGGTATGCATTGCAACAGCCGCCTGACATGTCAGCTGTAATTTATGACCACGTGGCCTACTTCCTGTTTTGTTATGTGACTTTGCAAGAAAATATTTCCATTTTTGTGCTTTTGTTGTATACATTATTTTTGCCCGGTTGGCCACATTGGCATTTAATGGGCCATAATTCAGTTTAATTGCGATTTTTTCATAATCTTCTCTTTTGCAGGGAAAAATTAATTTAATTATTTTATATGTATGAATATGCTGGAAATGAGAGAAATATTAATTGGATAAGCAGTTAGTTGCTCATTAATGAAAACATTTGCACCTGCCAATATTTTATTGCATTCATTAAAAGATAGAAATTAATTTAAGGAAACGATAGATTATTTGATTAATTGCAGCCATTAAATTCTTGCGATGCTGATTCAACTCATTGACTTTCCAATGCGTGACATTTCAGAAAACCTACTCGAAAAATGAAGTGACAATCAAAATATTTCTGCTGCTCTAAAACTGAATCAGAATCCGTTCCATATCCATAGCTCACCAATGGTTCATTCAATTGCCCTTCAGTTCTACACCCGGAAAATTATCTCATTTCTTGACGATTCATTTAACGAAAATTTGCATTCATTTTATCTGATTTTAGTTCATTTCAAAACTGAGTTAGAAAATCAAGACAACTACCACAAAGTTGATGAGAAGCTCGATATAAATTTTGCTACTTTAGTCTTATGTATTATATATTAACATAGTCTATAACGCGCTTTTATTTAACCTAGGTTAGCAAACGCTTAGTCAAGTTAAGTTAAGCCAAGTTAAAGCATCAGGTCAGTCCATAAGTTCGTGCGTTTTTTAAAGGTGGTTTAAAATGAATAAAAAAATGTTTAAAGTATTTATTAATCAATAAGATATTTTCCTTCATTATTTACAATGTCTTCCAACGTTTAGGGACATTTTTAATTCCCTGCTCGAAAAATTTTTGGCCTTGGAGCCAAAATATGCTTCGATATTGAAGTCCACGGAAAAGGTGATAATCACACCGGCATTAGCTCCCATCCGAGCTCGTTCAGCTTGCCTAATGTTTGCCTTGCGGTATGAGGTCTTGCGTTGTCGTGGTGAAACAAAACTTTGCGTATATTCACTAAAGACGATTTTTGTTAAGTGCCTCATTCAGGTTTGATAGCTGATGGGAATAATAATCAGCAGTTATAGTCTGGTTTGGTTCCAGAAGTTCATAATAAACAATACCGACCATATCCCATCAAATAAACAGGAGAATCTTCTTGGGGTGAAAGCCATCTCTAGGGGTGAAAGCCATCTCCAGGGGTCGACTCTGGTGTTTCATCTTTATCTAACCATTGGCGTTTGCGAACAGGATTATTATAAAAGACCCATTTTTCATCATCAGTAACGATACGGTTCAAAAAACTTTCATTTTCTAGCCGTTGCCGCAGCTGAGAGCACAAATTCACTCTCTACTGAAGGTTGACAACGGAAAGTCTATGCGGAACCCATTTTCCCACCTTTGAAACCTTTCCCAACTGAAGCAGGTGCCTGTGAACTGTTCCATGCGATGAATTTAACCTCTGAGCTATCATATCGACTGTGAAATTTGGCTCAGCTTCCACGAGTTCGAGCAAGGCGTCGGAGTTAAAGACTCAGGACGACCAGCGTGCGGGCATCCTCCACGACGCAGTTATCACTTCGGAATTTTGAAAACCACTTTTGCTACACTCACGATATTCTCTCCGTGAACAGTGTTTATTTCTGGAGCAGCAGTCGTTGCATTTTTACCACTTTTATAAAAAAAATACAAAATATGCCTCTTATACGCGTTCGAAGATTCCGTTTTATTTTTTAGCAACACGTGCTTCTATCCGCGATTAAAATCACTTGTTGAATGCACAATATATCAAAGAAAATATAAATAGTTCCGTTATATGCCGCGAATAATATTTTGTGAAATTTTGGGTAAAATACGCACGAACTTATGGACTGACCTGATAGTTTAGGTTAGGTAAGCGAAGGTAGGGCTAAATTATAATTAGTTGCGTTTAGTTTAAGTAAAGTTACAACTTCCTTTATTTTTCATAGTCATTGTGATAGGCGCCACGTTCAAGTGGCTTTTGTGAAACCAGGCTAAGACGAAACCAGGCGAGACTAATACCAATCATTACAACGCGAGAGAGGAAAGGGATTTGCTAACGCTGCTGGGTCTAAGTCTTTCCAGACGCGTCATAGTTACGGCCACCAAATCACATGGCGCACTTTATATTTCCTTTGAGCGCACCATATGTTGCACAAATGCTTTCGGCGAAGGTAAATGGTTCTAGAATACTTTTTGGGGTTTTTTCTTGCAGCACGGAAGGGACATGGTAGTACTTTCAGGCAGTTAACACCGCATTTCTCTGCACTTTGTATAGATTTCTCTGTCCCCAAATTGAAGTTTCCTTTAAACTACCAAATGCTACGAGTGCTTTTCAGGCAGAAGTCTTTAAAATCCTGCAGGCATGCGAAATGCTTAGGGAACGCGAGAGCGCGGGAGATACTAACATTCTTTCCGATAGCTAAGCTGCGGCACCGACGATGCCATGCGCCAGATCCAAACTGGTCAACTCCTATAAGGAGGAGATCCAATTTTTGGGACATAAAGGGATATGAAATTGCTGATGAGCTTCACAGAAAAGGGTCGAATGAATAGGTCATAGAGATCTCCTAATTTTGTCGTCGACTGTTGTTAAAGGTGAATTGCATAACCTTCTTTTCAGGAAAACACAGATCAGACCATACCCTTTCTTCGTGTGTTATTTCGAAAACCCATTGGCACCAGTATAATAGACACGAGATGCATTGGACGATCGACACACAAGCAAAAAAGCTAGGTTTACCATTTAATCCCTAGTGATGAAGCTGTGGGAACACTTCAGAGAAGGACACTGTTGAGCACTTTCTCTGTAAATGTCCGGGTTTGGCAGCTAGACGAGTAAGATCACTGGGTGCTTCTTTCTTCGACAGCCTGGGGCATTGGTCCAATTAAATCCCATTAACCTTCTTCCCTACATCAACAGCTCCGGTTGGCAGCAAAAATCAATCAGAATGCCATCAAAACAGCGCCGTAGTGCTACTTTGGCAGTACCAGACTAATACTTCAACCATTTGACCTACCTAACCACGGAAGGGCGAGTATACCGCAACGTTTTCGTCACAGTACTCGCAGAAGGGATTGCCGTTGTGGTTGAATCTGTACGGATATGCTTCGAAGTAGCCATGTCCACTCGAGAACTGGGCCAGGAAAATGTCCCTTCTCCATGTAGCCTCATTAGACAACATTTTCTTTGGATCTGTAACTCATCCATGTAGTTTCCTCTCAGCGCCTACTAAACACACGAGCTTATAGACTTCTGCATTTTTGCTGTTGGTAGCTCCATTGCGAGAATGCCTAAATATTACATGCCAGTTATTACTGGAGTTGGATTCGGATGAACTTAGCTAACGATAATCTAAAAGAAGGCGTGGTTTCATACCAGCTTGGTGATGTCCACAATTCGTTTAGATAAGTTAACAGCAAACACTTAATTTAAGTATCTATATGCAAATATTATATAATTGGCACATCCACCTTTTGTTAAGTGTTCGGCCGAGCTTCTCCGCCAATTTGTGACGTGAAACCTGTTGATGATCCACAAGTTTTTTTTTTTTAAAGACGTTTAAGTGAAATTGGCAGAAACATCATTAAAGGCTCCATCGCACCTGTAGTGTGTAGGGCATGCTCCCACTAATACTCTAACAATCCTCTACCTTGGCTAAATTCCACTTCGAGAACTAAAGATAATACATCAGAGACAAGGCTCGTTTATGTCTGCTGGCACGACCTGCGTCGAGTTTCCCCTCCTGTGGTTATATGGGGACTCCACGCATTCAATAATATTCATTTCTTGTTCAGTGTTCTTAAAGTAAATGGTGCGAAATCTTGCGATAGTGTAAAATTTGGAAGGTATCGTCTTGTCATCTGTCTGATACTCTAGTGAGTGCTTATTTCGTTGAGTGTTCGTTTTTTTGTTCGTCTCCGGTGCTATTTTGCTGCTGTTGTCGCCGTTGAGCTCTCTTTTCCTAATTAATGTGCCGCCGTTTCGTAATGATGGAGACTGCAAATGCTCTTAATGCATCCCATTTGACGCAAGGCGAACCCATGGTTTGTTAAGTGAAACTTCTTAGGTGTCGATCGACGAGCGAGAATGGAGAGTAAAATTTTCAGGCCATGCAACGTTTAGGGCATTTTCGTTCCACGAAGGTAGAGGAAAAGGAGAGAGAGAGCTATACCTTATATATATCTTAGATACACTTTGGGCTATTTTTTCTAAGTTTTTCCTTGTGGTTGCTAATTTCTAGTGAAAAATAGCACTGCCTACTTTTTGGCTCTTGTTTGTTGGTGCAACCTTGTAGGAAATATATTTTTGGTGCCCACTTTTTGGCGTTGTATTTCCTTGGGGCCTACTGTTTGGGGCGTTTTTTGGTACTAATTTTTTTTGGCGTTTTTTTTTTGGTGCCTACTTTTTGTCGCTTATTTCCGTTTCCTGGCTAGTGCTTGTGCGTACTATAAAGTGCTATCCATTCCGACTTTGGGTTTATTGGTATTGCTTTGCCATAATTTGTACCGTTGCTATAGTCCTGGAACGACTGCGTTTGTGCGGGTGATAAACGCTCGGAGTAGTGCGCGTTGTTGTCATGGTTTGTGTCCAGCGTTTACCTACACCGGTCGACCCTTCTCCGTTTTTTGTTTTGTACATTTTGTCTATTTGTATTCTCTGCAAATGTTTTGAATTCATTGAGATACATATTCTTTCTCTTTCTCTCTCTCTCTTTCATTCTCTCCCGGGTCTCTCCCTCTTTCTTTGTCTGTTATTTGTACTACGCCTCACGCACTTTTTTTATGAGGAGGTTTGCCGTTGCCTGCCGAGGGGTGACTACTACTACAAATAACTTTTTCTGTCATTTGGTATTTCATGCCTGGAGAATCGAGCCTGTGCCAAAACGTAGTCACACACCAACCCATTCGGCTGCAGCAGCTTAGATGGGACTTTAATATTCGACATCATATCTGTTACTTGATTTAGTGTAGTTAGGGCAAGTTAGGTTACTTTGGGTTAAGTTAAGTTGGGTTAGATTGGATTCAGTTAGGTTAGTCTAAGTAAAGCAAAAATCTCTTAAAAGGTTTTCGCGTCAATCAAGAAGAAGAAGAATTCTAAGTAGCGGAAATGTATATCAAGTAGATAAAATTAGCACATTTTAGGCTAGCTGGTTAGATTAGTTGAGGGTGGGTTAAGTTAGGCTATCTTCACTTCGTTAAATTTCATTAAATTACTAACTTTAAGTTTAGTTCAGTTTGAATTGCGTTTGCTAGTGGTACCACTACAGAAAAGGCGGCTGGAAGGTGTTCACAACGCACTCGCTCATTACGATCTAAATGGATAAGGTTATATTACCTTAAGTACCTGACTTTGTAAGCCAACTGTACAGATATCTTTGAGTTTTTGCCAAAGCTTACAACTTCATTAAAGAGAAGTGGGAACGAAAATTCTTGTATTAATTCAAAAAAGTAGAAAACTACACCAAATTTCAGACTTTTTGTTAACATATAAAGATAAGCCAATATTTCAAAATGCTGCATTCAGCCACTCATTTATTAAATTTTGCCCAATTGGTGTGCGGCGCTTAAACGTGTCAATAATGAATGAGTTGCTTTTTAAACATTCAGCGAGTTCTTTGCCCAATAATATTTGTTTTTGGATCCTTTTTTTAGCACAACTGTCTCATGCCGCAGCGGCCATTAACCTCGCGTACACTACCGTCACACCGCAACGTGCTTGGCTCGTAAGTGTCAGTGCCTGTGGCAAATACTGCGCAAAAATGCAGGTGTGAAATTTTTATAAGGCAAAATGCCAACAATAAATCACTTATACAAACACTTGAACGCACGCATATGCATAGATACACATACATATGCATGTAGATATGTGTAGATGGGCACATTGTACTCACACAGGCACACAAAAGCGCACGCTCGCAAGTAAACAGAGATTTTTTTTTTACAAAAGCCACAATGCATATACCTTTGAGAAAGCAGGAAAAATATTTTACGACTATGTCTGCTATTACAGTAAAGCATGCTTCTGCGCCTAAAAGCACGCAGTCATTGCTGTAGCGGAATTATAGAGAACAAAGTACTTAAATAGCTTTTTTACATGCTTTTCTCACGGAGCTATGTTTTGTTTCTTGTTGTCATTTACTTTAATCAAACGGTTTCTTAGTGCTGGAATTTAACGCTTATCTGAAATGTTATTTATTGCGGCACTTCGCGTCATCATCGCAATTACTCTCGTGGCCTCTTCTGTTTGTTGATTTTTTTTTTTTTTTTTTTTTTTTGTGATGAGTTGGCATCTTTTTTTGTTTTGGTTGACCTGTTCAAGTAATAAGAAAATAATTTGCTAAATATAAAAAGTGCTTTGCAATGGATGCCAAAGAATATTTTTATACTATTTTTAAGTTTCTGCTGTGTTTTTGTTGGAAATTTCTTTATTACGGTGACGAAAATTCATGAGGTCTTAAAGTTAAATGATACTTTAGAAAATTTAAATTAGTGTTGCTGTAAATTAAAATAGAAGTAATGTTAAAATTATAGGTATTTCAGAAAGAAATCTATTCAGAGCATGGAAACTAAAATTAACAGAATCAGTAAGAAAAGTAATATTAGCGATTAGCGATCAGAAGGAAGTTGGTGCAAGAATAGCTATCTTCGCAGACAGTCAAGCAGCTATAAAGGCCTTGGACTCCAACTTCATTTCATCCAAACTAGTCTTACAGTGTAGAGAGCAGCTGGAAATGCTTAGTCATTGGCTTGATATTACTCTGATATGGGTTCCCGGTCATAGGCACATACGGGGTAATGAGATAGCGGATGAGCTAGCAAGAAAAGGTTCGACACTAGACATAGCAGAGACGGTGCAGTTTCCACCCCACTCAACACAATAAAAGCATTCATTGTTTAACACTATCATACTTTAGCCGAAAGGAGATGGAAGCAGCTAACTACATGTATTACAACAAAAAACACATGGCAACACAGAAACTGTCAAGCGGAAGGGGTGAAGGAGAGTCTTTTCCACTACTTATGTGAATGTCCAGGGCTATCTAGGGAACGACTCTGTTCCTTCGGTAAGCCGTTGTACCAGCACATTAAGGAAATCTCAGACATAGAGATAGAGGATTTGCTGTTATACTTGGACCTCACGAAATGGATCTGAAACACACACAAAAAAAAAAAAACAAAAACAAAAAAAAAGACATCATCACACGAAACAGTGGTAGTAAAACGGTGCTGCTCACTAATTAGGATTATTTCAGTGGAAATATTCAACCACTCCAACAACAACAACAATATTAGCTGCAAAGATATTTCTATTTACAATTTACAATTTTAAACAAAGACTTATTACCAATTTTGAAAGTGAATTCTAAATTAAAAATATATTTGAGTTCAAAGAATCATGATGTGATACGATATATATATATATATATATGTAGATACATATATAAGTGCATTAGGGCGGGTCGATTTAAAAATCGCTCATTGCTCTGTGAAAATCGTATTCTATGGATCAAAATAAGAATTTTTGCCCAAGGAAACATACCTCTAAAACGAATTCTGATGTCCCCCAATTTAAAAATATCAGCATTTTTGGCCTTTACATGAAAAAATCAGCTAAATGGCTATGTTTTTTCTTTATTTTTATTTATTTATAATAATATCTATTTTTTTTCTTAAGAAATTTATTTAGTCGGAACATATGTAAATGAAAAATTTAATTTAAGTGCGTTATAGAAAAGAAACTAAAAAGTTCGACCCAAATTGGGGGACATCAGAATTCGTTTTAGAGGTATGGTTCCTTCGGCAAAGTTTCTTATTTTGATCCCTAGAATATGATTTTCACAGAGCAATGGGCGATTTTTTTGCCTCCCCACAAATCGACCCGGCCTAAAGTGCATGTATGTATATGTATAGTCCGTTTTTCTTGCTTAGAGGCAAAAATTTGTATGGAAGAAAATGATTATTAAGGCAACCGTATTTAATCTAGTAATCTAAGCTTTTCTGACCATTCAGGTAAAAACAACAAACTCGAAAATAAATATGCACCAAAATCCATCTAACGGTATTTTGCAGCAGTGAAACTTCACCAGCAGTAATACTGCGCTTGATTTATTGGTGAACTTGAATGAAGTCACTGAGCGAATAAGAAAAAATAATAATAAAGTACAAAATTTTGTTCCTTTTACACTGGTTAGTTAAAGCTTGATAATTTGTACTGTCGCCTTGTTTTTAAATTACTTCGTGAATACGTTGATGAATGGATTAGTATAAATTCTCCAGATAGTCTAATGAAATTTCAGGCCATTTTAATGATTCGAATTGAAGCAATTTTGTCTTCAAATAGTTGACCATTCTCATAAACCTTACAAGCAAGCCATCCAAACTTTTAATAATGTTCAGATGCGGGCAAAGTTTCAACGTTTTGAGACGCAATCCAAGTCTTGACCCCACTTGACGTGTATACAAATGCATTATACTGCTGAAAGATCGAGCTAATATGCCCATTCACAAATCTCGGGACTTCGTTGTCTCCAATACTGCTCCCCAAAGCACTATACAAAAACATTATAATGATTTGTTTTGCTGTTTGCCAAAGCGTAAGTATTCATTCGATACAACTCTTTGTGGTCTACAAAACTTTATAAATTATATTTGTGAGTTATTTAATTTTTTATTAGTTTTGAGTCTAAGAAATGGAATACCCAGGAGGCAACAATAAACATTTTCGACACCTGCTCTTCTTTGCTTTTCATCGAGGCCAAAAAGCTGCCGCAGCAGCCTGGGACATTTGCGACGTCTGCGAGTCTACAGCACGGAAATGGGTTGCAAAGTTCAAAAATGGCGACTTTCACATCGATGACAAGTCCTGCAGCGGAGACCTTCTGAATTCTATGAAGAACGCCTCAAATCAGTTTTAAAGGAGATCGGTCGCCAAACCAGTCGTGAGAGGGTAGAGAAAATGCTCTGCAATCATAAAACGATTCTCAATCACTTTCATTCAATGAGGTTTACTGAAAAATTAGGAGCCTGGGTGCCTACGAGCTCAACGAGAGTCAAGCCAAAAAAGATCATGATATGTGTTTGATAGAACTGGGACAGTATGATGCACTGGGGAATGCTCAAAAAGAATGCCACGGTCAACAAGGAGCTCTACATTACCCAGGTACACCGCCAGAATGAGGCTATTCGACTGAAAATATCTGACAGAGATGGTCAAACGAAATTTCTTCACGGCAACGCCAGGCCCTATATTGCATAAGTCTTTACATACACACTCCAAGAGTTCAAATGGGGTTCCTTCAGCATACGCCCTATTTTCCGAGACTTGCTCTGATCAATTGCCATCTTTTCCGCTTTCTGTCAAACCAAATTAAAGGCTTTACCTTCGATAACAAAGAGGTCCTTAAAAACTGGCTCAACAACTGCTGTGACACCAGACAAGGCGATTTTTGCGAAACGACATCAAAAAATTGGTCGAGAGGTGGGAAGAAGCTGTAAACAGCAACGACGAATATATAATTAATTAATTTATTTATGTAATTATTGTTATTTGTTTAAATAAAAGTCTTCGGTGGCGGCCGCCGTAGCTGAATCGGTTGGTGTGTGACTACAATTTGGAATTCGGAGAGAAAGTAGGTTCGAATCTCGGTGAAACACCAAAATGAAGAAAAAGTTTTTTCTAATAGCGGTCGCTCCTCGGCATTCAATGGCAAACCCCCGAGTGTATTTCTGCCATGAAAAAGCTCCTCATAGAAAAATAAAAAAATAGCTGCCGTTCGGACCGGAAAGAAAAATCAGTACACAAATATTCAATTCATTCTAAACTATTTCATTGATTTTGTTTATTTGGAAAAAAATGTGACATTACAAAGTTAAGTTCCAATTCGATGTTTAATGAAGTGCTGTGGGATACACAATATTTCTTGTTTTTCCAGCTGGTGCGTAGACGAACAAATCAGAAGGTTTTCCGACTGTAAGCGTTTGAATTCGAATGGGATATCTGTCGGGATCATTGAGATACGTGGCAACAGTATGTCTTTACCTTTGAGTTTTCCAGTCAAAATTGTTGCCTCGGTAACATTGTTCATCATTTTCTTGATCGAAAGTCATTTTCTTGACAACCTCGTCTTGATTCTCCACAGTATCGATGGACTTATGTGTTGTCGTTTCACTGGGTATTCCACGCTGAATGGTGAAGTTAATGGTATTGACATCGATGTTTTTGGCTGCTAATATAGCACGCGTATTGAGCCACTGATGGTTTTTGTAGTTTTGTGCAATGTTTGAGAACACTTTTTGCACCAATTTGTCGATGATTTCTGTGATCTTACTGAAGTTTGCTGGCAGGGTGATACATTGTGTAGATTCATCAATTTCCATTCCCCCATTTCCAATATCCAATAATTGTTTTCCAAATTCCAGCCGATGCATCCCGTTGTAGTTGTACACGCAGTTTACATAGTTTTCAAAGTCAATTTCTGCAAATGACGTCATAGGACTGATGATTTAAGACAAGCATTAAGTTCATCAGCGGGTGTTGAACGTGGTATAATGGGCAGTGTTTGTCGGAAATCACCAGACAATAAAATGAGTGCGCCACCGAAGATCCGTCCGTTTCCTCTCAAATCACGCAGTGTACGATCAAGCGCTTCAAGTGCTTTCTTGTTAGACATTGTATATTCGTCCCATATGATAATTTCACAGGTTTGGAGTACTTTTCCCATTCCAGAGTTTTTGCTGATGTTGCATGTTGGTGCTTCAGTATTTTGCAAATTCAGCGGCAGTTTCGAAAGTCTTGCCTGTACCACCGGGCGCATCTATGAAAAACAGTCCACCGCTTTGATCTGTGATTGCTCGCATAATTCTGTTAAACGCAATGCCTTATTCTGGAATGAACTGCGGAAGATTTGTTCTAACGAATGTCCCCAGTTCGTCAGACTCATAGTATGTTTCCCGTTGCAAATAACGATCGAAAAGATTGTTTGCAGGTCGGTTTGAAGTAGGCATTCTCAGTTGCCCCAGTGCCTTGTTAGCGATTGTCAAACATATGTATTCAATCAAATGTCATGTCAATCATGAACGTGTCATATTCGTGTCCTCTGTGGTCATACTAATATGTATGATATTCGGTTGAACGGAGCAGAAGTTGCTACTCTCCGGCGCCACCTGGTGGCGAGTGGCACATTCTACAAACCTTCTCCGTGGAAAAATACATATAAATACCAGTTTTTATAATAATCGGTCCAGAAGTTTTGGAGTTCATCGATGACATACAGACAAACATTCATTTTTATATAAAGGGTGGTTAAGTTTTAAGGGCCGGTATTAATTTTGAATAAAAGACTATTTCTTTCAAAAATTATTGCCACTTTTCTTTACTATGATAATACTGGTATGGCTCAATTACGAATTGAATAAAATATTGGCCAAATGGCCACCGCGGCCTCGGCGGCACACCTCCATCCGATGGTCCAAATTATCGATGACGCTGAGGCATAATTGAGGTTCTATGCCGTTAATGTGCCGAATTATCTCATCATTTAGCTCTTGGATTGTAGCTGGCTTATCGACATACATCTTTTCTTTCAAATAACTCCAAATAAAGAAGTCCAACGGTCTCAAATCACATGATCTTGGCGGCTAATTGACATCGCCGCGACGTGAGATTATTTGGTCATCAAATTTTTCGCGCAAAAGAGCCATTAAAGAGCCATTGTTTCGTTAGCTGTGTGACAAGTGCTACCGTCCTGTTGAAACCACATATCGTCCACATCCATATCTTCCAATTCGGGCCATAAAAAGTTCGTTATCATCTCACGATACCGAACACTATAAGCCTTCGGTATTTATTTGAAAAACTAGTATGTCCTTTTAGTATGTACATACATTTCTAACAATAGCTCAATAGATTCAGCTGGTAGTCGAACATAACGAAACATCCACTCCAGAAACAAGCTGCATAGTGCCTGAGATAATTTAAATGAACGAAAAGCATTCGATGAAAATTTATTGCGGTCTAGAAATACTTCTCGATACTCACCTTCGATTTGGAGTCTATTTCTTTTGTTTATTAGAGCCAGCTTTGTCCAGGCAACAATTTCACTTTGAGTTGGAGAAATGTAACCCTTTCAAAGTGGTTCATTTTTGGAAAAGTAAAAATAAAAATAATGCAGTGAAAAAAATATTCGCAAATACAATTGTAAAATAAAAACAAAACCATATGCTCTACTTTCCCACAAAGTGTTATTAAAAATATTTGCATGCCACATATTGCACGCATCATTATTTTGATATTAATTACACATCACCTCGCCCTTATGCCCCAAGGCATTTAATCGTTTGCATTTGCGAATCTATTTGTATAGTCATTAGCACCTATCGGATTATGGCATTAGCAGCAGCATCATTATTCTATGGCCATTTTGTATTTACTTTTTTATCACACCTAACAAATGCGAAGGCATTTCACACTTAATCAACCAAATATTTCATGTGAGCCATAATCTCCCAGGACTAATTTCACACAAATACTTAATAATGCTCGTGCACTTATAAATGCCAAATACACACACATTCACATATATGTGTGTGCGAATACATACATAATACATTTATACATTGTACGCACGCATCTGCAAGTGTGTGTGTGCGTGTGTTTGGCCCGTGATAATGGCTGACATCAAATATAACGACAGTTGCCACACCATCGAAATTCATAAAATCCATATCTCGTAACGAGTTGCAAATTATCTGTTTGTTTATTGTTGTTGTTGGCCCTAGCACTTGCTCACGCAACGAGCGGGTCGCAGTGGTTCGAAGGTAGAACGATAGTGGAATTGGCGCTGCTATTCATCGAACATTTGGTTAATTTCGTGTGGCATAACTTTTTATTGCCCTATTGACACAATGAACTGTATTTGGAAGAAGCAGCAGCATGTTTGCATTTTTCTCTCAACCGGTTCGCGCTGCATACATACACATACACCAACAAATGTACATATGCACGAAACGCACAGCGATATAAATTGCAAATAATAAACCAGGCCCGGCCCTGTTAATAATGCGAACACGTTTGGTATATTAGCATATTTGATTGGATTTTGTTATTGCTAATGCCTTTGCCTCAGCCGCTGGGCTTGTTTTTGCGTATACTCGTACGGAAAGTGCTGAAGTTGAGTGCTGAGTTGAAGCGGAAATTCGTAGATTGTTGATGGCGCAAGCAAACTTTCGCAGGCGCAGCAATTAAAAATGCCAAATGGCTCTGTTGTCAGGCGCAATTGAGTTTGTGTGTGTGGGTGTATGAGTGGGTGTGGGTGGCTGTGCGTATTGTTTTGGAATGAATTGATTATTTCCAATGCCAGTGAACTCATTAAAATCGAAATGAAATAAAATTAAGGTTCAATGTTTATTTAATTATGGCAGCCAAAAAAGTGTAAGAGGAATTGATGGAAATTTGTAAAGAATATCTCTTACGATTTGTAAAGAATTAATGTGAATCTATTAGCAAATGTAATTACTCACTTCCTTAGAAGCCAATGCAAAAAGCTGCGACTTAAGAAAAATACTGAAAGGGTTGGGCCACTGTAGGCGCGAAAAAGATACAGGAGTTTGGGGAATTCTTTTCAACTGTACAATGAAATAAATGGAAATTCCGCAGACGAACTTTTACTACACAGCCAATAGACTCTATAAATTATTTTGTTCAAAGAAATTTAAAAGAAAATGCCAGCTATGCAGCTTTTTTGCGACGAAGCCTTTTTTGTAAGCGGGCGCGTCTGGACCAAATTCAAGTGCAATTTCCGGTAAAGGAAAAAATTTGTTCGAACACATCAACAGCTGAATAAATCTGGGTACTTTGGTAAAATAACTTAAGTCGACTTATCACGTTTTCTTTGGCAGGCACTCTATTGCTTAGATTATACAGGGTGATTTTTTAAGAGCTATAGGAAAGTTTTTCAAGAAAACACATGCAAAATTCAGAAAAATGCATGCAATTTTTATTTAAATCGTTAGTAGAGTCCATATAATTTAATGTTTGAAGATTATTTCATGCAAATGTTGACCGCGACTGCGCTTCAAATGGTCCATCCGCTTAGTCCAATTTTGACATACTCTTTCCAATGTTTCGGCCGGTATCTCACATATAAATGCTTTAATGTTGCCTTCCAATGCGTTAATGGAAGCAGGCTTGTCTGAATAGACATGGGCTTTAACATAGCTCCACAAAAAATTATCTAAAGGCGCTATATCGCACGATCTGGGTGGCCAATTGACAGGTCCCGAATGTGAAATAAAATGTTCACTGAACTCGCCTCTCAACAAGTCCGTTGTTTCACGTGCTGTGTGGCATGTGGCACCGTCTTGCTGAAACCACATGTCATGCAAGTCAAGCTCTTGCATTTTGGGCAAAAAAAAGTTGGATATCATTTCACGGTAGCGCTCACCATTCCCAGTTCTTCTTCTGGCTGGCCTTCACTCCAAAATCGACAATTCTGCTTATTTACGTACTCGTTGATCCAATAATGAGCTTCGTCGCTGAACACAATTTTTTGACTTTAAACTTTCTTAACAGAACTCGCTTTTTTATAATAAAATTCAATGATTTGCAAGCGTTGTTCGTTTCTAGGACGATTCAAGGTTAAATTATAGACCAAACTGAAGATGTTTAACAGTGAAACAAAACACGAAACGTGCGTCAGCTGTTGAACCAACTGTTTGAAAAGATAATAGCTAACAAATCACCCGTTATAAGATTAGATTTGTGGGGGTTGGACAAGTCAAACACTGAGTCAGGAGACCATTCTACTACATCCGGATAGATTTCAGTAGAAATAATAAAGAAATAGGAAAGATAAAATGTGGGTGGTAAGACGGAAAAAATAGTTTGAGGTCACTCTTTCACAAATCTCTTGGATTCATTGATTATTATTAAGAGATCCGGAATAGGAAGAGTATGAACTTTATCCATGCTCATTATATAGCCAATGCCCTAAGTTTGTTTCTGGAAAACGCCGTACAGCTACGAAGAAAATGCTCTGCAGTGTCGTCATTCTCCAAACAGGATGGGAACATCGGGGTGTCTACGACCCCCATGGCAGCCATTTATTGACCCCAGGCATTGTGGTGGCTATTTTCCTGTTTGGTTCTTTCACAAAGCACTTGGCTACTCAGTACGAGTTCAACCCAGACCAACATCCTCTATGTTGAATGTTCAAAGCCTAGTAGCATATTGCAGTGCATTCATTAGCCAGTTTATCAGCCAACTCGTTCCCTGTAATACCACAATGCCCAGGCACCCAAATAAGACTAACTTTGTTGTGCTTTGCAACACTGTTTAGTTAATGTGATGGGAATGCCACCTATTGCAGAAGCTGTGGGGATCCTGCAGAGAAAGATACTGTTAAGCACTTTCTCTGCAAATGTCCGGCTCTGGCGGCTTGGCGCTTGAGGTTGCACAGGTAATGGTCCACATTATGGTATCAAAACGGCACGTAAGTGCTACTTGAAGTGTGCCTTGAAGTGGGCACTCTTGCCATTTTACCTACCTACCATTTAAACTGAGATTGAGTTCTGAGCCTGGCCAAAAATATTAAAAATATATTTTCGAAAAATACGCATCAAACTTTCCGATACGGCACGCGTGGAACTAAAAGGTGCTGCGTTAAGGTTTTGAATACATTCACTTCGAGTTTTGGTCCATCTTAAGCCCTTGAGCATATCATTATACAGGTGTCATGGCAGCTTATAAGCAAATAAATCAGGATTTTTAAATCTCTACAATTCTGCTAACTCCTTAAATTCTTTATACGAAAACCTGCGTTCTGTTTTGCATAAAAAGTGCAAACTGATAAAGCTATGAACTCCACCACCCGCAAACGTGCATAAAAATCACTTTAAATTTTCTCAACCAGAAGTAAATTTTCCATGCATTTCGCCGCACACTTGACAAAAATCGACTTTAGCCTTGAATACCTTAACTCGGTAGTATCTACTTAGTGGCACTATTATGTACATAGATTACCATCTGAATAAATTCACAAAAAGTACAATGCGGTTTACGCGCGCATATGAATTCTATCACAACTGAGTCTGTGGAAAAAAACAACAACCTCTAAGACAATTTTTGTAGTCAGCTATCGCACGCAAATGTCAGTGCCACACGTCGCCTGTCATGACATATATTTCCACTGCCGTTTTGCCGCTCTTTTTTCTCTGGTTTTTTTTTCATTTCTTCATTTTTAACACCACTAATACAGCAGCGTTCTTGTTGAGCCTTAAATTCACTTTTTCTGATTTCATCTCGGAGGCAAGCGAATAGTCGTTTGTATAGCAGAATCCAACCTGCCACTAACAATTTCTGTTCCCCAACACTGCTCACTGTACGCCGCTTTCGCTTCTCGTATTGCAGAATGCCAATATTCATTTTGAGAGCAAAAAGAAAAATCTTCCAAAAGTCTAACGAATATTTCTTATACATTCAATATTGACATTTTGGTTGTTCGAAGTGGTGACAGCTTGTTGCAAATATTGTCAAATAATGTCAGCTGATTATGTCGCAAGGACAATACTTATAATATACCCCTGAGGCGAGCACGAAATCTTGTCAATAGAAGCAGCAGAACACTTTAATCTGCGTTATGCTCGCACGGCTAAAAGAAATGGGTTAAGACAGCTGAATCAGGCGTTGTGTGCTTGTGTGTGTGTGTTATGAGCTGAGTATTCAGTTTCCAACAGCTGGCGGCATTATGGGTTTATTGGTGTGTGGCGCCACCAGATGGGATAACTGATTTTATTGGATTTTTGTTTAGAAAAAAAGTTAATTATAAATATGAGAAAAATTAGATATTTGAAAAAAAAAACTTACTGGTGAGAGAGAGCGCGCAGAGGTAGTGCCAACTAGAGTATGGAAAAGTTAAACTAAAAAAATTTAATAAAAAATAAAAGTAATTAAAAAACATTGCAACGCATTGAGGAAATTTTAGTTAGGGCTAATATACCTTAAGAGCGAACTGCACGCTTCCATTTTATCAGGAACTGAAAATAAAAATAATTTTAAAGTTTTTAATTAAAAAATTAATATCATCGAAATATCGGAGAACAGTCTCGAATGTGCGTTCTTGTTGTAGAAGTAAAAACTTTGCCCTGTCAGTGTTGTGGTGTGTCAGGTCGCCTTCGTGCAGCTCTTCTATACGGCCCAGGAAACTTGCTGTTTCGACAGGTTGGGTCCAGAGGGAGAGGGATTTTATATAAGCGGGTTTGATGGGGCATGTAAAAAGGTGGTTAGTATTGTGCGGGGTGCCTTCACATCCCGAACACATGTTTAGTATGCCGGGGTCGACTCTGGATAGGTAGGAGTTTAACCTGCTACAGTATCCAGAACGTAATTGTGCCAAGGTTATATTTTTACATCTCTTTCGAACAGCAGATAGTTTTTTACGTAGACCCTTTTTATGACAGAAATGCACTCGGAGATTTTTTTATCGGTTGCTTTCACACAATCCTTTCGAAAATTTCAAGTGGTCATTTATGTATAAGAAATTTCGTTTTTTTGGAGTTTGCAAAGGGATTTTTCTCTCGCTATCCGTATTTTTTTCCTTATTCACTCCTCTCCGGAGCATAGCGCCTCGACAAGACTCTTCCATCGTACACGGTTCTGTGCTGTGGTTTTTGCACCATGCCAGGAGATGTCGGCATCTGCTATTTCGCGCAACATCGATCTTCTCGAAGTGTTTAACTTGCGGGTTCCAGTCCAGTGCCATTGCTGTTTTCCTCAATGTGTGACTTATCCATTGCCACTTTCTGCATTTGATTTGTCTAAGTATGGGATCCTCTTTCGGTAATCTCCACAGTACGTAGTTACTTATGGTGTTTGGCTAGAATATTCTGCAGATGATGTGGAGGCATTTGTTCATGAAGGGTTGTGGCCTCTGTGTGATGGTGTTAGAGACCAGCCATATTTCACTTCTGCACAACAGTACAGACATTACAGAAGTTTTTCTTCCAGTCTCATAAACCTATCAAACATTGTTAGCGCATAAGGGCAGATATTAGATTAATCTAGTAAAATTTTTTTTTCATTTTTTGATTAATGCACTTTTTTCTTTTGCTTCAAAATGCAAGCAGTTGGTTGGTTAGAGTGGTGATTCATCCAGAATTCAACTATCCATTTTGTTTTGCAAGCAGTACTTTGAATGAAAAGTCATGCGAGGAAATGCCCACGTTTATGACAATTGTTCTGCATGCCACAAATTGACAGTTCGCATGCGATAGCTCATCAATGGGAATGGAGGTGCTTTAAAGAACCCATTGACGTTTCGCATTTCATTACTCTTTGTACTTAAGGGGTTAGGGGTCAGAGGCCCGAAAAGGTTATGATTTTGAATACTTTTTTTTTTTGCTAGTCAAATCGCTTTATTTTACAAAAATAAAAACATAGCATTAATACATCATTTTTCCACTTGACTTCACTAAAATTTCCAACAAAAATTATTAATTTTAAAAGTTATCGCTGTTTGTGTGGAGTTCGGTCCTCCAGAAGTCCCTGGCGGTGATCATCACAAGTCGTTGGAGATTCATCTAAAATCAATCGGACAAGAGTTTTATTAATAGTTTTATTAATAGATAATCTTATGCCTAATTGAAGCTTTTTTTCGAAATTAACAATATGGCGGCCTCGGATTTTCAAGAAAACCGACAATTAATTTATAAAAAAAATCGAAGTTTTTGAAAAAAAAAACAGGCACGAGTTTTTTATGTTTTTCAAAAGCAGTATAAATTTTATTGAAGTCTATCAAGCGATTTTTAAGTAACAGTGATTGATCACCAGTTCAAAGAACATAGTTATGAGAAAGACGTATACTTGTTCTCGAACGCTCCGGAGCGCCCAAGCGCTCTTTTTTAATTGTTGAATAATTCGAAAAGTATTTGTCGGATTCACTCAAAATTTTCACACAATATTTTCAAAATAGTACACTTTAACCTTCATGTGCCCGGGATATAAAACTTACGTACCCGGTCGGCTTACTACATTTGTAGTAACTAAGTAATTGCATGCAAAGCCAATGTAATGTTAAGAAAAAAAGACTTGTATGGTGTTTTTTTTTACTTGTACGTGTGTAATAACCTTTTTATTTAAAAATATTGAATTCAGGTGATAATTTTAATACAAAAAATGTTTTAATTTCCAGGAGTTGAACAGCATTTTCCCAAAATATATGTTTCGGCATGTGCATTACACACTGCTTTTTTGCACCAACTACAGATTTTTCGTGTGTTGTTACGACTTCCTATTTCACAGTATTGACAAGGTACAGGATATTTTGGTTGTTTATCGTTGGAAATATCAGGTAAAATAGATGAATCAACATTAGATGTAGCAGAAAGGGATCGATCCAGTGCCATTTCGATAGCTTTACGTGTTTGATGGAATCCCAGCACCCGCTGCTTAGACAAGCTCCGCAAGAACTTTGTCGCGCGTCTGTGCGACGGTTATATGGATTGTTTTCCGAGTAAATGATGAATGATGCAAGTGCACTTACGTCCAGCATGTTATAAAACATGGCCAAGGGCCAACGCAATGTTTTGCGTTTCGTTGAATATGCAGAAAGCATTTTATCCATTGCGTTGACGCCTCCTTTGTTTGCATTGTAATCAAGGATGTATTGCGGCTTGATTTTCTTTTCAGCTACAATTGAATTTGTCAAAGGTGTGCTGCCTCTTTTTGGAACATAAGATTCCAAAGAAAACTTTTCATTGAGAAACCCGAAAATGGAAGATTCTTCAGCACGATTGCGGTCAGCCTTCATTTCATATGGTACAAACGTTTTATTTTGACGAACAGTACCAAGAATAGCAAGACCTTTGAACACTAACCCTTTAATGTCAGAATTAAAGTGGGCGCGTTTAAAAATATTTTTTTCACACGGCAGCACACCACTTCAACTAGCTTTTCTAAATATAAATTATCAAGAAAATGCCTTTTGTCTTTTCGTGCTTTTTCATTCGTATCTACTAGAATTTGTTGACGCATTGATGGAGTGAATATCAACTCAAAGACGTCAGACTCAATTAGACCCTGGGTAGCCCGAGTTGGACCCACAACAGTGCTCCGAAATACATTATGGCTACTTACGCGAACAGCTTGGCTAGGAAAGTTCTTAAGCCATGCAGTTTGATCTTTAGCGATCAACGCATCATGTCGTTGGGTAATGGGCGGTTCGCCTGAATCAAAATCATCCTCGAAATCTGCTTCGAATATTGCACCCTCTTCTTGCTCATCATTGCGAATGTCGTCCTCTTCAATAACACAGGCACACAAAAAAAAAAGTGTCATGTCCAAGACATTAGACTAGTGTATTCCGACGTATTTTTTCGCACTGAATCCGAATCCGAAGCCAGAATACTCAAATTGGCTCCCGTTTTTGAGATAATATCCAAAAACTGAAAAAAAATAAATAACTGAAAAAAGAAATAAAAATTTTTTTCAGATCCTACGGTAGTGTATTTCGATGTATTTTTTCCCGCTGAGTCCGAACCTGATGCAAAAATTTGCATATTGGCTCAAATTCCTTGGGAAAACAACGACGCCATTTTCATATAGTCGAACAAATGAATGACTTTCGACCCTGTCTCGAGGTATCCAAGCAGGTGAATCTGTTGAGCGATCAGATTTGAATCACAGTTGTAATAAGGACGTAAACAGTTTTTGTTATATTTGCAGCAAGTATGAGATTCCAAAGAGTCGGCGAAATGTAAATAAAAATGTTATGGAACTTTATAAAACTTGTTTTAATTTAGACATTACAAATCAAGATACTAACTGGGTTCCTAAAAAAATATGTAATCTTTGCGAAAGAATGTTAAACGGTAAAGCAAAGCAAACGATTAAGGTTCCTTGCATTTGGAGAAAACCCCTTAATAAAGAAAATTGTTATGTTTGTATGACGGATTTAAAAGCTATCAACAATTCTAAAAAATCGAATTATTTGTATGCAGAAGTTTCAAGCGTCACGAAACCAATTTTCTTATCTGATCAGGAGAGTAATGAAAATATGGATCTGTGCTGTTCTAATGATGAACATGTGATTACGGGATTTGAAGGTAATAACAGTACCGAAATCGATACAGATGAGAAAGAAATCGAAGATGATACTGATGAAGGAAGCGAAAATAATACTGAAGAAGGAAGCGAAAATGAAAGCACCGATGATGATGATTATACGCCGTATGATATTCCAATCAAAAAAGAACTACTTCCAGCTAATCAAGAAGAGGTTAATGATTTGGTCAGAGATTTAGGTCTACCCAAAGATGGTTCTCAGTTGCTAACTTCATGGTTGAAAAGCAAAAACTTTACTTCTAATAAAGTAAAATCATCTTTCTATCGAAATAGGGAGAACGAATTTCGAAAATATTTTATCTTTCAAAAAGACATTTCTTTAGTATATTGCCAAGATATAAATGGATTAATGAATGAACTGAAACCTGGATGTTATAAAAGCGAGAATTGGAGGTTATTTATTGATTCCTCAACAAAAAGTTTATAGGCCGTGTTACTGCATAACACAAACAAATTTGCTTCGTTACCTGTAGCATATTCAAGAGTTACTAAAGAAGAATATGGAAAGTTAAATATAATACTAAATAATATACTAGGACAGCAATCTGGATTTACAAAAATGCCGTGTTTCTTATGCGAGTGGGACAGTAGAGATCGGGCAAATCATTACATAAAAAAATTACGTTTGGTTTTTTACATTTGCAAATATGTTTGGCAACATTTTTGTAATCAGCGGGAAAAAGTACGTCGAAAAACACTACCATAATTTCTCGAGAAAATTATTACGCTTGGTTTTGCTCTTTTTTCGATTTTTTGAGCAGTTCTTTGAGATTGTCTCAAAAATTTTAGCCAATATGCAAATTTTTGCATCAGGTTCGGACTCAGCGGGAAAAAATACATCGAAATACACTACCGTAGGATCTGAAAAAAATTTTTATTTCTTTTTTCAGTTTTTTAATTTTTTTTTTTCAGTTTTTTGAGATTATCTCAAAACCGGGAGCCAATTTGAGTATTCTGGCTTCGGATTCGGACTCAGCGGGGAAAAATACATCGAAATACACTACCGTAGGATCTGAAAAAAATTTTTATTTCTTTTTTCAGTTTTTTAATTTTTTTTTTCAGTTTTTTGAGATTATCTCAAAAACGGGAGCCAATTTGAGTATTCTGGCTTCGGATTCGGATTCAGTGCGAAAAAATACGTCGGAATACACTAGTCTAATGTCTTGGACATGACACTTTTTTTTTTTGTGTGCCTGTGTAATTAATTCACTTTCAGCGTCGGATTCTTCTGTATTGATACCAATCAAACCATCAGCGCCAATATCGTTCGGGTTGGAACTCTCATCATTGCCGGCATTGCTATTATCCTCCAAGTCGAAATGCTCTTCCTCCTCATCAAGCTCGCGCAATATGTTTTGCACATGATCCTGAAGTTCTTCGACAAGCTGAAGTCAACTATAAAATACTATTTTGCATACATTTTATATGGTTACTACAAATGTAGTAAGCCGGCCGCAAGATGATGCTTTTTTCAAGTAGGGTCTAGAGGTCAGGCAAATAACAGTTCGAGTGTTTTTATACTCTTAATTGACTTTGATTTGATAATCAGGAAGCTACTAAAAAATTCGGGCATTGTTGTTTCGGAAATTTTTTTTTTATCTCACTTTTTTTCACAATTTACTACAAATGTAGTAAGCCGGGCACATGAAGGTTAAGAAAATGTAAAAAAAAAACCCCTTAAATAAAGTCAGCGTCAAAATAAAGTGAACATCACTGCTCTTGTGGTGCGAGTGGACGAGGCCAGTGTTGATGTCATGGGCTCACGGCACGGGAACCGTCTGAATCTCTTCTTTGGGACGGTCAGCTTCCATGTCTTTCCCAAATGATTGGCTCGGACGGTTCCTGTAGCTACCGTCCCTTGACGGTGACGCAAATTAACTTGCAGCATTCCAAAGCCGCTACTGCACTACTAAGTAGATGGCTTTCCCAGCTGCACAATTACCCCACATACAGCAGTGCAAGAGCCCTGGGTCTTTAGGGGCCGTCTCTGTGGCTTAAGTGCGCTGAAAGGGGCCACGTTATTATATGAGAGGAGTTCTAGTAGACCTAGGACCGGTCTTATAGTATCATCCCATCTCACTGTGACGGGTCTTGAGCAATTCTGTTGCCAAGATCTGGTAGCGGCTGAGGTGTGTTACAGAGGTAGACGCGGATGGTCGAAGTTTGTGATTGCATCTGCGTATTTTCCTTACGATGCTCCGGAAGGGCCACCACCCGGGAAGGCCACTAGTCTCGTGAGGTTCTGTGAGCGGCGCAGTCTGGGCGTCATCCTATGTTGCGATGCTAATACCCAGCATATTGTACAATCTGGGGCAGCAGCAAGTGCAATGGATGGGGCTCTCGACTATTCGAATTTATCGCGTCCTCCTGGCTAGACATACATTACAAGGGCTCACAGCCAACATTTGTAACAGCTAGAAGGCAGGAGGTGATTGATCTAACCCTATCAAACTCAAAACTTGGGTGGTCAATCAAGAACTGGAGAGTCCTTGCCGAAGATTCGTGCTCGGACCACAGGTACATTGAGTTTCAGTGTGGCGAGGAGGCACAAATGCCATTGCCCTCTAGAAACCCAAGAAAATCAGACTGGCAGAAGTTTAGGGAGGCGTCGTGGGACCTTGACGTTACGTCACTGCAAAACCTTGTTGCTAGGGTAGAGCTGGCCATCAACAGGAGGGACTATGCTATGGGTATCTTTTTAGACATAGAGGGGGCGTTTGATAATGCCACTTTTGACAGTATTACACATACTTCACATACAGTAGGCACGGCGTAGACCGGGTGCTAGTAAATTGGATTCATTCGATGCTGGCCCAAAGAATCGTTTCGGTGCGAGCAGAGGAAGATCTGCTGGTGTCATCTGGGGTTAATAGAGGCCGCCCCCAAGGCGGTGTGCTGTCTCCATTGCTCTGGTGCATGGTAATCGATCCTCTACTCACCACCTTAAACGATTCGGGAGTTTACGCACAAGCATATGCGGACGATGTTGCTTATTTGGTAACAGGCCCTTCGCTTATGAACATCTGCAGGAAAGTGCAGAAAACTCTGGATCGGATTGACACTTGATGCTGTGCGAATGGGGTATCGGCAAATCCCGCCAAGACTGGTATTATCCTCTTTACCAGAAGGAGGAAGCTTGATGGACTCGTTCTGCCTAAGCTAAAAGGAGTCACAATCCAGCTATCCAAGGAAATTAAATATCTTGGAGTAATCCTCGATAGTAAGTGAAACAAAGGCATCCAAAGCACTGACAACTTTCTGGCAGTGCAAAGGTGTCTCTGGGAAAACGTGGGGTCTCTCTCCTAGCAAGGTCCTATAGATCTACACTGCTATGATAAGGCCCATTATCACCTATGCATCAGTGGTCTGGATGAGTAGACCCTCTCTAGTGGGAGTCAGGAGGACCTTATCGAGACTACAACGCACTGGGGCCATCTGTTGCACCGGAGCTTTTCCGACTACTTCAGGCCCGGCATTAGATGCTCTGATTGGTTTGCCACCACTTGATGCTTTCATCCAAGGAGAGGCCTTGAAGGCCATCCGCAGACTGAAACACAGTGGGAACTGGTATGGCCCTTGTCCGGCATTGGAACACAGAGAAGGCATGGACATCGATCCATCGATTCTCTCCAACGCCCCTTGACTCCATGCCATCAAGAGTCGTACTTGAAAAGAGATACAGTGTAGTGCTACCAGAGGCTCAGTTGTGGGAAGACTCAGAAAATGAGCACGGCAAACACTGTTTTCGCATTTTTACGGATGGCTCCAGGACCGAGCATGGCTCCGGCTCTGAGGTCTACGTGGAATCCAGCTGGACAAAACTGCACTTTGCTCTTGGGATGCATGCATCTGTGTTTCAAGCGGAGGTGTATGCAGTTCAAGAAGCGATGAACTTTGTTGTGGAAAAACGATCGAGAGGCAGATCTATATGTATCTGCAGCGGCAGCCAAGCTGCGCTTATGGCCTTAGACAGCCCTCCAACCACATCAGGGGTAGTCTAGTCCTGTAAATCCAGACTGAACTATGTCGGTAGACATAATAGCCTGATGCTAACATGGGTCCCGGGACACGTGGGTATCGGGGGTAACGAGACCTCTGACTCCTTAGCTAAGATGGGTTCTGAGGCCAACTTCATTGGCCCAGAGCCCGTTTTGCCACTCCCTTTTGCGGCCATCACAGCCACGGTTAGCAAATGGGTAACTACCACCCACAAGCGAGCTTGGCAGGCTGAGAAAGGCTGCAGATGGACAAAACTGATGTTACCTGACATGTCCGATCGACTGTCGCAAACCCTTCTGTCATTAATCCATTAATGACAAAGTATGATATATCATACGCAAAAAGAGCTTTTTTCAAAAATTCACCAAAAACCCACTATTATATAAAAGATTTTTATATTTACAGGACGAGTGAGATAAAAGAGTAATTTGAATAGAAAGGCTTTTTAGTTGTCATTTAAACCTCTTTTGCCTACATTTTTCGCGCCAATTCATGTAGTATTTTTCGGAAAAGTAAATAATGCCACGCAGGTGAGTTTTATATCTTAAAAAAAACCAAGCAACAGTATTATATACATAACAACGTGCATTAACTCAAAATTGAAACCATGAGGCATCGAATACTTATAAAATGCAGTGAAAAATTTGCCCCAAAATGTGTTTTAGCTTTTTGTAAATCATTGCGTATGTTTTATCATACGTAAACGCTACCCCAGTTTGGCTTTACGGGCATTCATATATAGGGTTTTTTAATAGGTGCGCTTCAATAGGGCGAACGACGCAATATTTTTTATTTTTCGCTTGTCATTTGTAAACTTCATTAGTATACATTTCATCATGGAACGCTACACACTTGAGCAACGATTGCAAATCGTGCAAATTTTTTATGAAAATAATCGTTCTGTTGCTGCTACTTTAAGAGCATTACGGCCATTTTACGGTCCATTTAACAAGCCGTTCCGTTTTGGGGTTATGTGAAGTCATTGGTCTACAGTAACAAGCCGGCGACGATTTGTGAGCTCAGAGCCAATATTGAACGCGAAATTGCTGGAATTTCGGCCGATTTATGCAAAAGAGTGGTCGAAAATTGGGTTCGACGATTGGACTTCGTAAAACGTGCACGCGGTGGTCATGCAAAAGAAATCGAATTTCATACTTAAATGTATATGTTCAAACTCGATAATAAAGAAAAAGAAGTTAAAAAAGTCAAACCGTTTGTGTTTTATTCAAAAAAGTTCAAAAGTTGAAGCGCTCTTACTGAAAAACCTTTTATAATACCTTTTATAGACAAGGAACAACTGAGGAGATAATTGGATGGCACGAAGATCTCATTGAGGGCGATAATGCAGACATTATAGAGGACATCAGAAATGCAAATTCAATCGATGTGACTTTATTTCCACCTGAAGAACAAGAGTCATCCGATGCGATGATCTGTGATGATGCAGATGAGGACGATGAAGGTACACTGAAGACGATGAAGGCGACTTGGGCCGTGGGGTTCTAAAAAGGACATGCGAGATAAAAATTGCCAGTTCAGAAGTGGATAATGTACAATTTTTTAATAATGTGAGCAATTCAAATAGCCTTGCGGTCAGTGACTTCTACTCAAAGGAAAAAGAAAAAACCCACAATTCATCGAAAGGGGTCCAAAATAGAACTAGAAGCAAGAGAAGGCACTAAAAAAGCAATATGCGTTCACACTCCGGATATTATATGTAGAAGATATTTTGAATAACGATTTAAGTCCACTACAACTTTTAAAACTAATTTTTGATAACGATTTTATAAAATATATACAATCACAGATTATAAAATACGCTGTAAGCAAAGGAAATGAAGCGTTCATCCTAAATCTTGAGAAATTGTACACTTATCTAGGCATCCTTATACTAAGTGGGTACAACAAGGTGACCATTCTCAACCATAATTGATAAATTTATTAGTTGCATTTTTAAGTACCAGCTACGCGGATGTACTGAGAGACAGAAAGTGATGTGTACAACCATTTAGTGGTAGGTCCAATGGCGCGGAATAAATTCGAAAAAATACATCGGTACCTTCATTTCAATGATAATACACAAATTTATGTGAATAATAAAGCATTCAAAGTGCAGCCTATTCTAGCTCATTTAAATACAAAATTTAACCCTCGAGAACACGCGCTATGAGCATTTTGCTCAAGCAATTTTTCATTTCGCGAAATTTTTATGTTCCATGTAATTCTGGTACTAATTGTTGTGAGTACCTTCGCTAGTAGTTGTGCATCGTACTTTGACGAGCATTTCTTTCGATTAGTGCACGATCGGACGTGTAGGCAGACGGTTGATTTTTAAGAGCGGCATTTTGCTCATTGCGCGAGAAACAGTGTAAGTAGTTCTTGATTTATCTTTTTTGTTGAAAATAAAATAAAAATTTTGAATAGTGGCATAAACATTACCATGGATAATTATTTTACTTCAATACCTTTAGCAGATGAACTATACAAACAATATAGAAACGACCATTGTGGGTACAATAGGAAAAAATGAAAAGGAAATTCCACCTCAATTTATTTCAGCAAAAGGAAGGCCGCAACCACATACAATGACTGCATTTGCCGAAAACAAGGTTCTTGTCTCTTACGTTCCAGTGAAAAAAAGAAAAAAGTTGTACTTATGCTATCATCACTTCATGCCGATGGCCAAGCTAATGATGAAACATCTGAGAACAAACCAGAAGTAATAACCTTTTACAACCAGACGAAAGGGGGTGTAGACACTGTTGATCAAATGAAAGGCACATATTCAGTTTCCAGGATAACCTGCAGGTGGCCAATGCGCCTCTTTTTCACGCTTATTGACATTACTGGCATAAACGCACAAATAATTTACAAATCAAATTCATGCAATTTAACCCAGAGGAGGACGTTTCTAAAGGAAATTGCCCTGGAGCTAAGAAAGCTACATATTTCTAATCGGCAGGCCATAAAAACTTTACCTCGTGATTTAAGAAATACTATGGATCGCATTGTACCAGCAAAAGAACCTGAAAGCCAACACCTACAACCGGGCTTTTGCGAGCTTTGCCCCAGGAGTAAAAACAGACGTTCGAAAAAAGGCTGCACTTTATGTGGAAAACTACTTCGCACGGAACACGTTAAGTATATGTGCCCATCTTTCTTCGAAAGCAACGTAAATGTCAATCTTACCGAAGACTGATTTTTGTCTTTTATTTATTTATTTTGTTACAAGGAGTTTTTTTTGTTAATATACTAAAGTATGAATGTAAAATTTTTGGTTATGTCTTGATTGAATGAATCTATATAATTTTACAGTGTGAATTTCTTAAATAAACACATAATTGCCAAAAAAAGTGACTTGGTATTATAACTATGTTAAAAAGGAAATGTTTAAAAATCATAATCCATTAAAAAGTTACATTCTTACATGAAGTGAGCAAAATGCTCATGCGCGAGAATCCGTGCTATCATACGAGGCGCGTGTTCTCGAGGGTTAAAGAGCTTGGAAATCCATTTGAAACTTTATTTTCTGCAGACGAATCGATGGAGCCTTATTTTGGTAAGCATTTTTTCAAGCAGTTTATACGTGGAAAACCTATACGGTATGGGTACAAAATTCCACTTCAGAAGGGTACTTGTCGATTTGTACACCGGAAAACGCGTGGTTCGATCTAATGAGCATTTAGGTTTGTCTGTCACAAAGAATTTATGCTGTGGCATAGTTCCTGAAAACACCACTGTATTTCTAGATAACCATTTTAATAGTTTCAAATTATTGAAAGAGTTTGATTCTAAAAATATAACAGTAGTGGAAACAATTCGCTCGGATCGTATAGAAAATGGTCCTTTGACCAATATGTGTCGCTAGCGTTTGCTTTTATTTTGAAGATTAAATTTGTAACCATTTTTTTGTTAATAAACGTTTGGAAATGAGAAACAATTTTTAAAGGGATCTAATATTTTGGTTTGAAGTTACTCAAAAATTACGTTAATTTTTGATATTTTCTTTCCGACTCCCTTTTGTCTTTTCCTCCATATCTAGAAAAATATGGACCATTCCTGTTATGGAGAAAATGCAAAAGATTGTCAGCAAGAAAAATTAAAGTTACTTTGATTTACTTAAAACGTGCATTTGCACACTAAAATTCAATTTGCTATAAAACTGCATGCTATCAATTTTGTTTAAAGACTCGGAATAAAAAGTGTCAAATTTTTAATGTGCGCAAAATTTGAAACTGGGATTTTTGAGGAATTTTTTAAGAGAGTGAACTATGTTTTAATTACTTATTTTTATTATAAATAACCAATAGGGAAATTGTCAAAACGTTCCAATAAATCGCAGGGCCAAAGTTATTTAACGCTGCCGCCGTACCCAAATGTACGACTACCAATCAGAAGTGCCCTACTGCGTCTGTATCTCAATAAATAGTAAATGAGTTCCTAGCCCAAATATGCTTTTAATTCGTATAAAAAATAACAACAACAACAACAAAAAAATTCACACTTGAAAGACCTTTTACGTCCGCCCCTGAGTGTGCAGTATATTTACCCGCAGTTATGGCACACAAAAATATATTTTTGCTAGCAATTTACTATACCCAAATCATATGCGCCCGCAGGGTCATTTTTTTTACTGCATAAGTTAATAAAAACCCGGTTTAGCTTTGATATTCCGTTTTTCGTTCATTTATTTATTTTTGTATTTAGTGAGCGAACGCATCCCTAACATCGCCATTGTGGCTGTGTGGGTTAGCAGAGCCTTTTCGGCATTCTGTTGATTATTTTTCTACTTCAAGCTCGAGTTGTTGGCATTACTGTTTTATTTTATTTTGTTGCCAGGCGTCTCTTTTAATACTTTTTTGTGTATGTATTTACGCTGCAATAAAGGAGTATATCCTTTTGGGCTACCACATTTGCTGACCGCGCATGCATATGGCAAATATCCGCTGGCACTTTCAACATCATAACACTTTTACCACTCACCACTCACCAATCACCCAATCACCCAATCACCAAATTCTGTGCTCAACGCTGAATGTCCATTTTCATGTGTACACTGCAGGATTTGTATGAGCTTATTTTGGGGTTACTCACATTTTTATGCACTTTAGCGCTATTCAATACAAAACATTCCCAATATTCCATATTCAATATTCAGCATCAATATTTGAAATTCGGCTACGATATGCAATGAACTGTTGGCCGGTTGGACAGTTGGGCAGCTGGGTGGGTGCATTTAGCATTTATTTTTCGGTTATTGGATATCATTTGAAACGTGTTTACCACCATTTCCGCACAAACTCACATACACATATGTATGCACAGTAGGTGGAAAAAATAAGCTGCCATATTAGCCAAGGACTCAAAAATTTTTTTTTCGTGATTGTTGTAGTTTGAATATATTTTTTATTTAATATATTGGCTGTACAACTAATTAATTTCGTATTTTTTTTGTTAAAACCCCATTTATTTAACTATAAGAGTGAACAAATATTTTATTCAAAGTATTGTCCATCGGAAGCGGCAACTTTTTCCCATCCTTCAGGCAATTTATGGATTCCATCCCAAAACAACTTCTCAGCTTTTGCGCCGAGAAAGTCATCAAGCCACTTTTTTAAAACCTACAAAATTGGTAAACCGTATTCCAGAAACGTGATTCTGCATCGACCAAATCCAGTGGTAATTAGAAGGAGCTATGTCTGGGCTATAAAACGGGTGAGGTAGAATTTCCCATCTGGCATTTTCCAAATAGTTTTTGACCGGTACTGCAACATGTGGCCGAGCATTGTCATGATGGAAAATCAATTTCTCGTGTCTGGTCGCTCATTCTGACCGTTTTTCGGCTATTGCTTGCTTCAAACGTATCAATTGTTGACTGTATAGCTCTCCCGTGATCGTCTGGCCCGATTTTAACAGCTCATAGTACAGCGCACCCTTCTGATCCCACCAAATACAGAGCATTACCTTCAAACCATGAATATTCGGCTTTGGTGTCGAGTTGGCTGGTTGGTCTGGTTTCACATATGCCCTTTTACGCCTTGGGTTGTCGGAATGAATACACTTTTCATCACCAATGACATTACGATGCATAAACGATTTCTTATTGTGGCGATTAAGTAGCATTTCAGACATGCGAAATCGTCTCTCAACGTCGCTCGGCTTCAATTCGTGTGGCACCCAATTTCCTTGTTTGTGAATGTATCCGGCTGCTTTTAAATGTTTAGAAATGGCTTGTTGAGTGACTTCCAATGTTTCACCAAGTTGTTCTTGAGTTTGAGATGGATCTCGATCGAGTAATGCCTCCAATTCTTCGTCTTCAAACTTTTTTGATGGACCTGATCGCTCTTTGTCTTTTGTGTCAAAATCACCACTTTTAAATCGTGCAACCCACTGCTGACCTACTCTAACCTCTGGAGCATATTCAGGATAAGCTTCTGAGAGTAAACGATGTGCTTCTGTTGCACTTTTCTTTAAATTGAAGAATAAAAGCAAAACTCCACGCAAATGTTGTTTTTTTGGAACGTAATTTGACATTTTGACTGTAAAAAAAAAATTTGTGTTTACTGTTACATATCCAATTTACTTGATTTTTTGGCATAGAATAGCTGTCACTGTCAAAATATTGACTACATAAATAGATATGAGGTTAGTAACAAATACGAAATTAATTAGTTGTACACCCGATATAGTTTACTTAAGTGCATTCCGATCAAATTTTGTTCACTTCTGTTCTTAAATAGGCAGTTGGTGAAGCATAGCAGAGAAGATGTCTTGAGAAGAATGTTGCGGAAAAAAATCGTCAGCCAATTGTTTTTTTTTTAATTTTTTTGTTTTATATAAATTTATAAGTAACACAATCTTCACTTGTTACGATTTAATTAATTTTTCTGAATACTTACATTTGAATTCTTCGAGGTGGGTGTTTTACTTCTACTAAATCTATTTTATTTCTGCATTTCAGATGACCTCAGTGAACTGTAGGGATGGCCAATACAAAACCATTTTTTTCAAATCTCATTAATGCAGCAATTTGCTTCATAGCTCACAAACAGCGACTAAAAAGTCATGCCAACGGTGAAGCATCCAGCTTACTTCGCCTGAATTCTTCTCTAAGATGTTTAAAACGCACAACGGCAGCAGGCCTAATGGAGAGCGAATAGCGACTATATTGTTAAATGCTTCTTAAAAAAGCTAAATTATCAAATGAAAAGTGCCTATTAGTATCCTTTTATAAAGGGTGGTTATGTTTTAAGGGCCGGTGTTGATTTTGAATCAAGTACAATTGTTTTACAAAATTACTATCATTTTTCTTTATTATGATAATACTGATATGATTCAATTACGTGCAAAACAAAATATTGGCCAAATAGCCGCTGCAGCCTCGGCGGTACACCTCCATCCGATGGTACAAATTTTCGATGACGCTGAGGCATAATTGAGGTTCTATGCCGTTAATGTGCCGAATTATCTCATCCTTTAGGTCTTGAATTGTTACTGGCTTATCGACGTACACCTTTTCTTTCAAATAACTCCAAAGAAAGAAGTCCAGCGGTGTCAAATCACATGATTTTGGCGGCTCATTGACATCGCCGCGACGTGAGATTATTCGGTCATCAAATTTTTCGCGCAAAAAAGCCATTGTTTCGTTAGCTGTGTGACAAGTGGCACCATCCTGTTGAAACCACATATCGTCCACATCCATATCTTCCAATTCGGGCCATAAAAAGTTCGTTATCTCACGAAAGCGAACACTATTCACAGTAACTGCCTGATCGGCCTCATTTTGGAAAAAATACGGCCCAATGATGCCGCCGGCCCATAAACCGCGCCTGAATAACTTTAACGCGTTGTTCGATTGTGTATCTTTAAATGGATCAAATTGAATTAGTCTGAAATTGAAAAGTGTCAAATGAAATCCAGAAAAGAACTTGACGTTTAGGTGTGGTTTACATTCAACATCGGCCCTTGAAATTTAACCACCCTTTACTATCTTCATCTTCTCCAATATAGATATAATATGTATATTATTTTTCTTATACTCTCTCTGTGTCAACTGAATTTTCACACCTACTGTATATGCCATATGTACTTGTACATATTTTAGTGTCCACAGATATAACACCAGCTCAGTATGGATCAATTGTGATGTCAGTATGTATGTTTATGTGCTTATGCGTTTATGCGTATTGGGTAGTAATGCGAGAATCCGTAATAGCAGCGGTCAACAGTGTCTATGGATGTATGTATTTTTGTGTATGTGCATGTGTAGGTGTGGTAGATGCCAGTTGCTACTTTGTAATGCATTATAGAAAGTAAATAAAATTTTATGCGTTATAATTTCACAAAATTTCACAAATATGAAGTTGAAATGCGTGCGCTCCAATGCAGATAAATTCTCAAGGGATGTGGGATTAGCTTGACCGCATTTCAGTGATAGAGAATATGGAAAAAGACATTGTGTGCCATTTGAAAAGTGCGCGCAATAAAAGGTGTGTCCGGCAATTTGGATTGGAATGACATTCAAGAAGATTCATAAATTTTTAAGGTTTCGATATGAATGAAATTCAAGGGAAAAGTGAAGTTTCATACCAAATACACGGATGACAGGTGCATTTAAAAGAGCTTCAAGACTCAAAATTCTAATAGAAAACAATACGAGTATTATTGTTGCATTGATTTTGTTTTTATTATAATGTGGTAGATAATTTCATGACATTTACTGTAAGAAGCCAAAAGTAAGGATTTCGGCTCCTCTTCCTTTAGCGTATTTATAGCTGAAATTGTAGCCCTTAAGGGGTTATATAGAGGGGAAAGCTAATTATGGCGGCCACAAGCTGCGGTGGCAAAACTGATGGGACACTGAACCAAGTGGCAGATGGACGGCGAAACTTATTAGATAAATTGACAAATGGGTCCAAAGGAACTTCGGAGAAGTGAACTACTTCTTAACTCAGTTCCTCTTGGGCCACGCATACTTCCGGAGTTACCTATACCGTATGGGCAAAGTAACCGATTCCAAGTGCATATAGGTACAGCGAAGCACCGAGCGATGACGCTGAACACACGTTTTTTAGTTGTGACAGATGGCTCGCAGAAAGAAATGCTCTGAGGGAGCAGATTGGCGACATCGCACCGAGCAACATAATCAGCAAAATGCTCAAATGCGGGAACAACGGGAACGCGGTAAATAAATACATCGAGAACGTACTACGAAAAAAAGATTCACGTCGACACAGTGCAACAAAGCGAAGCCGCACAGATAGAGACACAAGAAGACGAGCCTATAGCATGAAAGCTGGCTACAAATATGGTGGACCCAGACGTGGGTGAATAGAATTGGTCCTTTATGAATGCCGTTGTGGGCCCTCCCAAAGTAATATAGAAAGCAGTTCCGGGAAGGGTGTCTCTCCAGAAGGAGAGGAGGGATCGTTTTAGTGGCCACAACACAAAAAAACACAACACAACAAAAAAAAAAAAAAAAAAAACGGGGTTACATACGTCCAGCAGCGCCAAATATGTGGTAAACGAAAAAGTGTTTACAGACGGGATAACAATGGAAATAAATATTTACAAATTTTGTACATTGTTTATTAGTACTTCAACTTATGCAGACAGGACCGGAAAAAGTAGTTTCAAGAAAAGCGAGTAGTAACACCCAGCTACCTTAAACGAAATCTCGTCGGGCAGTTACATTTTCTACCATAACTTTGTATCTATGGGGAAATTTTACAATCGACTTACACAGAAATACGCTTAAAGCTATAAAGAATAATAATCTGTAAAACAAAAATCGATTTTTTGAAAATTCTGGACGTATGTAACCAATTAAGGATCATGGTGGTGTAAAGTTCGAAAATTTATGGTATTGGGTTGGCAACTAAGTAATGGCGGATTTCATTCATAGATGGCTTCAGATGAACTTATAGTTTTGCAGACGTAGTACAAATGCAAAACACACTTTCTAGTTTAATAATTTGCCATTCAGCTGTCAATCAGTAAAAAAAGTGTTTTGATCGGACACGTAGTTTTCGTTTGGCGTTCGTTGAAAAATGAAAAATCAAAAAGAACATTTTCGTCATATTTTGGTTTTCTATTTTCGCAAAGGAAAAAGCGCATCGCAAGCTCATAAAAAGTTATGTGCTGTTTATGGTGACGAAGTCTTAAAAGAACGGCAGTATCAAAATTGGTTTGCCAAATTTCGTTCTGTGATTTTCCACTTAAAGACGAAAGACGTTCTGGTCGTCCAGTTGAAGTTGATGACGATCTAATCAAAGCAATAATCGATTCGGATCACAGTACAACACGTGAGACTGCAGAGAAGCTTCATGCATTGAAAATCACTTAAAACAACTTGGCTATGTTCAAAAACTCGATACATGGCTTTCCCACGAACTGAGAGAAACGCATTAACAGCAGCGATTTGCAGAAGAGACTTAATGAAAATGATCCATTTGTAAAACAGCTGATAACTGGCGATGAAAAGTGGGTTGTTTACAACAATATCAAGCGGAAAATATCGTGGAGCACGCCAAGTGAACCAACTCAACCAACATCAAAAGATTACAAAGGCATTGTCTGCTTTGAACTCTTTCCACCCAACCGAACGACCAATTCTGATGTCTACATTGAGCAACCAACGAAATAAAACAATGCAGTTGAAGATAAGCGGCCCGAATTGACAAATCGGAAAAGTATTGTGTTCCATCATGAAAATGTAAGGCCACACACATCTTTGGCCACTCGACAAAACTTATTGGAGCTTGGTTGGGATGTTTTGTCACATCCGGCATATAGTCCTGACCTTGCACCATCTGACTACTTTTTGTTTCGATCTTTACAAAACTCCTTGAATGGTAAACATTTCAATAATGATGATGATGTCAAATCGTACCTGTTTCATTTTTTGCTAAAAACCAGAAGTTTTATGAACGTGGGATTAGATGCTGCCTGAAAGATAGCAAAAGGTCATAGATTAAAATGGCCAAAATATTACAGAATAAAGTTATTTAGTTCCATGAAAAAATGGTCTTTGATTTTCTAAAAAAAAAACTGCAGTTACTTAGTTACCAACCCAATATTTACAGGAAAAGAATGAAAAACGATATTTAAATTTTTTAGGTTTTAGGAAAAGAAACATTTTTTTTAGTTTTAATAATTTTAAAAATGGCGCTGAAGTTGACTCTTTCGAGAAATTGCACCTGGACGGTTTTGTCCATTTTGGCTCTTCTATTTATCTGAAACACAAAAACCATAAAAATTATTATGACTGTAGCTATATTCCGCTACTAGAATAAAACAAAATTGGCCAAATGGCGCGGTTTTGAATTTGACATTCTAAAAAATTGTTCAGTTTTTCAATCAAAAAAATATGAAATAATTGAAATAATAATATGATTCTAGTACGGGCGATAGCCATTGATGTTGTGATCCACATATTACAATTTCAGACGATTCGGTTGAATAGTTTTTTCTTTTGTGACAACACCAGGCCGAAAAAGGTCGTTTTGAGATAATTCAGTTTAAAGTTTTGTGGGTATTTTCCATTGATGGCGTGAGGAATCTGACTCTACCTGCTAAAATGGCTGCAGAATTGAAAACACTGGGAATATCCTTCCAAAAATTTGATAGTATACTCTTAAAAGCCCACACTTTCGAAATATTGAAGAAACAAAAAAATTATTTTTTGAAAATTCTAAACCACCCTTAACATTTAACTACTGAGGTGAAATATTTGGACGTAGTTACTGAGGTGGGGGTAAATTTTACCCCTTTATAATCTATAAATAATTTTTGTGAACGAAAAATTTTTGTTAAACTATTTGTTTTTAATTGGAATACTAAAACATATTTTTAAATGAATAGAGTAATAAATTTATAGAAAACGAACTTTTAGTTTAACAAAACAAGGACTTTATTTCATAGTCACTTTTCTTAGAACTAAAAAAACAACACTAACATAACTTAAAAAAAAATGGAAGAAAAAATTCAAAACTAGATAAATGCACTTTTCACAGCCAAATTTATGACATTAGAATCACAAAACAAACAAAAATTATGTTAAAAAAAAAAAACTGCAGATCAATCTTTTTGGAGGATTTTTACTCATCAAATTCCTTATTTGCACACTTCACGCATACGCGTTTACTGCATCCCATACACATAGGCTTAATACAAAACAAACAAACATGTGGAGTCTTCCGCTTCAACCTACTAGGGCAAATATATCATAACTTTTTCGCAGTTGTGGCCGGCTCTACTAGAGGGGAAGCTACGGAGTCTGGTCCTAAGATGCTACTTATATTGTCTCGAATTAACCTGGGTAGTCGAGGATTATGCTGTCGCCTTTGCAAATGTGGCAAAATCAATTGCCGGCCTAGACTTTTCAAAAAGTCTGCCCTCAATTTATCATAAAACTCGGCACGAGATTGATATATAACGTAAGCATTTGCAGCACTTATATCCAGTAGTCTATAAAAAATTGCGAGTGACCAGCGTCGCATACGTCGAGTGGTTGAATATATGGAGCACTTCTTTTCAAGTTCATCAACTCCCCCTTTTGTGTTATTATAGTCTGCTATTATTGCCAGCTTTCTACTTTGGATATCGCCTTCTTCCCTGTGATGCATAGAAGATAACAAAAGAACAGCTTTGTTTTTGTGAGGCACATATGATAAAATGGTAACTTCTTTGGTAAAACCGTACAAACAAGATCCAATTGGTCTGTTTTTATTGGGCTGAAATTCGGGAGGTATTTCCCTTTTATTTTTTTTTAATGTACCCAAGTACGTAAGCTGTGTTTTTTTTAATTCTTCTATAACCTCCATTGAGGAAAACCAATTATCAGCAGTAATATTTCTGTTACTTCCTTCTATAATTTTAGTTAGCCTTAATACGGCTTGTGTTGGTACTGATAGCCTTTTTTCTTCAGTTGTGAGACCATTTCCGTCAGAATTTTTGCCATGGTATATATAAGCATTTGCAAGGTACTGTGTGCGAGCATCTGTTAACGCCATTATTTTGCAGGCTTTGCATTTGGCATATATATTTTAAATCTGCACCTACCGCGAAACGGCACTAACATTTCATCGATGCATCCATGGGTACCAATTGTATAATTTTTTCGGCAGTTTTCTATAAACTTATTGAACAGCTCTGAAATGGCAGCCAATGAATCCGTTAATAATCGTTCCTTTCTGTCTGTGGAGTCATCAAATCGTAAGCAGCTAAGGATGCATAGGAATCGTTCCTCCGACATTGTGGACCTGAAAATTTGTCTGCCTGTTCCATCTGTTGCAAATATAAGGCTAGTGTCTTCGTGATTCGATTTGAAAACGGACGAATATATCAAAACACCGAAAAATGCTCGCAACCCAATAATATCCAAACATTTCGCTTCACTTCTTTGAGACTTATCGAACTTAGCCTTTAGTTTGGTATTTGTGTGTTGAAGAATTAGGTTCTCTATATTTCTATCGAAAAATCTTGACCAAAACCCAATTATTCCATCTTCAAGGTTTTGCTGTAATGCTTTTGGCAAGCGCACGATGTTATGTAGTGGAGTTTTACTGCACCATGCTGGCTCTTTTGCTGACCACTTATACCCATTTTTTCCATAAAAATATTTGGTTACTCCTATTGACTCAATTGCGTCTTGTCCATCTCCATATTAATTAGCATTGTCAATTTCTTTAGCAACATCTTCCTCGGAAACATCACATTCACTTCCTTCTGCATCTTCAATGCTCATTATATCATCTGTATCACTATCTTGAATGCAAAAATCAGGATCAGCAATTTCATCATCAACGTCACTGATTTCGTCATCGTCTTCCAGCAATCTGGCTATCGCTAAGTCATTTAATTTGCTTGAATTTGACATAACCTAATAAAATAAGTTGCAATAAATCGTAGTCAAAATGATTCCACGAAAAACTAACGCTAAGCCTGAGAAGTGGTATTTTATTTTCTATTAAATACTTACGCTAAGTCTGATGTGGTGGTAAAATAATTACTATTGAAAAAATACGTAACCCCGGACGAGTGGTGATTTTGACACCAGCACTGGTATATCTCCGCTTATACAATACTCCCGACTGTAGAAACACAACTGAATAATAATCATAGGATGACGAGAAGATACCAAGAGAATGAAATTTATAGCGCTCAACTGCAGAGAGTGAGAGAGAAAACAAACTACGAGGTGTAAAATTTACCACCACCTCAGTAGTTAAAGGTTAATGTCTGGTTAGGCAGAAATGTTACTATCTTACCTATTCTGATAACCAAGCGGCGATTAAGTCCCTTGATGGGCTTGTCCGTAATACCATCATAGCTCGCAAATGTCGGGCGTCTCTTAACGAGATGGCGGAATCTTTCCGCATCTATTTGATATGGGTACGAATATGCCTAATGGCATACCAGGAAACTGTATGGCATACAAATAAACGAGAAAGGGCACTACCACTCGTCTCCCCCTTGGCACGGAGATTGTATACCCCTTGCAACCTTAGCGTGGAGCAACTAGCATTGCCACTTCATCCAACGCGAGATGGGTTGATAGTCTGGCATGTAATGCTACAAAAAGAATTTAGCCAAAAATAGAAGTTAGGCGCTCAAAGACGCTACTTAAGCGGTCAAGGAAAAACGTCTCTACGTTAGTTGCTTTGATCACAGGTTACTGCCTCCTAGGTTGACATGCTTAAACAATGAACATATAAGGCATTTATGACTATTGCAGAAGCTGCAACAATTAGGAGGAAGAAAAGTCTGACAGACAACTTCTCTGTTACTGTTCCGCATGGCATGCCACTGGGTTTAGATACTTTGGCTCATCATTCTTAAATGATGCTGATGACTTTAGGGACATAAAAGTCAGCCTGAAAAATGGGTTTGCACTTAAAACAAAATGGTTTAACGAGAAATAGTACTGTATACTAGTAAACTGGTACTGTGGTCTCGCACTGGTTCGGCAAGGGTCAAAATGAGTTGGTTATCACTTTCACCTACCTACCTACCAAAATGTTTCATTTGAATACTTGACTACTTTTTCCAATAAATCTGGCCGTATGACGTCAATGGTGGCTTGAATATTGCAATAAATCGATTTTTAAGTATGTAAGGTGCACCGTCTTGTTGGAACTAAATTTCATCAAAACATTTCGGTTTGAAAAAAAATGCGTTCAAAATGGCTCGCTAGTGCTTCACATTCCCCGTAATAGCAGCTCCTTTTTTATTTCGAAAGAAATAATTGCCGTTGATGCCGCCTGTGCTCTGTGAACTCCGGGAACAGAATTTCTATAGTTTTCTGTTCAAAGTTAATTTCCACAGTTGGAAGCGTTGCTCTGGCGTTAAACGATTCGTGATGACTTGCCAAACCTTACTGTCCAGAAATGTCAACACAGTTTGCCATGCTCAGCTGTCAAACGATAGTCATCGATGTCGATAGTTCTTCTGCACCCAAAATATTCCTTCTCTATCGATAATATGCCAAAATATTTTGTTATTTATAGCAATAACAGCATAAATTGAATCTATGTTTTTCTTTAATTACTTTTTCCTCTTACATACATGAGTATATGAACGTTATCTATATGAAGTGCAACCCCACAGCTGTGAAGTATATTATTTAACATATAATTTTACACGGCGTATGAGTAACCTTCAACTTAAATGTGCTCGTGGATGTCTCAGTCGATATAAATATATTAAAATTCATTGCACGTACTCGCGATACATATTTTGGCATAAAAAACTTACTGCTGCAAGCCTATATATGTATGTATAAATCGGCACACTGTTGCGAAAGGTACTGCTGTTGCATGCAACGAATGAAGTGGCAGCCTGAAGTGCCAGTGCTACGAAGTGCCTACTCATACTGCAATTAACCTGAACGAAAATGAGTGCTACGAAAGCGATTGCGATAGTATTTCACTGATTGCAGATTGCAGATTGTGAATTGTCGACTGCAGACTGCAGAAGATGGCAATCGAGTGAGTATACCAACGCAACTGTTGTGGAAATATGAGGCAAGAAATAAGTATTGATGTGGCTAAACGGATGTGTGCATGCTTATAAATGCAATGTGTTTGTATGTAGATACCCAACAAAAAAATAAAAAGCTAGTGAAATAAAGGGCTGGTTCAGAATCAGTAGGAGTTGGTAAATTATGAAGCTTTGGTAAATTTGAACCTCTGCTCTTAAGAGTAAAAAAGGTAGAACATTTTATGTAGGTAGGGTTAGGTTAGGTTGACCTGACTGGCTGCAAGGTATCACATAGAGTTGGTGTTACCAGACGGAGCTAGACCTTTCCTTGTAGTAGAAATCTTGTAATACGTCTGCATCTTTTGCGAATCTAAGTAAACACTGAAGCTCATACCCCGGGAGGCATTCTAATTTCTCATATTGTAAAGCTCCTAAGCATTTTAATCTAGTTCTAGCTAAAGTAGAGCAAGAACATGGAAGGTGTTCTAGCGTTTTCCTCTCTTCCAGTTCATTGCAAAAACGGTAGGTTATTATGTCACATTTGAACTTCTGATAAAACTTAGGTTATACTGCGTAACAAAAAAAATTTCTTTTAAAACTTTTCTCACATTTTCTCTTCATTACTTATTTGGCCTGAAGTTATAGGTTTACTTTTTTTACCTAACTTCTTCTCCCAGTGGAGCACTTACTTATCTGCACGAATACTCGTTGTCGCTCAGTTCGCTATCGCCAGTTCATTGCCAGGTTTTGGCAGGGGCACCTGGCCGACGGAATCCTTGATGACTTCTTCTCGTACTTGTTTTGCAATATAGTTATTCCCTTTGCGAAGTGTTTGTCACTTCCACTTCCTGCTTTCAGCGCGTGCATAAATTTGATCAGCTCAATGCTCGTGCTCTTCGTTTGAAAAATCTGCCTCAAGTACTTGTATATGTACAAAAACTAGGATCTTATGATAAACAAATTTTGAATATTTTCAGGCTTCGAAACCATTATATAGCACTGACTTCGCGTTAGAGTTGATTTTCTTTGAATTTTGCGTTTTTGCTTAAATTCTCTAAATTAATCTGCAGGTCACTCAATTTTTAACTTATTAGACACACATCATCTGCATCCTTCATGTCCTCCACCATTGATTGTGGGTCTGAAAGGATGCGGCATCGGTAGTTAATGTACACTGCCTTAAGTCCTAATTTTCAAAAAGTTTGATTTTTTTTGCATTTTCTTAAAGAATAATATCTTTAAATAATGAAAATTTGCCGACCAATACTTTTCGAGTTATTCAAGAATTAAGAAAGGGCGCTCCGGAGTCGATAGCAAAACTCTAAATGAGTTTTTCTCAAAACTATGTTTCTTGAACTGGTGATCACTGATTTTGAATAAAATGTATACTGCTTTTGAAAAACATACAAAACTCGTGCCTGATCGAAGGATTTTTTTCCAAAAATTTCGATTTTTTTTAAACAATTAATTGTCGGTTTTTTCTCGAAAATCTGACAAATATTTCCTGAGGCCACCACATTATTAATTTTGAGAAACAAAAACAAGGTTCGATCAGGCACAAAATCATCTCTTAATAAAACTAACTAAACTCATTGCTCTGCTCCAAAATTATTCTCACGGTTTTGCTGGTTTGCTGACTTCAAACGTGGTCGTAGAGGTACCGATGATGCACAACGCAGTGGACGTCCAAATGAGGCGATGTCACCAGAAAATCCAAAAAATCGTTTTGAATGATCAAAAAGTGAAGCTTCGTGGGTTAGCTGACATCGCAAAGATATCAAAGGGGTGCCTTGGCTTCATGTTGCAGAACCATTTCACTATCCTTTCTTTGTGGGTGTCGTATTTGTTCACTGTTGACCAAAAACAAGAACGTTTTGATGATTCTGAGCAGTGGCAGAAGTACATGAGTTGAACTTTGATTTGCGCCCACATGCCCATATTCGCCAGATTTGGCTTCCAGCGACTACTTGCGGTTCGCAGATCCAAAAAACTGCTCCCAGCTACTACTGGCTGTTCGTTGACCTAAAAAACTGCTCACCGGTAGAAATGTTCGCTAGAATGCAAAAGGTTGTCGCTGAAATTGAGACCTATTTCGAGGAAAAAGATAAATCGTTCTACAAAAGTGGTACTGAAATGTTAGAGCACTTCCAGCGTCGCGATTGCGTTGCTCTTAGTGGAAATTAAGTTGACAAATAAAGCTAATTTTCAACAAAGAAAAAAACGTATATTCATTGTTACACCCGAGCTTGCCCGTGTGTTAGGCTTAGGTTAGGTTAAGTTTGGCAGCCGCATTGCACATAGAGACAGCGATGCCAGTTAGACCACGAAATGGATCCATTGTGAGCCGCAGGGGCTGCGCTGCATTTCCCTTTCCATATTGAATCATCCTGAGCTTTTGACAAAGTGTAAAAAGTGGTTGATACCTAAAGTGTATAGATTATCTATATTCCTTAAGACATAGGTTCTTAAATATCGGTTCCTGCCTCTGGCAATAGCTGGGCATGTGCAAAAAAGATGTTGAATTGTTTCCAACTCCTCCTCATTCCTGCAGCTAAGACAGAAATCATGCATGTAAATACCGAATCTCTTTGCATGATTTCCTATGAGACAATGTCCTGTGAGGGCCCCTACTAAGGTCCTAGTTTGAAGTATGCTCAATTTTCTTATAATCTTGGACAGGCATAGATTTAGCCTTGGCCTTGTTTGCCTAGAAATTTAACAGGTATTGACACTAATCCATCATTCATTTACAGAACTGATTAGTGCGTCCTTAATAAGAAGTTAACAAGTTGCGAGAGGTACCTCCATAAAATTACTTATGTTTGGCATACAGGTATCTGTTCTTGCAAGTTGGTCAGCCCTACAGTACGCTGGTATATCTCTGCGGCCTGGAACCCAGCATAAGATAATACGATATTTTTTGGCCGTCTTATTTAGAGATTGGCGGCAATGTAAGACACTCCTTGATGTTGCTTGGAAAGCATCCAGGGCGCGTAGGGCAGCTTGGCTGTCTGATGGAATGCAGATATCCGTTGATGATATTCTGTTTATCTCTAACAGGCTTCTCATTTTAAGGCTTCATGAATAGTGATCCGGTAGTTTAAAGGTTTCACTAATAGAAAGCTCATCGCAAAAAACCCTGATCCTACACCGGTGTCCATTTTAGATCCGTCCGTGTAGATCTTAACGGGCTTGTTGGGTGTTGGATCTTCTTCTTCAAACCATTCCAGCCTAGAAAGGATTTTCATTAGGAAATTCCTTACGAAGCAAAGAATGGGAGGGTGATAATCACAGTCACTGGGTATACCCGTATAGGAGTCTAAGCCCCCGTTTCCACCAAAAGCAAACACCGTGTTTGCAGGAGTTGTGTTTAGGAGAACTGTCAACTGTTTCCACCGAAATGTGTTTGCAAAGTGTATGGTCTTTGGTATGGTAAACAGATTTATGATACAATATTTTGCGGCGACAGCACAGGGCGATAGCCCAGCGGCTAGCAATGTGGGCTTCCGATCCGAAATCCTTGGTTCGAATCACAAAAAATTTTTTTTTTTTTATACATTTATTTCATTTTGTTTTATGATATGTTTATGAGCAGATTTTTTTCATGGCAGAAATACACTCGGAGGTTTGCCATTGCCTGCCGAGGGGCGACCGCTATTAGAAAAATGTTTTTATTAATTTTGCTTTCACCGAGATTCGAACCAACGACCTCTCTGTGAATTCCGAATGGTGATCACGCACCAACCCACTCGGCTACGGCGGCCGTCAATCAAATGTCGTATTGACAAATTGCAATCATTGTTGCCATATTTCGATAAGAATGCAATAATAAATGAGGAAAATGAGCAACATTGCCACCACTTAATAATTAAATTAGACGCAAACCCAACAAAACACGCTTTGATTAGACGCAAACCCAACAAAACACGCTTTGAAAAGTGGGTTTAGGTATGGAGTTGTGTTTTAATTTTGTATGGGATTTGACAGGAGTTTTGTTTCGTGTTTGCGCTAAGAACACGATAGCGGCAGAGAACACGATAGCGGCTGCGGTGGAAACTTAGTATAAGATGGTTGAATGTCCATGTGGTGACAGTTTTCCATTGTGAGCTCGCTTTGAGCCTTAAAGAGATTTAGGTGTGGCAGATGTAATATGAATATGAAGATATGAAAGCCACGGATGGCGTGCTTTTCATGACGTCACATATTGCTAATTCCGCTGATCTCTGGCTCTTCTTCAATAAATTATAATAGGTTTTTTTCTGCATAGGCTTAGTTAAGTAAAAGAAAACTGCATACTTCTAATTTTGTATGGACTTTTTATGTAATTTAAATAAATTTGTATGAGTTCTTATATAATTTTACTTTGTTGTACATTTTTTTCATTTTGAATAGCTTTTCTAATGACTATTTTGAGCTAAGATTGTAGGAACATTTTCCACTTTGAATTTCGTTTTCAACGAGCTGCCAATTAAGAAAATTTGCCTAGGCCTGTGAAGATATTTGACCTTTTGTTTCATCATTTAAGAAAAAATAAATGTGCCAGACATATACTTGAAGAAATGCACAGGAAAATGGGGAATGCTAACGCTAAATTTTTTCTTATGAAATAGGAAAAGTCCAGATTTTGTAGATTTATTCAAAATTCTAAGTATGCAGTTTTCCCTACCAGTTTGATGTGTATCTCGAATAGTGCATATTTTAACTCACTCAAAGTATAATAAAATTTAAAAATATAAACAGAAGTAGGTCTAATAAAGACTGAAAATTGTCTTTGTCTCTCGCAAGTATCAAATCTGTCGGACAGCTGGAACGCGGTAGAGACACAAGAAGACGAGCCTATAGCATGAAGCTGGCTACAAATATGGTAGACCCAGACGTGGGTGATTAGAATTGGTCCTTTATGGATGCCATTCTGACCCCTCCCGAAGTAATATGAAAGCAGTTCCGGGAAGGGTGTCTCCCCAGAAGGAGAGGAGGGATTGTTTTAGTGGTCACATCACACGACGCAGTAGACAACGGTCACTGTAAGCGCGATGTCATTTCAGCCCTACTTCACCCACCAAAAAAAAAAAGAGGTTGTCTGTAAAGTCGGTTTACTGACGATAGTTTAACGTGACAACGTCATAAGAATATACTGATGTAATGGTTGCAATTTTCAAAACAAAATTTTAATTTTATTTGTTTGACAGATATTTTGTATGGATATAGAGAAGGAGGTAAATGGAATCGCAATGGAATTGGTCAAGTTACATTTACACAAACGTGAAAAATGACGAAACATTTATCAAATTCATGAAAGATATGTTCAATTTCGATTGTGCATCAGACGTTAATAAGTCAACAACACTAAGAGGCAACGTCATCGATTTGTCTTTTTCAAGACACATTACACTCGAAACACCCCCTTTCATTTCCTACTTTTCCTATCATCTCCTATTCTTAACAGAGAAATGGTTCAGTACAATGCACACAGGAAGAAGGCATATGCGCATATACATACATATACATACATATATATGCTCACTCAAGTAGGAGAAAGCCAGATGTCGAACGTTGCCGAACGCGGGGACCGATTGTGCTCTTTGTCGTTCGTTCCGCGCTCTCGCTTACAGTTCAAGCACATTAGCTTACATTTGCTTGCGTACGGAATAGATTCGTATATTTGATATGTCCATATGATTTGTATGCATCTTTACATATAGATTTGTTCTTTTTGAAAATTGCGCGGAATTGTATATGTATATGCTTGTTTATATACATATATTAGTATACAACATATCTTATAAGGTATGTGGTAAATATTACCAAACATTTTTTCCTTCATATATAATAAAAAAATTAATAATAATAACATTAAAACAACAGGTATTATTAACAAACTTGGTTTTATTTTAAATTCTTCAAGTAAATCAAATTAATAATAATCAATAAGAAGGCATATGCAAATACAAATACGTGAATTTATATATGAACATACGCGCATATACATACATATATACGCTCACTTAAGTAGGAGAGAGCAAGATGTCGAACGTTGCCGTTCGTTTGCTTTGTTTGCAAGCAATGAGCAAGGTAACGACAAATGAGCAAGGTAACGACACATTTTTTCGTGCGTGCAGCCGGCTAAATCGAATTATAAGACATTATCACGTCAAAATAAACAAAAAAAAATATGTTACCATCTGAAAAGTACGCCAAATCACTACCCTATCGATTATTGCAGCATCAGTAGACGCGCGAGCTGCTAAACCATATTATTGTAATTCTTACCGATGCAATTTCCTGAGTTTAAAATGGTTCAGAAGTACTGAAAAGGTGATGGATAGCGTGTTGGATCCCATATCTTGAATTTAACACCACAGAACTGCCAGCTATAGAAAGGAGATGCAGTGGAGGAAGATACTTGCAAATCTTTTGGAGAACAGCGCCAAGTAAAATTCCACATCCGCTTATATGGCAAAAACAAGGAAAGCATTCTAATCAGAGTGCAAAGTTCACCAAAAGCGAACAAGTGCAGTAGTGGGCACTTCCCTGCTGAGTATTTGAGTTTCAAACACTTCCGAGTAATAGCGACTGGACCGTTAAGTGGAAATGTGAGTTGGTTATTTGCTATTATTTCAAAGCTTCCAGCTTCCATATCAACTTTTCGAAGGTGAAATATTGAAATTTATATTAATAACAAAATATTATACTTGGGAATCTCCGAGAGCAATGTTGGTATCAAAAACTTTCCTTTCTCTTTTCTTGAAATACCCATGAAATTTAAATTGTTACTCAAAAGTCCAACATGAAGCTCGGCCCTAAACCTTCAACACTGCATACGCCAGTCCATAATTAGTATTATTAAGCAAAGTCATGTGCACAGAGCTGCATGCCTCTTCATTGAGATTATTTTGAAGTGTGCCTTATCCTTGCTTAACTCTGCTTCAACTCCTTTGTCTGTCTCCCTATCAATTTTATTCACAACAGTGTGCTTGAATTTACTTACCAGTTGGAAAATTGCACATTATTGCCATTTTTCTTTCACTTCGTTTAAAGATAGTGGCAATACTGGTATTTCTCGTATGTTGGTGGAGCGGCCATTGTTGTTGTGTTGTATTGAAATGTATTGGTCCACTGTTTTGGCTTTGATTAAACGTAATGCGAAAAGGATTAAAGCCGAAGCAAAGAACTTTTGCTAGAGGAAAATAAGAATTTAATGCGTTTGTAATACAAAAAGTCTTTCTTGCAAGAGGCTGCAATTATTCGCAAGAATTTTTTGTAAAGCAAGCAACATATTGCCCGGCTGCTTAACTTTGGGCTGAAGGCCAAAACGGAGGAAGTGTCATTACGATTTTCGATGAAATCATCTCGTAACTGGATCACCATCTGAAACTTACGCTTAAATTGCGATATTGTCGCGTTCAATGTACTGGACTTGATGAATTTTTAATACAGAAGTTGGATTTTTCTAACAACTCTAAGTTGAGCGATTGTACGGCGCCTTGGCAGAAGAGTGCGTTTAAGATCAAAATTCAGTGAGGAAACTTAGAATATCTACAAAAATTAGTTACAGTTTCGAGGAAAATTTCCAAGTTTTCATGTGAGCATAATTAAAAAGGTCAAAAATTAAGAAAAAAAGTCAAAAATTAAAAAAAAATGTCAAAAATTAAGAAATAAAAAAAAATTAAGAATAAAAAATTTAATGAGTTTCGGTCTAAGTAAGAACTAAATAAATGTTTTGAATAAGATTTTTTCCGAACTTTCCAAAAAAAGAATTTATAAAAAGATTCGAACAAGATTTTTTTGAAAAATTAAAAAATTAAAACTAATTCAAAATTAAAATTTCAACATTTTTTTACTTCCTTCATTTTGCTCAAATGAAAAAAAAAATAAAAACTAAATTTTAAACATTTTTTTAGTAGCTTAATTTTTGACCTTATTGTGTTCAAATGAAAAAAATTAAAAAATTAAAATTAAAAAAAAAACTTTAATTAAAAAATTTAAAGCTGAAAACTAAACATTTTTTTATTTTCGTAATTTTAAATTTTATTATGCTCAAATAAAAACTCAAAAATAAAATAATTTTTTGAAATAAAACTTGTTCGAATCTTTTTATAATTGTTTTTTTGTTTTTGGAAAGTTCAGAAAAAATCTTTTTTAAAACATGTATTTAGTTTTCTCTTAGACCGATAGTTATTTGATCAACAATTCAAAGATAAAAAATGTGCACAAAAAAGTCAGCATTTCTAACCCTTATATCGGAACAACCAGTCAATATTTCGGCTACGGTGCACAGTGGGGCCGCTTGGGAATTTAGCGGAACTTTTTTAATTTTAAGGTCATAGATCAAGAAATATCAAAACAAATGATTGTTCCTATATGGATTTGAGATGCTGAATTCGAAAAAGTTATCCATTTTTTAGGTATGCGAGCCGGGTTTCTAACGAAGCCGTGTTTGAACCACAACGAAAATTGTACGGGATTTAGTCCAAAGCCCATACAGAACCGTTCGTATTGTGATATTATTGAGACATTTATACGTAAACTCTACTAGTAAACCCAACTCTGATATTAATTGTTTTTTTTTGTTTTTTTTTGCAGCGACTTCTTTTTTTCTTCAACACTTTTCGTTGCTAATTCTCCTCTAGCTTGCCAAGTTCTTATATCTAATTTATACGCAATACGAATGCAACATTCGAAAAATCTGATTAGAGCATGTAGAGGGGACTAGGCCTTTCCCATAACATCGTTTTTCGTTTGCAAACAGTGCTCAATGTTGTTCATTTCTTTCGAAGTTGCTTCGCAAGTGTAACAATTCGAATCGGGTGACAATACCCCGTAGATGAAGGCCTCTGGTTTTTCCATATTGAGACATTATTATGCTCCGTGTGTCTCTTAACTTCTAAAGGTGCCATTTCCAGTAGCACAGCAAACTATTTTCGTCTTCGTTCGAAGAGCGAGAACTATGAAGTTCTGATTTTGATATGCGATATATCGTAAAATCAAGAAAATCGTGAAGTTCAATTTCGCAGAGGTTCTCTGCAATCTTTACCGACGAAATACGGGGTAGCACTCTCGTTTTATTTGCTGAATCGATTTATAGGATTGGATAAATACTAACATTTCTCATTTTGGCACTTTTCCGCAGAATTTTATATTGGTGTTTTGTTAACTTTCGAACTGTCGAAGACCCGGCAGAGATAATGAAGCTCATTCGGGTCTGCAATCCGGATATCCCAACGCAGGAGTGGAGGTATGTTAAAAAACTAACCAACTAGAACAGCGTGGAAGAATCGAAAGAACATAAGCCCGCCACCATGCAGGCTCTCCTGCTCCTCACAGAAAACTCAATTGAACCGTTAGCGAAATGCGATGGGCAATTGAGATACGGTTTTGTAAAGGTGAAGCTTCACATCTATAAAACCGACACGGAAGCAATAGAGTTCCTCACCACGAAGGAAAGTGCAAAGCCCATGAGCGAACTAGAGCCCATGAGCGAAACAGAGCCAATGAGCGAAGACGATCATCCCACCGAAGAAGAATACGCCTCTTCAGGCTCAGAAATGGGCTTAGGGAGGTTGTACTTCGAACGGGAGGGTAAGTATTTCATACAATAGCGTAAGTATTCCGAAAGGGAACTTTTATGCGAAAACAAAGAAGACCCAGACATAACGCTAACAGCTGATGCATCTTCTGCAGATAAACCTACACCACTGTAAGGAAGCCTGCCTTGCCCTCCTGGATCGTCTGGCAGAAGATCAGCCGGATGTAGTCCTCATCCAGGAACCCTGGGTACAGAATGGCGAAATCTGCGGTTTGAGGACATCAGGTTACAAAGTATATAAGACCAATTGTGAAGGTACTAAAAGAGCATGCATAATTGCAAAAACATATCTTAATATATTTATGATTCAAAATTTCAGTAACGCACATACTACGACGGTTAGCTGGGAAGTGAGCGGAAGCAACATCTGGCTAACCTCGTTCTATTTTGCCGGAGACGACACTGGTCCACTGCCGTCGCCGCTAATAAGAAGCCTTGTGGAAGACTGCAAAGCACACAACCGCGAACTAGTCCTAGGAGGTGAAGCCAATGCCCACCATACCGTATGGGGGAGCTCGGATACAAACGAACGTGGTGAGTCTCTCTTTAATTATATTATATGTAGTAAGCTTTTAGTGTGTAACAAAGGCAGCGAACAAACATTTATTACACGCAATAGACAAAAAGTTCTTGATATTACGCTAGCATATCACACCCTCTACGGAGAGATGACGCAGTGGAGGGTTCTGAATGAACACTCTTACTCCGATCATCGCTATATAGAAATAAAATTTGGGGGAAACAGCTCACGGGCCCCGCCCGCCAGCAGGATCTTGAAAAATACCAACTGGCATATATATAAACGGGAACTTAAGGAAAGACTTCCAAATTCCCGAAATATTACTATTGAAGACAGAGAATCACTGAACGAACACGTACAAATCCTGACGGAGGTTTGTAGAACTGCGCTAAATAAGGCTTGCCCTGTAATTAAGTATAAGGGGAAGAAAAAGCCGCCCTGGTGGTCAGAAGACCTGACTACATTAAGAAACGACAGCAGAAGACAGTTTAATAGAGCGAAAGCGACCCGAGAGAGTTAAGACTGGGACTGCTATTACAGTAAGCTAAAAATTTACAAAAAAGAAGTTAGGAAAGCGAAAAGGTCTGGTTGGAGAACGTTCTGTGGAGAAATCGAAGGAACCACAGAGGCTTCCAGACTGCGTAATAACCTTTCAAAAAAACACTATTCCTCCAGATACCTCTAAAAACCGGATAGGAGTTGGACTATTTCGAGTGACGAAACTCTGAAGTTGCTAGTGGACACACACTTTCCCAGCAACGAATCATCTAACGTATTAATCAACAATAGTACAGAAAGACCAAACTCTGACATTGAAGAAATAATCACTGAATCTAGGATAACTTGGGCAGTGATCTCATTCAAACCATTTAAATCACCGGGTCCAGATGGATTATTCCCGGCCCAAATACAACATTCACTCAATTACATCATGGAGTGGTTAATGACCATATTTAATGCTGCTCTGAAGTGTCACATCAGTATGGAAAGAGGTAAAAGTTGTCCTTATTCCTAAAGCGGGAAAAAGTTCACACACAACCCATAAGAATTTCAGGCCAATCAGCCTATCCTCCTTTTTGCTAAAAACATTAGAAAGAATTTTAGAAGAGCATATTAGGGCTAACATCAGCCCTAATAAGCTTAGTATCTCACAACATGGGTAATGTAAAGGGAAATCTACTGAAACAGCACTTAACTCACTTGTTACAGAAATCGAGAAGTCAATGTATAATAAAGAATTCACACTGGTAGCCTTCCTTGATGTCGAGGGCGCGTTCAACAACATCATACCGGATACCACAATAAAGGCACTGACGGATTTTTGGATATCTGGCGCTCTGGTTGAGTTCATCAAAAACATGCTCTTGAGCAGATTTGTCATCGCAACCCTAGGGGCCTCAGAGATCAAGAAAGAAGTTAGCAGAGGAACACCTCAAGGCGGTGTGCTGTCCCCTCTCCTATGGGTGCTGGCATTAAATTCCTTGCTAAAGAGCCTAGAGGAGAGAGGACAACACGTCGTAGCATATGCGGACGATGTTGCAATGGTAGTAAGGGGGAAATTCCCCAATACACTCATAGAAGTCATGCAAGATTTACTAAACATGGTTGAAAACTAGTCAACAGCAAATGGGCTAAGCGTCAACCCCAATAAAACTGAACTATTTACCAGGAAACACAAAATTTCAAATATAGCTCCCCCGACTCTAGGTGGAAGGGCACTGTCATTTAGTGATGAGGCCCGCTACTTAGGTCTAATACTAGACCGAAAATTAACTTGGAAGGCAAATGTCGAAGATAGAGTAAAAAAGGCGACAATAGCACTATACTCTTGTAAACAGCTGATAGGACTAAGTTGGGGTCTCTCCCTATCTATCGTATACTGGCTTTACACAGCAATTGTCACACCAATCCTAACATACGGCATATTAGTATGGTGGCCTGCTCTAGATAAATTGTACATTAAAAGAACCATGGCACACGTACAAAGAATGACCAGTATTTGCATCTGCGGGGCCCTCATAACCACACCCACAGATGCACTAAATATTATGCTTAACATTTTACCAATAGAGCAGTACGGTAAGCAAACAGCTGCCAAAGCAACTCTCAGACTAAGAGAAATCGGCCTACTCAGAACATACCAAAGAGAGCACTCCTCAATTTTGGAACAATTCCCCTGCATTCCCAGCACAACGGATTTCTGTAGGACCAAGGACATCAATTTTAATAAATCCTTTGTCACAGTATTTCCTTCCAAAGAGGAATGGGATAACGGGCTTATTGTTAAGAAAAATGGCTTAAACATCTACACAGATGGCTCAAAACTGGACAACAAAGTAGGTGGAGGGGTCTACTCCGATAAACTCGGAGTATGCCAATCATTTCGCTTACCTGATCATTACAGTGTATTTCAGGCGGAAGTCACTGCCATAAAAGAGGGACTTACAGAAATAAAAACGAGAGTATTATCAACAAATGTAGTCTTCATTTCCTCGGACAGTCAAGCAGCAATAAAAGCGCTTGAATCAAAAACGTACTCGTCAAAAACAGTTCTAGAATGTTTTAAACTGCTAAAAGACGTATCTAAGTGCTACAAGGTGCACCTTATCTGGGTACCAGGCCACAGGAATATTGCGGGAAACTGCAAGGCGGATGAACTTGCACAAACCGGTACAACGCTTGATCTCGAACCGGCCCATGCCCATAGCCACTTGTAAATTATTTATAGACAGGGCAATCATCAAAAAGGTAAATACAAGCTGGCAAAACCTCACAACATGCGAACTAAGCAGACAGACATGGCCGAACTGGAACAGCGGTCGATCGAAGATCTTGCTAAGAATCAACAGAGAATCTATAAGAAAAATGATAGGTGTATTAACTGGTCATTGTTTAATAGGCAGCCACGCTAGAAGGTTAGGACTCCCTTACTTCGATTTCTGTAGAAGCTGTCTTAATACAGAAGAAGAGGAAACAGTCAGACACCTTTTACGTGAGTGTGAAAGCCTAGCTATGAGAAGGCTCCGCACTCTTGATACAGCATTTCTAACCGATGTAGCGGGCATAGCCTATCTAAAACTAACGAAGCTCTGCTCGTTTATTAAAGCTACCGGATGGTTTGAAAAGGAACACGTAGAGTAAGGATAAGCTCCAGTGGTATCACAATGGACCTGCGAAAGGTCTAAGTGTGTTTCTATGACAACCACCCTACCTACCTACCTACCTATGTTAACTTTAAATCACTTATTAAAGCTAATTCCTCTTCAGGCGTGAATTGTGGGGGTTGGGCTGATTGTGTGGATTCTGTTGGACATATCATTAATTTAACCGATTTCGGAGAAATATTTATGACTTTTCTAATAACTTAGATTGTGAACGTTCACCTTCTACTTGAAATTTACATTGAGTTGCCAGGGCAAGCTCTTCTGCAAAATTATTCAATAAATCTTTAACTTTCCGCAGCCTAACTTTTGGTTCACATTCATAATATTCCTTCTTACGTCTGCCTGTTTCATGCAAGTTGGAAACGGCTTGTTCGATTTCTTTTGAAATCCATGTAGCTTCCCTTTTGAAAAATCTGGTTTTTGATCGATAATTTGTTTGCCAGCTCTTTTGGATATGGTGCACAACGTTTTTAATGCGGGTCTCAAACTTCAGATCATTTATATTTGTCATATTCATTTTTGCGTAACAATGCGATACTACTTTTCTAACAGCGTTGGATAAATTTAAAATAAGCAATAAGAGCAGTTGCAACTATGCGCAAAATTTTTTTCACGCATATGTATAATGCAAAATACCTCTAAAAAAATCTTTATACAAGCTTCGAAGCGCAACACAGCGTAATTTTTAAAATAGTTGCCACCAAATAGGAGATTTAATAATAATCCTCCTTCGAGATTGAACCTATACTAAATCCAAACACCAAGATACTTTTTTAAACTAACTTGACTAATAAATCTGCGATAACTTCTAGAATGTGCTTCCACAATGAATTTTTTTGTCGCTTACAGCGCAACGGAATAGTTTAATATAGAAGTGACTCCTAAATGCGGGGAAGATGCGTTTATATAATGTAAAAGCAGAAATAGAAATTTTAAGCAGTTGTCACGCCTAAACAACTGTAGTTATTGAAAAATCCCATCTAACTCATTTTGAGTCCATAAATTTTGTATCGCCTGGCATAAATTTCTATACAAAAAATCACACTTTCTTTTTAAAAAGTTCCTTTACTTTGCTTTAGCCGCCCTACTGTGCGGTGGCCGTAAAATATGAGAGAATAAGAATACTTAATTTTATCTCACCGGTCACTATTTATTCTTCATTTCATCTATTAGCTTGGTGCGTGACTACCTTGTAAGTGCCCAGGTTCGAGTCTCCGTGCATGAAACATCAAATGATAGAAAAAGTTTTTACTAACAGTGGTTGCTCCGAGTGTAGGGCAGAAATACTAGCACCATTGGACCATTGGTATTGTTCGCGAAGATAAAAATATAAATAGACATAAATATAATAGATGTAAATATATATTCAGATAGCCAATCGTCCCTGAAAGCTTTGCTGTCGCCTAATATTAACTCGAAGACAGTAAAAGAATGTATCGACGTTTTGACAGAACTATCACAGTACTTTGTGATAAACCTGATCTGCCCGGCCATAGAGACATAGAAGATAACTGTAAAGCAGATGCACTAGCGAGATTGAGTACCATATCACCGATCCGACCAGACAAAGCGAACATACCTATACCTTTAGCAATTTGCAAAATGCTTATAGACAAACACACTATCAGAGCTGCCAACAGGCTATGAACCCAGTCCCTGACCTGTGCAACAAGTAGAATGACGTGGCCGGAATGGAACATGGGCCGCACACTCACTCACTTCATTCATTTACTATTTTTGTGTTAAGAAATTTATAAAAACTAAATAACCAAACTTAATATTAACCAAAACTATTCGCGTGCAAAATTTTCTTCTCTCTCCCAAGCCAATGCATTTTAATTCATAGCGCACTTAAACTCCACTGACTAGGAAATGGTTCCTACTTGAATGCTTAATGAACCTGCCGACTGACTTGATGCCTCACAATCTCTGCTGAAATGTAACAGCTTATTTTCACCAAAAGCGCTGACATTCTACATGATGTTTACTTTAGGTATTCATAGAGGTCGATCTCCATCTGGTATTGCTAGGGACCAAAAGATCTATGCGTGGCTTGTTGCCAACCAGGCTAACCTAACCTAACCTAACAGAATCAATCGACAGACGATCTCTGCTAAAGTTCATCCTGAAATGTAATAGCTACTTGATCATGATGATGAATGTTGCGCCTACAGTTTTGCGCCACAATGTAGAACATCGGTTTCATAATTGCATCAGCTGCCATTATGAAAATTTGCGAAATCTGAGAATTTTGCAATTTGTGTATTTTTGTTTTGTTTTTAGAAGCAATTAAGATTATATGCTTATGCTTCAATGCATACAAATACGAAATTGGATGTGAAAGTGCGTAACTGTAAATGGCATACAAGCACTTAAACTGCACTTACACTATAACTGTATATGGCATATCTACACTTGAGTGAATGCGCAAGCTCCAGTTGGCTAATTCAGATAATTAACTTTTACAAATTTGCATAGAGATAATTTTACTGAAAACAGATTATAATAAATAATAAATGTTTAAAAATATTTTGATATCTTCACCTAAAGCTTTGGGGGTAATAAATGCACGAGTGTCAGCAAATAAATCGCATGCAAATTTTCCAAAGTATTTCACCACTTTCACAAGCCAATCACCACATAATTTAGAGGAATTTAAGAGAAGCAAAAACAAAAATGTGCTTACGCTTAAATTATTTATAAAGTTTCACTTTAGCAGCACGTTTGCGCACGTACACCTCTGTTCACAAGAATAAGTTCGAATAGAATCGCAAAGTTTGAATTATTTTTTTTATTTAATGTTATTATTCTCATTTATGGGGGATATATATACAGGTAATATAACCCTAACTTAAGGGGTTAGGGGTAGTCAGAGGCAAGAAAAGTGGTGCTTTTCAATAATGGTTTTTTACTACTCAATTGCTTTATTTTACAAAAATAAAAACGAAGAATGGTATGGTATATCATGTTTCGACTTGACATGAGCAAAGTTTCAAAAAATAATAATTCCAAAAGTTATCGCCGTCTGTGTGGAGCCCGTTTCTCCAGAAGTCCCTTGCAGTGATCATCACAAGTCCTTGGAGATTCATCTAAAATCAATCGGAGAAGAGAAATTAGTTTTATTAAAAGATAATATTGTGCCTGATCGAAACTTTTCTTTCAAAATGAACAGCATTGCGGGCTCAAGAAATATTTTTCAGATTTTCGAGGAAAAAAACGACAATTAATTGTTTAAAACACATCGAAATTTTTGAAGACAAAAAAAATCCTTCGATCAGGCACGAGTTTTTAATGTTTTTCAAAAGCCTTTTAGCTGTTAAGCCTTTTTTATTTTTCTTATTAAAACTACTTTAAGAGCACTTTTTGATTATGGAGGTTTATAAAAAAATGACTGCCGACTGCCGCAAATACGGATGCAAAATGGGTAAGGTAAAATGCTTAATATTTTATTGGAACTAAAAGTATTTTAAAGAATATTTTATAAAGGGTGGTTAAATTTCAAGGGCCAATGTTGAAAGTAAACCACACCTAAGCGTCAAGTTTTTTTTTGCATTTCATTTGAGATTTTTCAATTTCAGATTAACTCAATTTCAATTATAGAAACACACACAATCGAGCAACGCCTTAAAGTTATTCTGGCTTACTATGAAAATGGGCGTTCAAATCAAAATGCATATCGTGCACTTCCGAAGAAAATCATCTTCAGTGATGAGGCCCATTTTCACCTCAGTGGATTCGTCTATAAGCAGAATTGCCGCATTTGGGGAAATGATAATCCAAGAGTGATTGCCGAAAACCCAATGCACCTACAAAGAGTAACTGTTTGGTGCGGTTTACGGGCCGTATTTTTTCCAAAATGAGGGCGGACAGGTAGTTACTGTGAATAGTGTTCGCTATCGTGAGATGATAATGAATTTTTTATGGCCCAAATAGGAAGAAATGGACGTGGACGATATGTGGTTTCAACAGGACGGTGCCACTTGTCACACAGCTAACGAAACAATGGCTCTTTTGCGCGAAAAATTTGATGGCCGAATAATCTCACGTCGCGGCGATGTCAATTGGCCTCCAAGATCATGTGATCTGACACCGTTGGACTTCTTTCTTTGGGGTTATTTGAAAGAAAAGGTGTACGTCGATAAGCCAACAACAATTCAAGATCTAAAGGATGAGATAATTCGGCACATTAGCGGCATGGAAACTCAATTATGCCTCAACGTCATCGAAAATTTGGACCATCGGATGGAGGTGTGCGGCGGCTATTTGCCCGATATTTTATTCCATACGTAATTGAACCGTACCAGTATTATCATAATAAGGAGAAGTGACAATAATTTTCTAAAAAAATTGTATCTTATTGAAAATTAAACCGGCCCTTGAAACTTAACCACCCTTTAGTATGAAATTTTTTATGAAAATTGGCCGATTTTTGATCAAAATTTTAAAGCTTTAATTTTTTTTTAATTAATATTTTTTTGTTTTAACAAAATTCGTTGCGCCATAAAATTGCATACCCACTTAAGTTAAGTTAAGATAATTTAAGTGAAGTTAAAATAAGTTAAGTTAAGTTAAGTTAAGTTAAGTTAAGTTAAGTTAAGTTAAGTTAAGTTAAGTTAAGTTAAGTTAAGTTAAGTTAAGTTAAGTTAAGTTAAGTTAAGTTAAGTTAAGTTAAGTTAAGTTAAGTTAAGTTAAGTTAAGTTAAGTTAAGTTAAGTTAAGTTAAGTTAAGTTAAGTTAAGTTAAGTTAAGTTAAGTTAAGTTAAGTTAAGTTAACTTAAGTTAAGTTAAGTTAAGGTTAGTGAAGTTTGCAATTTTGATGAAAATTTGGCACAAAGTTTGAAGAGCTTGCTTTATATGTTTTTTTTCTAGTGTGAACTGTGATTAATAAAAGAATAATTGAAATTTGTAAGTATATAAATAAATATTCAAAACTTGCCAATATATGGCGCACACTTTCTTTTGACGCTGCCTGTATGCATACACGCCAACCGCTTGAACGAAAAATCGATCTATGTCAGCTGCCAGCTGTAGAAAATGCTTAGCTCAAAGCAAAAGTGCTAAAGTGGTAGCAAACATTTTTATGTTGGTGATTTGCATTAATTTGTAACACAAACCAACTTTTAAACTTTTTCATCGCAACGCAACGTACAACAAGTGGTGAGGGAGCCACGCAACTTCGCTTCGAACAATAAGTGTAATGCATGTCAGCAACATTGATAGCACCGACAACAATACCGATAGCACGAGAGAATAGCTTAGCATAGAACGCTTTTATAAGCGTACGTATATATATGGAGTGGTGAGTGGTTGCAACCGCATGCTGCTCCATAGAAACCACACTATTTCCCTCCGATCGGCAGTCAACACCACTTATCTCAAGTGATGCGAATTTCAAGCGGTACACCCGTTAAAGCTCAAAAACAAAGCCAAAAAAAAAACAAAAAACACAAATAGAGGAGTGCCCGCATTCGCGCTGGTTGCCTTGCAGGAATTGCGTACGCGTTGCCGAATTTGAGTCGTCAGCAATTTACAGCTAACAATAGCCTGTGGTGTGAGTCATATTCAATGCTTTCAATTCTTGTTGATTTTCTATTGTTTACAGCGCCAACCTCCTGTGGCGTCCTTTGGCCCCGCACAGCGCGAATCATCAAAAAGTTTATAAACAATATGAGATGAAGAAGAAGTGGAAGGGGGGGAAGAAGCAGAAGTTTGACCAGCGATGCGAGCTGAGCCGGTGATGAGCGCGATGAGATGAGTATTTTATGCTGCGGTCGATTTCAATATCCATGACTGAGAATTTTGGTTATTCAAACCGCTGAACCGTGCAATTTTCCATGGGCAGCGAAAGCAACAAAACTCTGCAAAACTTGACAAAACTTTACTAATTGGCCTAACTAAGCGTCGCGTTCGGGCAAACGTCTCAAAAGCGGTGCGGAAGAGTGGAAAAGCCATGAATTTTGAGGTGTTGAGACAAAATATGGGAAGTTTCTGCTACTTTGTCGATAATAAGTAGGAGTCAAATGGAAATAAGTGTTGGTAATTGTTTGCTTCGTCTATACCTACAATTCTTATAACTGCCATGTTGTTTACTTTAATTCCCATTCATTATGGCCCAAGTGTTAATATTAAAGACAAACGTTTTTCTTTTGCTCTCGCAATTTATGTTACTTTGGGGTGCACTTTTAGGCGCATACCGTGAACGAGAAACATATACTTAGCTATTTAAGTAAATGACCAACGGCACGAACATGAAAAGCAATAAAGCATTGAAAATAGCAACAATACTAACAACAATGAGTGTGTGCTCAACTGCATGCACTGCGCAAGCTACGACTTAATATTCTAAATTATACCCAAGTTGTAAATAAATAATAGTTAATAGAAATGTCGCACAATACACTTGCATGCACAAACACCAACACATATGTACTCCTATACGTATACTACGAATGCAGCATAAAAGCCCTTGAATCTTCGAGTATCTATGCGTTCGTCGTTTCCCCTCTTTTTACAAAAGATAGTCGAACGTAGCATTGAAATTAAGTTTGAACATTCGTTAGGGCTTAGACAGCCGCAGAATTTAAAATTTATGTCTAATACTGTTTAAAGCGAAATGTGTCTGCTGCTACAATTCTATGCATGCTCAGGTTCTTTAAGAGAAGAGTGTAGAAAAGGAGACTCAGCGTGAGGCTCGATTTAATTCCGATCTTAATGAAACTGTACACACTGAAATCCACGAAAAGGAGGAAATGGGTAAAAAAATTGTATTAAGTGGGAATAAAAGTTCATATTCATACTAATTTTCCCACACAGCGTTAATGAGTTCTGCTCCAGCAGTCCAGCTACAGTCCTGTAAAGCATTACTGAGAGGTTTATTAGCTTATTTTCTATGCCACACATTTTTGGTCATTTTTTAGCAGCGCACAAGAAAATTATTGTTGTTGTTCAATTAATTAATTTATTTATAGCTTTTAGAATAATTTTCAGCATTTAAACCAACAGTGGAGAAGGAGAGAGCAACGAAATAATCTAATAATGTCCCTTCACAACGAGTGAAAAGTCAGCTAGAAAAAAAAGATGATGTGTTTTATATAGGAAAGAAAGATATGTTTCTAGAACTATGCTCTTGAATAAAAAGTCTTGCTGACACAACCTGCGGCACGTCGTAAAGCGTGCGCGGGTTAGTGAAAATCTCGTGATCGATGAACTTGTTGTGGTAAACAGATGGAGAGTCAGATCTAAAGGGTGATTTTGTAAGAGCTATAAGTTTTTCAAAAACACACACGTACAATTCACAAAAGTGCATGAAGTTTTTATTTAAATCGTTAGTACAGTCCATATAATTTAATGTTTGAAGATTATTTCATGCAAATGTTGACCGCGACTGCGCTTCAAATGGTCCATCCGCTTTGTCCAATTTTGGCATACTCTTTCCAATGATTCGGCCGGTATCTCACATATAAATGCTTTAATGTTGTCTTCCAATGCGCTAATTGAAGCAGGCTTGTCTGAACAGACATGAGCTTTAACATAGCCCCACAAAAAATAATCTAAAGGCGTTACATCGCACGATTGAGTAACAGAGGCCTAATTGCTGCGAACGACGACGAATCGATAATTGATGGTCATCATTAACGTGGCCGATACAGCTGCGAGATTTTCTTCAGTTCGCACTCGCGTAAGCCTGTTGGTGGTTTGATGTCCAATAATGTAAATTTGGTTCTAAATTTAGTCACAATAGCTCGAATAGCCGCTTGAGTGGGTCGATTAAACTGACCATAAAATGGAAGAAGCGCGCGATAAACTTTCTTAACAGAACACGCATTTTTATAATAAAATTCAATGATTTGCAAGCGTTGTTCGTTTGTAAGACGATTCATGGTTAAATTATAGACCAAACTGAAGATGTTTGACAGTGAAACAAAACACGAAATGTGCGTCAGCTGTTAAAACCAACTGTTTAAAAAGATAATAGCTAAAAAATCACCCGTTATGTGTGGCTGTAGCGACAGCCAAGCTGAGCTCATGGCCTTAGGCAGATGACGGACCACTCTCTGTGGGCGAAGCACATGGAAAAGGTAGGCAGGAGGATGAGACGGCGGACAAAAAAAATTGAATAATAAATTTAAGTGAGCCCAATCATTTCCCATGAGCTCATTTGGCTTCATTTTATAAGCTCGTAGGCCAAGATTCTTTGGTAAAACTTTCAACGTTGTCGAAGGACAAAGGCCAACAAGTTGAGAACGACGATGAATCGTCATTTCGGCGTCTTCTTCAACACTTTGTTCGGTGAACTTCGCCGACAGATTTATTTTTTTTTCAAGGTAAATTTTCACAATTTACTTTGACATGTGACTTGTCAAACTTTGCCGAACAGAAATGCCTACACAGTTTGCCATTCTCAGTTGTCCAGCCATGGTCATCGCTATCGATGGTCATAGTGTAGTACAGTGGGTTGCCAAATTATTAGGGACAGCAAATATATTGCGTATTTTCTTTCTTTCGATGCACTTGATTGCAGTTTAAGTGGTTAAAGTGTTAATAAAATTATGCCGTTTGGGATGTTTCTTAAGCTCATATTTCAAGTGGTTGCTGGAAGGTCTAGGTCGTAATTTTTTTTCTTCATTTTTTTAAATATTGTGCGATCTACAATGAGAAGAATTTAAAGATTTCAAGCACAGTTATTTTGATATTTGTACTATTAAATATTGTGAAAATGTAATTATTATTAATTTTATGCATTAACCTTCATGTGCCCGGCTTACTACATTTGTAGTAAATTGTGAAAAAAGTGAGATAAAAAAAAATTTTCCGAAACAACAATGCCCGAATTTTTTAGTAGCTTCCTGATTATCAAATCAAAGTCAATTAAGAGTATAATAACACTCGAACTATTATTTGCCTGATCTCTAGACCCTACTTGAAAAAAACATCATCTTGCGGCCGGCTTACTACATTTGTAGTAACCATATAAAATGTATGCAATATAGTTTTTTATAGTTGACTTCAGCTTGAACTAAGAGCATTTATAGGTCTTGTGTTACTAGCAGGTGTAAATAAATCAAATGACGAAGATGTGGATGTGCTATGGAGCCAAGAATGCATTTGCTTTTATCGTAGTAATGCCTAAGTCGCGCTTCAAAGAAATTGTTCGATTCATTAGATTTGACAGCGAGCGTACAAGAGCAGTTAGGCTAGAAGCCGATAAGGCTGCTCCAATATCTGAATTGTGGACACAAATGAACGCAAATCTGCGCAAATATTACCAACCATCTGGAGAAATTACTGTGGATGAACAATTATTTGCTTATCGCGGTCAAACTAGGTTTACTCAGTACATACCCCCTAAGCCTGCCAAGTATGGGATAAAGGTTTGGTTTGCATGCGATGCTAATAGCGTTCTATCCACTCAAAAGTGAAATATATACTGGAAAAAACTCAAATGCTGGTCGAGCAAATAACGTTGTGAAGGTGTTGTGCAAAGGTTAGTATGCCATTGGGAGAACACCGGAAGGACTATTATTGGTGACAATTTTTTTACATCGCTAAACTTAGTATTTAATGTCCAAAGGTCTTGCTATTCTTGGTACTGTTCGTCAAAATAAAACGTTTGTACCATATGAAATGAAGGCTGGCCGCAATCGTGCTGAAGAATCTTCCATTTTCGGGTTTCTCGATGGAAAGTTTTCTTTGGTATCTTATGTTCCAAAAAGAGGTAGATCAGTTATAATACTTGCCAGCCCACCTTTGACAAATTCAATTGTAGCTGAAAAGAAAAACAAGCCGCAATACATCCTTGATTACAATGCAAACAAAGGAAGCGTCGACGCAATGGATAAAATGCTTTCTGCATATTCAACGAAACGCAAAACATTGCGTTGTCCCTTGGCCATGTTTTATAACATGTTGGACATAAGTGCACTTGCATCATTCATCATTTACTCGGAAAACAATCCATATAACCGTCGCACAGACGCGCGACGAAAGTTCTTGCGGAGCTTGTCTAAGCAGCTTTTTATGCCAGCAATTGAACAGCGCTCTCAAGTTCCCCGGGTGATGGGACTCCATCAAACACGTAAAGCTATCGAAATGGCACTAGATCGATCCCTTTCTGCTATATCTAATGTTGATTCATCTATTTTACCTGATATTTCCAACGATAAACAACCAAAATATCCTGTACCTTGTCAGTACTGTGAAATAGGAAGTCATAACAACACACGAAAAATCTGTAGTTGGTGCAAAAAAGCAGTGTGTAATGCACATGCCGAAACATATCTTTTGGGAAAATGCTGTTCAACTCCTGAAAATTAAAACATTTTTTGTATTAAAATCATCACCTGAATTCAATATTTTTAAATAAAAAGGTTATTACACACGTACAAGTAAAAAAAAGCACCATACAAGTCTTTTTTTCTTAACATTACATTGGTTTTGCATGCAATTACGTAGTTACTACAAATGTAGTAAGCCGACCGGGTACGTTAGTTTTATATCCCGGGCACATGAAGGTTAAAAATAATTTTCTTTCATTACTTTAATTGTAATTAGTTGTATTTATGAATTTTTTGATCACGGGTAAGGGTTGTGACGTTTCTACCGGGAACAGATATGGAATAAAAACTCTCCCCCAACACACCACTCATTCTTAAGGGAAGATAGCAGACATTTCTGGTGTTTCTAAATCAGTAGTTAATAGAATAAAAATAAATTTGGACCAAACTTGCCTCTATCGCCTAAGACAAAAGCCAACAGCGGAAGAAAACGTAAGACGACGCTACGTTCAGACAGAAACATCCGAGACATATATTTGGAAAATCGAAAAAAGCACTTCTTTGTTAACACAGCTTGTTAAAGAGTGTGACATATCCATTTCCAACAGAACTGCGAGAATAACGAGAAGAAGGCTTGACAGGACATTGCGCAGTAAAGAAACCTCGCGTGACTAAAGCCATGAAGAGGAAGCGACTAGCCTGATCTCGAGAACACCGCAAAATGACTGTTGAGGATTGGCATACGTTCTATTTGCCTACTAACAATTGATAAACATTAATTTCGATACTATTTTGAAATACTATTAAATTTTTTCAGGTGTGTTTCTCAGATGAATATACTTCTGAAATTCCAAGCGACAAAAGTAGCTTCGTCAGAAAGCGCCCAGGTGAGAAATACCGCCCTGACTGCTTCGTGGAGAGCGTTAAAAATCATCAAAATAATGGTTTTGTCAATTATCAGTGCCAAGGGTGTTGGGTGCCTCTTCATTGTTCAGGGGACAGAATCGATTGTTGCTGACGCTGAGGGAATGGTTCCAGGATGATAAAGATTTCATGTTTATGCATGATTCGGCGCCAGAAATACTACCAAGTTCTTGAAAGACCATAAATTCCAGTCTTACCTTGACTGGGCAATACTCCGGATATGAAACCCACAGAAAATCTTTGGGAGAACAACAACGCTCAGATTGCCAAAGAAATGATAACCCAGCCCAGACGCTTAGAAATGTCCATGGTCTGCCACCAAAACCTTTGTCTGCCCACGGCTTCAAAGCAGCCACCAGAAAACTTTTCCAAAAATATTTCGCATTTAACTTGACACCAGGCTGGATGAAAACGATTGGAGAGTACCCATCTTCGGTTACAGCGGCCCACACCATTACCTGTTATTGGTGCTGCTTCTTGGTGGCCATTCGATTACTCAAATTCTCGTATGAACGGTTGGTCAAATAAATTCTATCGTTTTGGGAGTTCATGAACTGCTCAAATTGAAAATTTTCTCGTCAGAAAACACAATGTTCGGAAATTGATCGCTTTAGCCAAGCGAAGCAACTCCTTCGCTCTCTCAAGTCTGACTTGTTGCTGCTTTGGTATGAGATCATACGCCTTTTGGATCTTGTAAGGCTTGACTTTGAGCTCATTTTTCAGTATGCGACGGATGCTATGGTCAGATGTTTTCAATTCTTTCGCCATTTGATTGACATTACGTCTGAGACTTCGCTCAAGTCGCTTCTTCACTTTTTTAACCATTTCACGTGACGTTGCAGTCTTTTGATGATCACCTCCATGACGATTCGCGATGCTACTAGTGATTTTCCATCCAAATATAATGCAATCACACTATTACTTCTGAAATCCATTAGTGATTTTCTTTTTTCGCATTTACTCTCAGTAAAATGCTTCCGTGCGCTTGTAAAAAATACTCAGGACTGTCATTTAGCCAACTAACAGACTCAGCTGCGCGAGCGATCTGAAGTTGGATATACTTCGAGTGCCGAACCCTGTATAAGAAATTAAACTCAGTGGGTTGTTTACATGCTGACGTTAGTAATGCAGTGTTAATGGGTCGTTAAACTGAGTACCACAAATCTTTCTGGAAATTCTAATTAAAACTGTGGAAGGGGGTGAAGAGATTGTGGAGCTTTACTAACTTCGTTACTAAATTTTAAAGTTAGATCTATACCGCTTTTGTTAGACAATGAACACTGATTTTATACAAAATGAACATAAAAAAAAAATTAAATAAAAAAAATTATGTAATATAGTCAGAACTGGTCGAGATCCTGATGTGCTATCGTTTTTTTTTTTTGCGGAATGTAGTTACATAAATCTGTATGTTAAAAAATTACTAAATAAATAGAACGCTCTAGGGAAAAAAGTCTAATTTATTTAAGTAATCAAAAACAAAACAAAACTATTAATTATATTTAATGATTCAAATGAATAGTCGAGAATAAATGAATGAGCTTACGACCACAAAACGCTCATAAATAATACCCTCACCTAACTTCAAAACATTTTTTTTGTATTTATTTAATATTTTTACATATGTACATGTATAAATATGCTCGTATATACAGCCATGGACAGATAAATAACACAAATATGAACCTTATATGTTAATTTTTTAGTACAAACTCAGCTTTGATCAAATAAATTTGTTTGCTTACATTTATTACCGTTATTAAGCTTACATTTATGCGAGGAAATTAAGACTTTAATATTGTTTCAGCGATTTTTAGTCAAATTTTTTGTTTCTTAAATAAAATTTTAAAGTAATTACTAAAGATGGGACGTGGGAAACATTGCACACCGGAGAAAAGAGCTCTTATATACCGTATGAGACAAAACGGTAAACGAAAATGGTTTAAAATGCTCTTAATTTGGTTTAGAAAGATTCACCCTATCTAAGCAAAAAAACGGGAGGAAAACCAAAGGCGCGAAGAACTGACGTTAATGTGGATAGAGCTATAATACCTAAGAGCAAAGCAGATCATTTTAAGTCGGCGGGCAATTAATGCTTGAAATAAACCAAAAATCTGGTCTACAGGTGTCCAGAAAGCTTGTAGGAAGGCAACTTAACGAAGCCCAGCTGTTGGTCGCATACAGGTAAGCAGAAAAGAACACTCCTCTCAAAAAGACATATTAAACACCGACCTGCCTTTGCAAAAGCCCACAAAGACTAATCTAATCAGTTTTGGAAAAACGTACTTTGGACCGATGAAACCAAAATAAAAAGGATGGGACCAGATAGGAAAACTATTGTATAACGTCCGAAAAATCAAGCGTTAAATCCAAGGTTCACAAAAAAGACCATTAAACACGGCGCGGAAGCTTCATGGTCTGGGGAGTTTTTTCCTGGCACGGGGTTGGGCCGATTGTTCGCGTGGTTGGTAAAATGGATTGATTTCAGTATTTGGATATACTCCAGAATAAAATGTAGCCATTTCTGTTTGAGTTAATGTCATTAAATTGGACATTTATGCAGGACAATGATCCAAATCATACTGTAAAAACAGTGAATTAATGGTTCAGAAGAGAAAAACTTAATGTACTGGATTGGCCGGCGCAGCGCTTTGATCTCAATCCAATAGAAAATTTGTGGAATGACGTTAAGGTCAAAATCGCTAACAAAAATTTTACAAATGTTGATGATTTGTGGGCCGCAGTTGAGGAGGCTTGGTACTCGATTCCATAGATAAGATACCACAAGCTTGTAGAAAGCATGGAGCAACGGCTTGGAGAAGTACTCAAAAACGGTGGATATAGTACAAAATACTAATCTGGTAAAACAATATTATTACTTAACTATCTGATTTGTTTACTATTTTGCTTTTATTGTGCTATTTATGTGTCCAGGAGACTTCGTGAGTTATCAACGTCTTCGTAAATTAAATCAGAACTGAAATCCTTTTTGACTATTTTTTTGTCTTAAAGTGGAAGTAAACACGTTTTTTATGTTTTATTATGCTTTTTTCCAATAAAAAATAATTATTTAAAAACAAATTTAACTCTCTGCTTCCAAAGTCTAAATGTGCTACTCGTATGACCATGCCTGTATATTTGCACGAGTGGTTCGCGGCAAGCTGTTCTTATTGATGATACATTTAGTTAATGGCTTACACCACCCTTTTACATTTAGCGCTCATCAGCCACAAAAGCTACTCGATAAAATCCATTATTTTCACAAATTAGTTGAATTATTATATTTAAATTAACTCGATTACCATAATGAGGGAGCGGTGCGTCCATTAACTTCAATGTCAAGTGATGGACTTTAATAACTAATCGTCATGCGGCACGTGGTAACTATCCAAAAAGAATTTGTGTTTAAGAACAACAGACCCGTTTCATGGTGGCGCGTGTGACATTTTAACTTACAAGGTGGCGCAAAATTATTCACACTATTGGAAAACCTACGATTTTTGCCATGTCAAATATGATTGACGACATTTGCGAATTCGAAAACTGCAGCACCCAACACAGACAAGCAATTGAATGCGTAAAAGAGAAAATAAAGATTTCAATTACGCAAAATAGTTTTTTTGTTTTATTTAATAAAAAAGTTAGGTAGGTAGGTAAGTAAGTGCAATGGTTGAAGTGCCAGTCTGCCACTCCGCAAGTAGCTCTAAGGCACCGTTTTGATACCTTTATGAGACCCCCAATAGGCAGATATCTACAACCAGCCATAGCTGTTGATATAATGGAGAAGAATGTTGGGACTTAGGTCGAAGAAAGGAGCTTCCAGTGATCTTAGTCGTCTAGCTGCCAAACCCGGACATTTACAGAGAAAGTGCTCAACAGTCTCCTTATCTGAAAGTCTCCACAGCTTGTGCAATGGGGGTTAAATGGTAACCCTAGCTTTTCCGCGTGTGTGCCGATCGTCCAGTGACCGGTAAACACAGCTAAGAGTTTGAAAATTGAATGGCGAAGAGTCCAAAGGACTTTCTGAGTCCTCTATATATTGTACTGGAGCCAAAGGCTTTTCGAAATAGCACATGAAATGGAAAAAAGTTATTTAAACCAAATCGGATGTTTAATTTTGCGCCACCTTGTACATTTCGAAGTTTCTTATATGCAATTATTATTATTCAAGGCTTTATTAAAATTACAAAATATAAAGGGGCGCTGGCTGTGTAGGCTATCTGGTCGTTTATCTGTTAAATTATTGCATTAACTTCTCTCAAATTATAATTCGCGTTAATGAGTGTAGGAGAAAGTCTTACAAAAAATTTTAATCTAAATAAGTGCTATGAATTTTAGGCACTATGAAGGGGTAGTATACTATTTTAATTTTTTTTTGGGTTTTTTTTTTTGGCGGGACAACTAGCAAGTACAGCACTCAGACACAGAAAGTGGCCCCTCATGAGTGCAAACAGCCGCCTACAGTCCCCTCTGCTTAGTGAAAGAAGGGTAAGTAACAGTCAATCGGACATGACAGGTAACATCAGTTTAGTGCATCTGCAGCCTCTCTAAGCCTGATAAGAAAGTTTGCTGGTTGTAGTAACCCATTCGCTAGCCGTGGCCTTCATAGGCGCAGAAGTTGGCCCCAGATCCCATCAGAGGTCTCGTTCCCCACTGTACCAACATGTCTCCGGACCCATGTTAGCATCCGGCTATTATGTCTACCGACATAGTTCAGCTTGGATCTGCAGGACTCGACTGCCCTGCAATTGAGGCTTATGCAGCACCACACTGTATCTTCTTTCAAGTATGACTCTGGATGGCATGAAGTCAAGTGACATGGAGAGAATCGTTGGGTCGAAGTCCATGCCTTCCCTGTTGTCCAATGCCGGACAGGGGCCATATCAGTTTCCATTGTGTTTCAGCCTGCAGATGACCTTCAAGGTCTCTCCTTGGATGAGAGCATGAGATGGTAATAGTCCAACCAGAGCATCTAATGCCTAGATTAGCATTTAAGTGATAGAATAGTTGTAGGTGCCAAAAAAGTTCTCGAAGTGAAAAGATGGAGAGCGGAGAAATAACTCAATTCTACTGAAAGAGATGACAAACAACTGAAACAATTGCCAAAAGATGGACCCTGTTTTCACACGTATACAAGTATACCTATATAATTCTATTACATTATCTGGTGTTGTTCCTATCAATGGAAAGTAGCTGAAGTAAAACTGATCCTCAACCAGGAAAAAGCGCTGAAAAAGTCTTATCGCATAGGCACATCAGCCTATTGCCAATTGACGGTAAAGTAATGGAGCCCCTTTTTCTCATAAGAATGATGCCTATAATTCAAGACCGAAATAAAATTCCAAATCATCAATTCGGTTTCAGCAAGAACAAAGTACCATCGAACAAGTCCATAGGCCCACAAACAGCATACACGAAGCATTTGAACAAACAAACTATTGCACAGCGGCTTTTCTCGATATATCGCAAACCTTTAACCGAGTTTGGAATGATGGCTTACTTTATAAAATAAAAGACACTATATCAAAAGACTATCTCTATCAAAAGTCCTATCTCGAAAATCGCTATTTTTTTGTCCAACAAGGCGGAGATTAGTCTGAACTATATGAAAGTTCAGCTGGTTTCCACCAAGACAGTATTAGAGGCCCCATCCTACCATCCCTACGATCTACACGCTTCTGAAGAAACAATAGTTGGAGCGCTCGCGGATGACACTGCCGTACTCACAATTGACTCCCACCCCCTTGTAGCCTCCTAAAAGCTACAGAAAGGACTTGATAAAATAATTCACTTGTTGAAAGAGTGACGCATTAAGCCAAGCGCGATAAAATCTTCTTAAGTCACTTTTATACTAAATCGAAAAACTTGCCCACCACTTACGTTCGGTAATATAATCATCCCCCAAACCAACGTCACAAAATATCTTGGCATGCATCTAACATGGAGATCCCATATTTCCATCAAACGGAAGGCTCTAGAAATAAAACTCAGCAGCTTCTATTGGTTACTACATCAAAATTCGCATGTTTCTCTTGAAAGTAGCTGAGTAAAGAGCTATCTTGAAACCGATACGGGCATATGACATTCAAATTTGAGAAACTACGGCTAAATTAAAATTAAAATTTGAAAAGGTTGAGCCAAGGAGCACCAGGAGATTTGGAGGCTCCTAAAACACTCAGGCTAAAAGCCTCTTGTATTTAGAGCTCTGGAAAGAGGGTAGATAGTGAAGAAGGAAAGGAGAAAAGTATCAGAGAAAGGATAGGAATGGATAGAGACAGAGACAGAGATAGTTAGCCCTGTGAGAACTTTCCAGATTCTTTGGCAAAACGAATATTACTCATTCTCATGACATTGGAACACAAAACTCGTAGCTGTGCGCTAGCAAAGGCAGGACACTCACAGAGAAAGCGCTCAGTGCTATCCGCCTCCTCCAAGCATGATAGGCACTAGGGCTAACTTTAATATCGAAATACTTCAAAGGTTCCAGTCGAAAACTGTCAGAATGATCTGAAATGCCCCTTATTATATCACAAAGGCACAAATTCATCTAAACTATTACTTATCATAAAATTAGTAAATGGTTGCATCACTGGGTGCATTCCATAAATGTCACTCAAATGAACTGAATAGCTTTAGGTAAAAATATTTCTTAATGTGAAAAAAACAGATCGTAATAAAAAAATTGATTAAAAAAACTATACTTGATGACTTAGTACAACTATAAATATGAAAAGTAAGGGAAATCGGTTCATCAGCCTTTGGGAAATTCCCAGACAAAAAAAAACCCGACGAGCAAAACCTCAGGTATTAAATTTAGAATTGAGTTGCCTTACGCCATTAAGCTAATCACTTAACAAAGGCAAATATTACAGATCATTGCGAAGAAACATTATCTGTTTAGTTAGACTTTTGCTCTGCAAAAACATTGTGTTTCAAGTAAAATAGACTATTTTCGCAAGAAAGATGGCCAATTGAAAACACTTAACGCTTAAATGGTCAGTGCAAGGGACATTCTCAGTTTTTTTTTTAAATGTCGAAAAACGTTTCGGTAAGATGGCTGATTGAATAAGGAGCCTGTCACAGAAATTGTTAAATTATTTACTACGACTGCATGGATCATCCCTTAAAAGAATAGGTGTCAATATTATTTACAGTCTGTGTCAGAAAAACGGAAGCGCGATTATTCATGAAGTATAAAATATACATATATTTTAAAATTTTTTTACATAGAAGTATGTACAAAGCTACGAGTCGCAATTACTCAATAAGCCGTGTAGTCTTCATCGTTGTCGAACATAGCCTGGCATCTTCTTCATACTTTGAACCAGCTTTCTTCGTAGCTGCGTAGGACTAGATTTTGCGAACTTGACGCGCGAGTTAATGTAAATCATGGACTGGCCTTTCGGCAAGATGCGTTTTCATAGTTCCCCACACATTTTCAATGGGGTTGGCGTCTGGGGACTGGGAAGGCCAACGTAGAATCTATCTTGCCAACAAGTGCTACTTTGGACTTAGTAGACAACTGAGCTGTAAAATCCTCTCTCGACGAACAAAACTAACACTCTACAAGGTTCTCCTCATGCTCGTCCTAACATATGGTGCAGAAGCGTGCGCGATGACAACATCCGATGAAGCGACGCTTGGAGTGTTCGAGAGAAAGATTCTGCGGAAGATTTTTGGACCTTTGCACGTTGGCAACAGCGAATATCGCAGTCGATGAACCAATGAATTATATGAGCTTCACGACGCTACGTAGCGAATAAAGATCCAACGGCTACGCTGTCTGGCTCAAGTCGTCCGAATGGATACAAACGCTCCGGCTCTGAAAGTATTCGATGCGGTACCAGCTGGTGGTAGCAGAGGAAGAGGAAAGTCTCCTCTGCTATGGAAAGATCAGGTGGGGACGGACTTGGCTTCACTGGCGCGCTTTGTTAAACTCGGCCAAAATCGCGTAAGCGGTTATTGCGCCAATTAAGAAGAAGAAGAAGTCGTTTTGATGATGTGGGACAGTAGGATATGTTCGACTCCTTCAGTCGTTCGATGGTGTTGCTACTCACATCTATTCCCTTTTTAGCAAGAATTGATCGTGCTTGGCGTAGTCGCCAAGAAGAGTCCCACTTGAAAAGTTGAACGATCACTTTACCCTCCTTTTTTTTTGTCGTCACTCGCTTCAAGCCGCGGTCGGAAAAGTCATCAACATTTTTGTACACTTTTTTTTTTTTTTTTTTTTTATTTGTTTAGTTATTTTCAACTAATATTATATTATTAAGTACTACAATAAACAATAGTATTAGTATAGTAATGATGTGTCGTACAATGTCTCTAGACGAGCTCTCAAGTACGTATATTATCTGATGTCGATTAACTTTTCCTTAGTATTGAAATTAATTTTGTTTTAACTTAGAAGTTATTAAAATATTTTATAACTTTGATGCAGGGAAAAAGGGAACAAAAACGATGCATAAATTATTGTTTATAATAAAAGGCTTAAAAGTAGTAAAAGAAGGTAGTCAGACTAGAAAGGTGGTATGAGTTAGTGTTGCGTGTCATTTGTTAACCACCAGCAGTTTTTAATGGTAAGGGTGGATTCGATTTTGTCGCAGCTTGAAATATATGTATCAAAACGTTTATTATTTGCATTATGTGTTTTTGATGTGATTATTTTATTGTTCGCTCTTCTGAATATGTGATATATTATTGGCGTGTGGTTTTCGTTTTGTATAAAGCCATTTTTGTCGAGGTATAAGAAGGATTCGGCAGGTGCAAATCCATTAGAAATAGCTAGTGAGAAATAATCGTCGCTTTCGTAGTAAAACGCTCTTATTAATATGTTATTGGTATTGTATAGGCAACGCCGGATATGTTTTCTTATTAAATTTATAATATGACAATCAATTCTGGGCACTTTCGCTGTGTTATAAAGCTTTGAGTTCGAGATGTATTTGGTATAGTTACTATTTTGTGATCTATATAAGGAAGTACATGATCGGAGTATTCTTCTCTCAAGCTTCCTTAGTCGTTCCATATATGAGGGTGAAATGTTGTACCAAATTGAGCAACCATATGTGAGTATCGGTCTTACCAGGGTTTGATACATTAATATTTTGACTTTCTTGTGTAGTAGTTTCGATGAAAACATTCTTTTATAGATATGGAAAGCTCTGGTGGTCTTCTCGATTTGGAGGTTAATGTGATCGTTATAGTATAAAAATTGATCAAGGTGAATACCGAGATATTTGACTCTCTCAGTGGTTTGAATAGGGATTCTGGTTTCATTAGATATAATATTTAGGTTTTTCCATTTTTTTCTGATATTTGAGTTGCATCTTTTTATGGGTGGACGAAACAAAATGCTTTTGCATTTCTTTGTATTTATTTTAAGATGCCAGTTTGCTGTAAAATCTTCTACGATATTGTATTTCAGTTGTAGATTTCTGTTAATATCCTCTATTGTTCTGTCTGGATGGTAAATGACAATATCATCAGCAAAGGCTATGATATTGTCTATTTTATCCAGCAAGTCAAGTATAAAGAGATTGAAAAGTACTGGCGCATTTACTGTCCCTTGTTGCAAACCATTTGCTATATTGAATTCGCGCTTACTTTTCATATTATTTATATGTACTGAAAATTTTTTATTTGACAGCATGTTATAAATGAGAATGGCGAGGTGAACCGGGAATTTATAGCCTATGAGTTTAGACATCAGGCCTTCGATCCACACTTTGTCGAAAGCTTTTTCAATGTCTAAGAAGCAAGCTCCTGTGACATGTTTTTTATTCCAGCTCCAGTTAATTTCGGAGGTCAAAAGGTTAATTGCGTGTATAGTTGAATGTCTATATTTAAACCCAAATTGCTTAGAACTCACTAAGTTGTTGGTTTTAGTGACCCTATTTATATTTATGTTGATTACGACCTCAAAAACTTTACTAATGTTTGGTAACAAGCTAATTGGTCGGAGATTTTTCAAACAGTTTTTGTCTTTCTCTTTTTTTGGTATCACGATCAGTTTAGCTGTTTTCCAAATAGGAGGAAAATAGGCATTATTCAACATGTTGTTGAATAGTGTGCAATATTCTGAAATTAGTTCTTGGGATAAGTTTTTCAGAATGATGTTAGGTATTTGGTCTAAGCCTGAGGACAGTTTACTTTTCAGATTGGAAAATATATCTGAAAGATCATCGAAACGAATAAAGAAATTGCCTGTTTGTTCTTCGGTTAAATTATTGGCTTGTTTGGTGGCATCAAATCTTGTTTTGGTTGCTCGAAAGCTGGCGAATAAAGTTTTTGTTTCTAAAAACTTATTGAAGCATTCTTGCACCTGTAAGTGAACGAGATTGTTAGGTTTGCACTGTTTTGAAGAATGAATTGCTTCAAAATGAAGCCCTACTATATCGGGTATATCTTCACTGTTTTTGATGCAGTAGTTGCCTGTTGTAAAATTTTTTTCTAGCAGATTGCAATCAAGGCCAGCTTTTTGAAGTATATCTGATGAGTTAAAAGGAACGTTTATATGACTAATTGAGTCGTCGTTTTTTAGGAAAGTTCGTTTAATTACTGAAAATTTTGAGGGGTCGGTATTCTTAAGGGAAATAAGTGTGTGTTCGAGTTGATTATTAAATTGAATCTTTATATTGTCATTAATTAATTTTTTGATAAGCTTTAGTTTTGTTTTTTCTTGTTGGAGAATGTTAGGAGGGAGGTATATTTGTAGACGGTTGTGTTTTTTGATGTTAGTAAGAATTATACTTTTTTCTTTCAGTAGTGTTTTTATGATAGGTAGGTTTACAAGAGTATTGGTAGGATTTTTTGTCTTAACTTTTGGTACATTTTTTTCTACAGCTGCTAAAATAATTTTATTTAGCTTAAGCAAGTGAAGATCAATTTCGGAATTAGTTAAGTTTCTATTGTTTGGTGCCAAAATCTCTTTCTGAAGCTGTGTGTTTAAGGTATTTCGAAATTTTTTCCAATTGGTTTTTTTATAGTCTAATGTTCTTTGGATTTGATTGCCTGCCAAGTTAAGAAGAATGTGCCATCCCTACGGGTAGCGTTGATTTCGATAGCGCAATGGTCGCTATCATAGTCGATGCATTTTAAACAGTTAATTGTATCATTGACCTTTTGAATATCTATTCTATGATCAGCAATACAAATATCTAGGAAGGAATGGGTTCTTTCATAAGACGGGGTTACGGAGGCATACATATTACATCTAAATTCTATTGCATTTGAAGTAAGCCAATCTTTTAAAGCGTTGCCTTTAGTATTGTTTTGCGTGTTTCCCCAGTCCGAGTGCTTACTATTAAGGTCGCCTGCTAATATGTAGTAATGATCTGGGTTTTGAAGGTCAAGAGCTTCAAATATTACATTAAGTTCTGATTTGAATGCATCGTTGTTGTTTCCTGATGGATAATAAGCTGCAATTAGATACATGATATTATTCGGGGGCATATGCATTTTAATTATACATGCTTCTAAATAAGAGAGGGAGTCTACTCTATAATTAAAAACTTTGGAAAATTTCATATTTTCTTTAATTAAAATCGCAGTTCCTCCACCTGTCGTTCTACTAGATCTATCTCTCCTTATTAGATTATATCCATTAAATTTTAGCTTGTGCTTTGCGTTTAGTTTGGTTTCGTTCAGCAAAACTATGTCTGGATTGTTATCTGTTAAGAACTTACTTAATTCTATTCTTCTATTTATATTAATGATTGAGTTAACATTAATGGAAATTATTTTTAAATGCGATTGCGAATTCATATTGAGTCTACTAGACTACATATTGCATCGATTCGTGCAGTTTGTATTTCGAGCTGCTTCTGAAGAGCCATAATTTGCCTACTTAAAGATAACATTGTGTTTTTTAATTCTAGCAGTATTAAACTTTGATTGTTAGTAGGACTATTTGTCCCAATATTTTCTTTAATTACGTCGGCATAGCTAAACTTAGGGGTAGTGAATTTTGAAGTGGTGCTTCTCTTAGCAGCAATGAGGTTTTGTTTTCTTAATCTAATTTTCTGCTGCAGTTCTTTGTATCGGTCGCATCCTTTGTAAGATGCTGGGTGCCCAAACTTCTTGCATAATACACAGTACACATTTTCCCTCTCCGTCAAGGTTCCGCTTGAGGAAGAACAGTCTTCGGTTTTATGTGTTCCGCTACATTTGACACATCTTGGTGGTAGGTTACAATTGGCTGCACTATGGAAGAAGCTTTGGCAGTTCCTGCATTGAGTTATCTCAGGCCTACGTAAGTGTTCCCATTTAATGCAGTGGTATAAAATGGTTTTAATTTGTTTCAGTTCGTTAACATTGCTTTCCGCACTTATTTGAACCATAAAAATTGGTAGTTTTATTTTTTGTTGTGTTGAGTTTTTAGTAGTGAATTGTGTTACTTTGAGGATTTCAAGGTTATCGTTTTGATATTTGCAAAGTTCACTCAAAATGTCTTTTGTGTCGGTGTTACTGTTTAGCCCTTTCATTAATATAGTTTTTGTTTTCAAACATTTAGGCGTATATGAGTAGAATTTCACTTTAGATTTTTCTAAGTATTCTCGAACTCTTTTATAGTCGGCGATATTTTTTAGGTAAATTGCTAATTTGTTTTGTTTATATTCTTTAATTGTGAACTGTGTTATCCTTAAACCATCTTTTATTAATTCTATAATTTGTTTCGATTCTATATCAAATGTATTTATAGGGGGAATATTTTTACTATTGTTTTTGTGTTTGACATTTTTGTTTGTTTTTGTTTCACTGTCATTGTTTACATTAGTAGAAGCAACTGGATTTGTAATTGACTTTGCACTTGTTGGTGTAACAGTGGTATTATTTGTTGTATCACCAGTTTTTATTTGTTCACTTGTTTCGTTGCTTAGATTGTTGGTATGCAAGTACTGCTCAAATTTTTTTATCACTTCATTACACTCTTCTAGTTCATTGTCTAGAATAGCATAGTAATTGTTTTTGCTATGTTTTGACATTGTGTCCTCTATCACGTTGTCATTTTTTCTTTTTCTATTTAAGTCACTGCTTGCAGGGTTTTTAGCATTTTTAAATGCAAATTCAAGCGCATTGCGCTCACACATCATTTATGAAACCACTGACGAATGGTTTTAGTTCACATCTAGCACTCCCGAAAACAAATTAATTTAGTTAATCTTATGTTTAGAAATTCGCACGGGCTAATTGAATATTTTTCTCAGCAGTACGTGTTGATCGTTAGACAGCATACGGCAAACTCCCACATTTTTGTACACTTTATACCGCTGATTCCACATCACAACAAACTTTTTTGATTTTTTGATCACTTTTACACCCCCGGCGTAAAATATTTCCGCCCTTTCGAATGCGTACACAAAAATACCGCCTCGAAACGTTTCGCGTGCTTCTCACTCATTTTTGTTTGGTTGCGTTTACGGGAAAGTTTCGAACGACACTAACCTGAGTTAGCGCTGGCGTCGTAGCCCTTGAGTGGAACTATTACGCAGCAAAAAGCAGAACGAAATATATCTTGAAGTTGCAAGAAAAAAACTGGGTCTTTTCTTCTGACGCCGACTGTAAAGATTGAACTTTCGCCACGCAATGAATGAGGGAAAAGCCCAAGACTATTGGGTAAGACTCTGTCAGAAAATATGAGATTTGCAAGTGGTCTTTCGATTTCTTTGAAACTTTGGGAAATATTAGTTCTAGGTAAGATACATTCGAGCCTGAAAGGATTTTGAAAAATTTTCAAAATTGAGTCATCTACGCCATGTTGAAAATCGGGACCGTGTTTTTCAAAAATCAATATTTCTTGAACCGTTGGATGGATTTCAATGCAATTTACAGACAATATAGAAGCAAATAAGTAGTTTAAATTAGTATTATGTTAAAAAAAAAATTTCGAAATTTTGACCAAAAAAAAGTCAAAAAAATTTTTTGAATCAATTTTTAGTTGATTTGGCCAGTTTTTTAGATTTTCTGTTATACACGTAACGATTCCTTATGATTTAACCTTTATTTTGAAAAAAAAAATTGTATGGTGTCTATAATAGTTCTCGAGATATTGCGATTTTAGTGGAAGCGCGCATCGTGAAGTTCGCGGTTACGCAGCGCGGGAGTAGAAAAACGCGCACAGACCTGCAGCAGTCTGCTCCAGTCACTTCATACAGGAACACATAACGCAGCGCGAACCGTGAGTGCGTACGCGAACCGTGAGTGCGTACGCGAACCGTGCGTGCGCGCTTCCACTAAAATCGCAATATCTGGAGAACTATTATAGACACCATACAATTTTTTTTTTCAAAATAAAGGTTAAATCATAAGGAATCGTTACGTGTATAACAGAAAATCTAAAAAACTGGCCAAATCAACTAAAAATTGATTCAAAAAATTTTTTTGACTTTTTTTTGGTCAAAATTTCGAAATTTTTTTTTAACATAATACTAATTTAAACTACTTATTTGTTTCTATATTGTCTGTAAATTGCATTGAAATCCATCCAACGGTTCAAGAAATATTGATTTTTGAAAAAAACACGGTCCCGATTTTCAACATGGCGTAGATGACTCAATTTTGAAAATTTTTCAAAATCCTTTTAGGCTCGAATGTATCTTACCTAGAACTAATATTTCCCAAAGTTTCAAAGAAATCGAAAGACCACTTGCAAATCTCATATTTTCTGACGGAGTCTTACCCTATTAGCAAAAAAACAAGGAAGTTAAAGGGGCTATAAAATTGCATAGCTGGCATTTTTCTAAAAAGTTTGTCTAAGAAGTTTCAAATTAACACAAAAAATTAAATTTAACCTTTTTAAATTAGCATGACCTTGAATCCTGAATTTATATGGTTTTTATGAGAAGAAACTATATTTCTATGAAAAAAAAAACTATGGAAATTAGAAAAGAAACATATAAGCTGTTAAAACTTTTCAATAAGTATTGCTGCTATATTTTTTTAACGCTGTGCATACAGACAAATAGCTATTTTTAGTTAACACCCTGTAACTCACAACTGAATGAAATGAACAAAGAACAGCAAAAGAATTTTTTCAGTGTGAAATGTCACCTTGACAACGAGCGTAAACTTTGTTTGTTGTTCGATTGATACTTTACGAGATATCGATATAGTTGTTATTGTAGCAGCATAAACATTCCCCATGCATATACAAAGGCTGCTGCTGAAGTGACAGTAGCAGCACAAATTCAGTAGCAGCACAAATTCAGTAGCAGCATTTAAAACAGAAGTCGCATCAGAAGCAAAGGTAACATTTGCAGATGCAGTAGTAGTAGCAGCGTTTTAGATATAGGCTTAGCTTTCTTTTCTTTAGTGACGGCAGAACCATGCCAAGCAGATGTTTGCGACGCAGTCATAGACGTAGCAGCAGAGTTCAGTGCATTGTTCGCATGTCAATAGGCTGACAACGAACAGAAAGAGGAGAGAGCGAAGAGCTCGTATGTTTCGAATTTCCACTACCGAGAATATTAGCAGAGATAGCAACAATGCTTTTTAGAATTTTTACCTCAGTTGTTAATGTAGAGGGAGAGCGACAACTTTTGATTCAAGCTTAGATTGCAATGAGTGAATTACTGCGAGAAGATCATCTGATTTTTGTATTATTTGTTTTTTTCTTCATGCAGAGCATTTACAGCGGATAGTATGTGACTATCTTTCGTTCTAAGCGCAGCCATTTCTTTAACAACAACAAGCAATGTAATTTGTTACTTATTATTGTGTATATTTGTATCATCATGTTCTGCATTTTTCTTTTCGGATAAAGTTTGAGATCTAATAGAAGAGCGTCGTCTATCAGCAGACCAGGTCTTGCAAAGATACGGTTTATCAGATGAGAGCAAGAAATCCACATCTGCCTGAAGTAAACCAACACAGTCAAGGTGAAAGAACTCTTAACATTCCGCACACTGCACTTTCGGTTGAGGGCGATTAACTTTTTGTCCACCTACACACGGCATATTTATCTTGTTTTTTATTTACGATATTTTGAATTTAATTCAGACTATAACAAGTATTGCTTAAAGTTTTATAATTTTTGATACTAACACTATAATGCCATTTCATATTATATCAAAATAACTTATGTATAGCAACAATGCAGTTATGTTCATGTATGTATGTACATATGTATCTATGCATGTAAGTATGTATGTATGCATGTATGTATGTATGCATACATAAGTGTTAAGATTATTGCATAATTAAAGTGCATTTTCTGTCCTATCGATATATGCAGGTGGATATGTAGGCAAATTTAACACAACCACACACACTTACATTGTCGATACCCTTAATAGATTTACGTGTAGATAAATATACAACTTGTACGCTCATTTTGTTATGCAAGACACGTTTCATAATCTCAACCTAATCCGATTTGAGTTCAACTGCTGCTAATTGCTTGCTTACTTAACCGTAGATCGTCCTTTGTATCAAAAATGATACATTTCATATTTTAGAAGCCAATAAATTCGTCCACGTTGGCAACACTTACCTCAACTTTTATGACTTTGTTTGTTTCGTTGATATAAGCATTTTAAACTGAGTTTCAAATTTTAAAATCAAGTAGGCCGCGAGAAAAACGAAAACTTCATAATTCTACTCATTGTATCATATTTGATACATATGAAATTTTTAATGATTTTTCGTGCGAATAGTTTTAGTTTCATCCTTGTTTTGACACGATTCGGACGTTTTTTTGTCAATAAGTGATTGTTAGTGAAGTTCGGCTCAAAAATGTCGCGTCCGCAATATTTAACTTTAGAGGAGCTGGTGAATGAAGTTCTGGATAACAGTTCAAACGATGAATCTAAAAATTAAAATTTTTCCAATTCAGAAACTGAGGCGGAGGACTATGTGTTTGAAAATGACTCAAATGAAAGTTTTTTATCAGATATTTCTGAGAATATTGGTCTAAACTTTGATATTGATCCGTTATATATTGTAAAAGATGGTTCCATATGGAATCCAGAGCCATACACCATCAGTCGTTCAAAGGCGGAAAACGTCAGTAGTTTGAGACCAGGTTACTAACTGTGCTTTTTTATATTACGATTTTTCAATTTACATACTGACTTACTTCTTTTAGGAGTAACAAGAAACGCATCTAGCCGAGTTGGAAACATCCGAGATTCCATGCTATTATTTTTCCCTACATCGATTACGAAAATAATAATTGAAAATTCGAATAAGTATGGGAAAGAATTGCATGGAGATAAACATTTAGAAATTCATAAAGATCTACTTCTGGCTTTTCTGGCTGTTTTGATATTGGCTGGTGCATATAAGTACGTTAATACATATATTCAAAAACTTAAATATCATAAATAAAAAATTGTTTTTTTGGACTTTTTTTGGACCTTTTATAACTCGACGAAAGGAGGAGTTGATACGGTGGACAAAATGTTAACCTGTTACAGTTGCAAGCGAAAAAACAATCGTTGGACTATGGCAGTTTTTTCCAATATGATTGACATCTCAGCATTAAACTAATATATAATATTATATTATATATAATGAAATAGATCCAAACTGGAAGTCTACAAGGAAGCACACAAAACGCAAGTGTCGCCATTTCATTAGCTAAACCTTATGTTGAAAAACAATCCCAGCGTACTCAAAATGGCATGCTTTCGTCGACCTCTTTATATTACAGCAAATGCAAAAACCTTATTGTAAAGACAAACATATGGAAAATATTTGTACAAAATGCGTCAATAAAGCTTAATTTTATAACTATCTCAAAATCTAGTTAAAAACACATCGGTTTGTTTCATTTTTAATAATAATTCAGTATGTATCAAAAAAGATACACGGTATAGAATTGTGAAGTTTTTTGTAGGGCTGATCTACGGTTAATTCGAATATGGGGATAATAACATTTACAAATGTAAGTCTCGTCCAAATATTGAATTAACTATGTATGTGTATGTGAATATTGAACTCCAATTGTTCTTAAATAGAATTTAAAACAGAGAAAAATAAATTAAAATACTCAGAAATTATTAAAATTAAAATACTAAATTCGTTTTTCAAAAAAAAATTTTATATTTTTGAGATAAATATCAATAAATTAAATCGCTTATTATTTTTGACAATTATATATAATTAAGGGGATAGATACCTGTAAAATTTCGAAAAAAAAACTTTTTTTTCATAAAATGTTAACATATTTTAGGAATGTGTCAAAAAATTTTAGAACGCATATTCAAGTATTTCTTATATTATAGATCGTCAACCGTGACGATTCTATTCTTTGCGTTCGAGCGCTGGGAGAAGAGTTTTCATGTTCTCAAACTTTAGACGCGTTTTTCTCAAAACTATATTTTCAGAATTGGCGTACACGATAACTCGAAAAACTATTGACCAATCTCCATGAAATTTTGCACACATCTTTTTTATGACACTACTTTCTATGTGAATCTACAAGTTTTCGAAAAATTTTCGAAAAAATAATTTTTCGAAGCAAAAATAATAGGAAAATTCGCCCCAAAATTCGTTCAAGCACTTTGTTCCGCGAATTTTTTTCCCCCATTTTTGTTTAGGTAGGTGGTAGGTAAAATGGTAAGTGTGGCACACTTCAAGTAGCACTTACGTGCCGTTTTGATACCATAATGTGGGCCACTACCTGTGAAAAGAAAGAGAGAAAACCTTCTACAGCCATCCAGTGCTGTTGATGTAGTGGGGGAGAAAATTGATCTAGGTTGAAAAACTGTCTCAAGCAATCCCCAACAGGCAGACTAAGGAATCCACCGCGCCCAGCCGCCAGAGCCGGACATTTGCAGGATCCCTAAAGCTTCTGCAATAGGGGTTGTACGGAATTCCAAGCTTCTCCGCATGAGTACCGATCACCCAGTGACCAGTGAACACCGCAATGAGTTTGGAAATTGATTGGCGGGGGACTCCCATCACCTTAAGCGTTCTGTTTCTATCGAATTGGGGTCATAGTGTTTTCGAAATAGCACACGATGAGACAGACCTCCATCGGTCTTGTCCCTTTTTTAGAAAGAGATTGTGTAGTTTCCCTTTAACAACGGAAAAAGGGGCACCGATGTCTGAGAGGGCGACAGCTGAAACCGGTTCTGTCGACCCCTTCCTGGCAAGCTCGTCGGCAATTTCATTTCCCTCTAGTATATTCCTGTGCCCAGAAACCTAGATAAGAGAGATGTTTTCTGCTCGATCGAGATGTTGGAGTTCCTCCTTATAGGAGTTAACCAGAAATGACTTCCATACGGCGACGACAGGGCCTTGATCGCAGCTTGGCTATCGGAAAAAATATTCATGTCTTCACCTCTGCTTGAAAAACGCTGCTCGTTTTCGGCAGTTTAAAGGACACCGAAATGGTGGCTGATTTAGCGAAAATCTCCGCTCCCACTCCAGATTCCATTTTGGATCCGTCATTCAGAACAGAGATACCTATATTCTTGCCGACTCTCTCCTCTTTCCAATCTTGCATGCTCGGAAATAGCTCTAGCACAATCCTCAAATCTCAGTTTGTAGATGAAGAGATCAGTGCGAAGTATACAGAAGGAAGGGGAGATCTGCTTTAAGATGCTACTAAGTCCTACAGGAAGTGGTATCGAGAGGTCAATCTCCTTCAACCTAATAGCGCTCTGAGCAGCAATGGATTTAACTTGCAGATCCACAGGAAGTAGTGCAGAATAACGTTGAGCGCAGCAGTGGGACATGTTCTAGAAGCACTAGTGATGTCCACACATGCAGTTCTCTGCACTCTCTCCAGTTTAGTGGTGTTGTAGCGCTTCTGAAGAGCTACCCACCAAACTCGGCAGCCATATGTCGAAATTGGTAGAACCACTAAGTTGTACATCCAAAGTAAGACACGTGGCTTGAGACCCCATTTCTTGCCGAACATAGATTTACAGGCGTAGAAGGCAACACTGGCCTTCTTAACTCGATTTTCTATGTGCAGCTTCCGGTGTAGCTCCGATGAGAGTGTAAGACACTGGTTGTTTAGTCTTGGAAGCTTAAAAGGCGGATGCTTGTATTTCCTAGTGAATAATATCAACTCCGTTTTGTCAGAGTTGACTCTGAGACCGCAACTAGCAGCCCATCTACTGAGTGTAGCCAGTTCACCTTCCAAAAGTTCAGCCATTACTGATGGGAAGGGTCCTGAGACAATTAGGGCTAAGTCATCGGCATATGCTACCACCTTTACTCCTCCCCTGTTTAAGAGAGTTAAAGCTTCATCCATAACTACTAGCCAAAGGAGAGGCGAGAGGATGGCGCCCTGTGGTGTACCTCTATGAACGAATCTAGTGATTCTAGCCACTCCTGCCATAGCATTTATTTCCCTACCGCCAAGCAGGGACGTGATCCAGAGGTAGATAGATCTTTCTACCCCTAGCCTATTTATAGCAGTGACAATTGACTCATCCGTAATATTATTAAAAGCGCTCTCTGTCTATAAAGGCCGCTAAATTGAATTTTTTTCCCTCCAGAGATCCCTACTACCTCATGTTGGGCTGGGGAAAGTCTGGTTTCCAAGTGCTCTCGAATGTGACAGTCGATCACTCTTTCGAACACCTTGAGAATAAAGGAGGTAAGACTTATGGGACTAAAGTCCTTGGCCAAGACGTGACCCCTCCTTCATTTTTGTTTAACTCATATAGAAATTATGACATTAATAAACAAAACAATTTTTGCTTTTTTTATTCAGGTCACTGACGCTACAATGCCTGCCGAGTGAGAGCCCCACTTCGACCTTTCTGGAAGAATTGAGTGTACATCCGCCATTTTAAATTATTAAAATAAAAAAAATAAAATTTATATTATTTTAGTGTATAAATACTTCTTCATTTTAAATAATTTTAATGCAAATCAGGGAAAATATGGCCGTTTACAGGTATCTGTCCCCTTAATGCTAGGCATACCATATAACATAACTGGTGCGAATAACATCTACTTGAAGATTATATGGAGCTTCGCCTACAGTTCGACTTGTGTGGCTTAATGTTATTCCACAAAGAAAGGAACCTATCGTTTTATGCCACCTCCAGACTACTTTTATCGGAGCTTTTTTTATAGCACAAATAAGTAAATAAATGCACTCGGAGGCTTTCCATAACACGCAGAAAATAATTGTTCTATAATTGGATGCATCGTGCGCACCATAGGTTCTGCAACAGCGACCTACAAGATGGTAGTAAGACGCAAATGACCAGTTAGATTCTAACACCTCTTCTAAAAGGTGGTTAAGTTTCAAGGGCCGGTGTTGATTTTGAATAAAATACAATCTTTTTAAGAAATTATTGACATCTATAGTATTATTTTAAAACATGGCGCTTATTCTGACTAAACTACAATATGTATTTACAGATATGAAATATAGGTATATCAAAATAAAGGTTTTGATGAGCATATTTCTGGAAAATTATAAAAATTAAAATTGGTTAATTTGTTCATGAAATATAATATTTGCGTGTTAAGTTATCAAAATTTTCATATTGATAACAGCGATGTCTATGCAAAGCGGGATGACACACAAATATACGCATATATATGAGTACGTTTGCTTTGTTTAGCTCTCTTTCTAATGAGCACAGCATTGTATACATTTGGATTCTCAATCCATCCACATTTAATTTTAAAATATGCCTAGAGGACGACCAAGAAGAGTTCGTAGAAAAGTTGCTACTTTAAGTGGAGGAATAGAGCAAGTAAGTAAGTGATAAATATTTGAAACGTCACGTATTGGATATGATTGGTAGAAGCATCCACTTTTGTTTTCGTTCATATATGGTACAATTGAACTACAATATATAAACGTACCTATGTATGCATTTAAAAATTTTGTGTGCGTTTGATCCTTTTTGCAAAACTAAAAATTTTAAATAGTAAAATGAGGAGAGAGAGACAAATTAGTTATTTAGTTGATACTTTTTCAAAGGTAAACTGTATTTGGGCTATTCTCAGACAAATTTTATAGTAATAAACGATGCCCAACGTCATTTAAACACACTATTAACAATCAAATCAACGAACTTTTTGACACAGATATACATTTTTAAGTGTTTTTTTCTTTGTATTGTATTCTATGTGTGTACATGTATATTTTTATGTATGCAGCCATTATCAAATCATATATGAATATGAACTTTGGAAATTTTTTTACCATTCTTCTTAAAATTTTTTAACGTAAAGATTTGTAAAAAAAAAATTTTACTTTTGCAAATCCAAGAAATTTTACGAATGGCAAAAAAACAATTGTATAATTGTGTTGGTGAATGGCACACGACTTATCATAAAACAAATGCATCCGAATTGTTTGCACGCGGAAGTGTTATGCGGAGAGGCTCAGAGAAGGCGCCTCGTATAAATTTGCAGCCGAGCGAAACCACACTTCCTTTTACGTTGAAGCGCCGCCAATTTCCCATTACAATAGGCTTCGCCATAACAATAAATAAGGCCCAGGGGCAAACATTATCAAGGAGGATTGCTTTGCTCACGGCCAACTTTATGTTGCGTTAAGCCGGGTTAGATCCTGGGGAAAATATACGAGTTCAAATAGGCAATAACGAAAACTTGGCGTTGAATGTAGTTTATAATGAAGTAATTAAAAAAAAAAAATTACTGATTTAACTGAAAAAAATTTTTAAAATGTTATATGCATAAGTTCTTACATATTACATATGAATAAAAATATACACTTTTCTAATCATCATAACTTTTAATATTATATATAAAAGTGTCACATATGCTGTTTACTTTCCGTGCATCACGATAATGCATCAGCTCACACATCACGTTTTTTTCGCGATTATTTGAACAAAAATAATGTTAATATCTTTCCGCAAGCACCGTATTTGCCTGATATGGCTCCATGTGACTTTTTCCTGTTTCCCAAGCTCAAGTTGCCGCTCCGTGGAAAACATTTTGAGACAATTGAAGTCATAAAAGAGAATTCGAAGAAGGAACTGAAATCCATACCGAAATCGGCCTTCCAGAATGGCTATGATGATTGGAAAAAACGTTGGCATATGTGTATCGCCTCCAATGGTGATTACTTTGAAGGAGATAAAATAAAAATTGAACACTAATTAACCGTTTGTGTTTTATTAAATCAGTCTCGTTCATATTTGAGCAGAAGGTACATATGTTTGAGTATGAGAGAGTACTTTCACGATTTTTTATGAATTTCTATAACTACGTTATGCGATACCGTGCCCATTGGATGGTTTGCAGCCAGGGGGTTCACCAGACCGGCTGTATTTCAACGGCGCCGTCCTAACGCCGCCCTAGGAAGTAACTGTGGCCTTGCCACGGTATGGGGCGCTGCCGTGGTGGACCGTTTGAATTCCCCTTTTTTCGTAAATAGACCACCGCGCTCGCCTCGTCTAGCAGGTGGTCGTACAAAAGGGATAAATACAAACAAAACTTCCACTGTAGCGGAAGCAGGTTACACTGTTCGCAATGCTACTGCCAAACGCACGCTCTTCATAGCGGAGGTGCCGTTGTCCGCGAAGACTCGGACCACGAAAGCGTCGGGAACACGAACACAGCTGAAGAAGAGGCTCTTCTGCGTTCTCCGGTTGGGTCCAATTGTGCTGCTTCCGATAGCAAGAACAGGCCAAGGATAAAACCCGATAAGGAGAAACTGAAGGCCAAAGCTCGGTACGAGGCCGCTGTGAAAGTTTGTGCTCGATTTGGCAGCAAGTCAAACCTGACGAAGCAAGAGGAGGACCGGTTGGCTTGGGCCAGAGAGGAGATAAAAAATGTCTGGGCCTTCTACGCAGCTTCCAATTCGAAGTATGCAAACAACATATAAGAAGAACTAGCCATCAAGAGGCAGCGACGGCCTCGCGCCTGAGGGGGCCTCGCAGATAAACGAGTTACCTATTTTTTTCGTTTCGCCAATCATTCTGGCTTCGCCTTAATGAGCGTTTTCACACACACTGCCCGACACGATATCTGCATTGGGTGAAAATGTTTGTAAGTAATGTGTGGCATTTATCATTTATTTATTGATTGAATTCATGGGTGCAGGTAAACCTACGAATGCAATAAATAAATCAGTTAAACGTGCAAAAGATCTTAGTTTAGCATATATACAAACATAATGTGTGTGTGGCCGTTTCATTATGAGCGTCCAATGCTAATATCGAGCGCTCGATTTCGCGGCCGCCGCACGAGACTCTGGACGGGGAATCCCCGTGTTGTTTAGTTTATTTATCTATATTTCATTTGTCTGTGAGAGTAATTTTCTTCAAACGACAACTTGCAGACTCGCAAGTGCAAAGTTTCTTTTTATTGTATTGTAAAGTCATCACCCCGATGTTCTAGTGCACAGTTCTAGTGAATAAAAGTTTTACGTTATTTGTTATTAATTTCATACCTAATGTTAAGGTAAGTCAACATCAACTTTTTAACGACTTTAACGACAGTATCTTACAACCCAAGGCCAGAAAGTTGGATTTCCTGGCGGGTATGAGATGGCGGCCGAGACGAAGCCGAGCCGGCCACGGAAGTCTTGTAATCCGCTAGAGCGCACTGCGGCTCGAGCAGGCCTCAAAAGTCGCTCTTCTTGGAGTCAATTGCGGCCAGAAACACCGTACTTTCGACAGAGTGATCAAGAAAAATTATTTCGTCAAAATCAATAGTTACCTATATCTTTTATAAGTCGTAAATACTCGTAATATTAGTAAAAAAATAGATTCAATTTTATATTTACCTAGATAAGTAAAATACCTAACGACTTATTTTTAAACCTGCGCTAATGTTTTTTTTCGAAATAATAGAAATATTTCGCCTCCCGACCAATACCTTCGAGTATATTTTGTATGCGTCAAAATTCGTAACAATTATTTTCACAGAGTTCTTTTTTCATACATACCTACCTTGGAAAATAAAAAATTTTTAACTACTTTTTTGCAATTGTTTCTACATGAAATTGCTCGTGTAAGTAATGACGATCCTTTTGAACCCAAAATTATTAAAATCGGTTCATTTTTGACTAAGTTATGAGCATTTAAAAACAAAATTTTCTTATATTATTAAAAAAAATCGATTTTGAGCCGAGAAACAAAATTGCCGATAAAGCTTGAAAAAAAATTTTTTCGGGCGAACAAAAAAATACGTGTCTCATTATTTTGACCAAAGAGCAACATATTTGAGTTACATCGAAATCGAAGAGCATGTCCCGAATAGCCCTTTTGAATTGAAATGGAAAAGAAAATTTATTTTAATTTCTCATAACTTAGTCAAAAATAAGCCGATTTGAATGATTCTGGGTTCAAAATAATCGTAATTACTTACACGAGCGATTTCATGTAGAAACAATTGCAAAAAAGTAGTTGAAAATGTTTTATTTTGCAAAAAACAATAAGTGCGAAACAGGATTTTTACTCAAAAATTCATTACTCAAAAACAACTCATTTTAGCTACTAGGCATTCAGCTTAATTGAAGTTTGAGGTGTCCTCTTGATTTGGAAAAAGTTATAAAAAAAAAACGTACACTTTTTGAAATATTGAATTTCGAAAAAATTTCAATTTTTTTTCTTTTTTGCTAAATAAAAAATGTTCAACTACTTTTTTGCAATTGTTTCTAAATGAAGTCGCTCGTGTAAGTAATTACGATCATTTTGAACCCAGAATTATTAAAATCGGTTCATATTTGACTAAGTTATGGGCATTTAAAAAAAAAAGTTTCTTATATAATTCAAAAAAATCGATTTTGAGCCGAAAAACAAAATTGCCGATAAAAATTTTTTTCGGGCGAACAAAAAAATACGTGTCTCATTATTTTGACCAGAGAGCAACATATTTAAGTTTCATCGAAATCGAAGAACATGACCCGAATAGCCCGGTTGAATTGAAATGGAAAGCATCTATAGTCGTTTTCTTTTCATTTCATTTTCATTTAATAATCATCAACCAACTCTTATTATCTGTATCCTGTAACATTGCGTTCTTACCAAACTTAACTAAAAAATATTTAAGGTTATCATGTCTGGAGGACCCTCTAGAGACAGAGATGTAGGGAGAAAATGGAAATCCGGTGCGTAAAAGAAAAAGAAAGGCTGAAGCGGTTGTATCCAACCAAGCTCTGAGTTCCAGTATGATGAAATTTCTTAAAAAGCCCTCTTCAGGTGCCACTGCTTCAGAGTCATGTGATGAATCTTTATTTTCTGAAACAGAATCAGCTACATAGTTCAATGAAACCTTTAGTCAAATTTCTGATACAACTTTACCTACAACATCGAGGGAATCTGCTGTGACCCAAATTTCTGAATCCAATAAAGAGTTAGAAAGTGAGTATATGTGTGAGTCAGAAAATCAAGAGCAAGAAGTTCATTTAAGCGAGCCATTAATAGACCTAGATCCTAAATGATGCGCAGCGCCATCTCTTAATTCAAAACGGTCCCGATCAAGACCTAGAGAAATCTGATGAAAATTACCCAAAAGTCCAAAGTAAAAGACATTTTTCTATATTTCATTATACTAGAAAATTGAGTAACGGCGAAACGCAGAATCGCAGATGGTTAACTTACTCCATGTCTCAAGATAAAGTTTATTGCTTTCCATGTATACTTTTTTCACATTTGCAGACACAGATAGTAAAAGAAGGATGTTGTGATTGGAAGGATCTGAGTCGCATACTGCAAAGACATGAACAAAGTCAAGGACACATGGAGTGCATGATGAAATGGACGGAACTCTTTAAAGGATCAAACACGGTAAAACAATAGATAAGGATAACGAGAGATTGATAAGGGAATCCCAAAAACATTGGTATAATTTGTTTGAAAGATTGATAGATATAATAAACTACTTGGCCTCACACAATTTGGCATTTAGAGCTTATCGAGAATTCTTGAAATTGAACAATAGTAAAATTTCTGGCAATTTTCTAGGCTTAGTTAAGTTGTTATCTAAATATGATCCGACATTACGGGATCATATGCAACGTATTAATGAAAAACAACTTAATCAACATTATCTGAGCCACGACATCCAAAACGAATTAATTACTTTAATATCTAAATAAGTTATTAACGAAATTATACTCAGGGTTAAACAAGCAAAATACTATGCCATCTTGCTCGATTGTACCAGGGACGTAAGCCGTGTTGAACAAATGTCAATAATATTAAGATTTTGCAGTTTGTCAACTGGAGCTGTAGAAGAACATTTCATTGGGTTTATTGACGTCGTAGAAACAACAGGAGAGTATTTAACAAAATCAATATTACAAGAACTGGAAAGAAATGATCTAGATATCCAAAACTGTCGAGGACAGGGATATGATAATGGCACCAATATGGTCAGAATTAGAAAAGGTATCAGAACAAGAATACTCAATATAAATCCAAGAGCATTCTTCATACCATGTGGATGCCACAGTTGGAATTTACTTTTGATAGATGCAGCTAACTCTTCAACGACAGCCAAAACATTTTTCGGCCTTATCAATAAAATCTATGTGCTGTTTTCAAAGTCAAGGAAGCGTTGGGAGATAGTAAAAAGTAAATTAAAATTGACTTTACAAACTCTGTCTGAAACGAGGTGGGAGAGTAGAATCGGAGCAGTAAAAGCAATATTTTTTCAATTTGATGATGTCATCGAATGTGTGAATGAACTGAAAAATAAAACTGATGATTCCGAAACTCTAAGCGACTGAGAAGCAGTAATGTAATGAAGTAAGGAAGGCAATGTTAACTTTTGATCTTATTGTTGCAGTACACGTGTGGTATGAGGTTTTGCTACGTGTAAATAATATAAGTAAACTATGGTTATCGGTTCAAGTCAACTTGCAAGTCGCTATTGATACTTTACGTTCATTTTGTAGCTACATTCAAGAATTCCGAAATACAGGATTTGAAAAAAGCGTAACAGAAGCTAGATTATTATGGCGAAAAGTACTTGTGAAATTCAGTCTCAATTTAAGGAAAAAAGAAGAACCAGGGAAAAACCAATGCTTAGTTACGAACATACTGATGAACCAGTTGAATCTCCTGAAATGCAGTTCAGAGTTATTTATTTTAACACAATGGCATTATATGCTATAATGGTCGATACCGAATGTCGATTTATAGTGCTCAATGAATATTTTGAACAACTTGGTTTTATTTATGATATCAATTATTTGAAATCTATGCCAAAAGAGGATCTTCTCAAACATTTTACTGATGTAGGTACAATACTTCGGGAAGGCGAAAACAGTGATATACAGCCTTTTGAACTATATGAAGAGTTTGAGCTTTTAAAAACTAATTCACTAGACTCTATCAACGACGCGAAACAACTCATCCAATACGTTTTAGAAAATAATTTAGAAGAAATATATGCAAATGCTCATATTACAATTAGAATCATGCTCACAGTTCCGGTCAGCACAGCTTCCGCTGAAAGAAGCTTCTCAAAGTTGAAATTGATAAAAACCTATTTGAGAAGCACAATGAGCCAAGACAGACTATCCGCGTTATCAGTTCTGGCTAAAAGCCGAAAAGTTCGACTATTTCAATTTTTGTGTGTAATTATTTTTTGTCATCATTTTATTAACAATAAAACTCGTTAAACTCACAAATTATTTTATAATTTTTCCCACTTAATTTTACGGTTTTTTTCACAGCGAAGTAAAGAGGCCTCGCGAAGTTGATGTCGCCGACGTACACATTTGGTCTAGCGCCGCCACTGACCACAACACACTCGCTGCGGTGGAGGGGGGAAAGGATTTCGGTATAGAAGAGATCCTGGAAGCCTCCCTGAATATACAGGAAGCGTAGAAGGGTGAGCTGGAGAAGGTATCCTACCCCGATAAGATACTGAGGCCAGGTGCTGAATTTCCTTCAGATAAAGCTCCGCAAAAGTAAGAACGCCTCAGCCGAGTTGCTGCTCAACATAGCGGGAGTCGGCTACGATTTGGCTCTACTCCAGGAACCATGGATAGCATCGGGTAACATAGTCTCCGGTCTAGAGTCACATAACTACAACACCTACATCCCGATTGCGAAGAATAAGGTAAGAACAGCGATAGTGGTTAAAAAAAGTATATGTTCTTATATTGATCATAATCTCTCTTCAGACGATCTGACAGTGGTGGTGCTACATTTAAGTACTCACTGCAATAAATCTCGGTGCGAAATAGAATAATTATCAAACATTTTTAAAATCAATCAGTCAACCAGGTGGTTTACTTTTCGTTATAAACAAAGCCTGTGCGCTATTTAATTTTTCCAGAATCGCTATCGTTAACCAAAAATTATTACAAACTAATTAAATACGAAATTCTATGCTATCTTTGTTTATATTACCTACATAAATACCAATTTTCAATTCTCGAAAATGAATGCCACGCACACACACACAAAAGTATGAGTGCAGTACGAGTTGTGGCTGCTGCCTCCTAAAATGGGAGACACCGCAGAGCTGGAAAGCTAAGCCGCAACACCTCACTTGCATTATGTTGGCCTTATAATTTTAGGGCATGTTTGCAAACGGAAGCCACATAAAATCACAAACACTCTCTGTGCATAAATTGACCGATATAAATTTTTGACCAAATGTATGCTTTAGCGTGAGCTTGAATGTGTGCGTGTGCGCTGGGTGCACGAGTATGTGTGGTTTGTTTGATAAATGGCTGCATGAATAAAATAAAATTTAATCATTTCAACAAGTAATTGTACTCTGGTTAAAGCTTTGCATGGGTACTCATGAGTAAGAAGCGTTTGGAATAGTAGAAAAGCGACTAGTTGCGAACTGGTGCTGATTGTCTGCGCAGATGGCAGAGAGTGGCTCGATTTACAATAGTTAGAGCAAGAAAAATTTCGACGGCTCAACCATCATTATAGGTACACCTTTCGCTCTGGGTATGAAAATTATTGCATTTGAAAATGGACTAACTTGGACAGCAGCCACACCTACCTTCCAAATAATGGTAAGTTAGAAAAATATATTACCGTCTTTTTCCGAAAATAAGACACTGTCTTACTTTCTTCTTTGGTCCCAAATACGCGCTACGGCTTATTTTCGGGGAAGGGCGAAAATAAAAGTACATTTTATTTTTATTTAATATTTATTTTGCACAGAATTCAGAAATGTAAATTTATTCAATGCCAGCCATGCCATCTTCTTCTGAAGCATTGTCATAAATTCTGAATTATATTCTGACTTGCTTCCAATTCCATTTCTTGTTGAATCAATGGTCCGATTCTCTATCAGTTATTTTGTCCCATGAATTTTTTACCCAATTCACAACTTCTTGTAAGCCTGGTTTTACTCCTCTCAGTAAGAAAGTTTTTCATGTCTGTAGCGCGGTGAGTACTGGCTGAATCCCAAACTAGTAAACCCTTATTCTGACCCCTCAACAGTGGTGGCAACATAAAATCAACCCACTATTTTATAACTGCTTTGGTACTCCAGGCTTTTTCCCTTTCAATGACATAAATTGAATCTGGTCTTTTTTATCTTTAGTGATTAAAAATGGCGATACTCTCTTGCCATCTAGACGAATCGCCAAAATACAGGTAGCACGTGCACTATTGTAACCGGTAGAAAAAACGTAAATTGACGAAGAACTGTCGTTTGAGCTGTGGTGAACTGTCGTTTGAGCTCCTTGGCTTAGGAATAACACGGTCTCATCCATAGCAATCATGTTGGTATCTCGAAAAATCGATGCCATCAGCAAAAAGCTTAAACAGAAGTGTACGCTTAACGACTTCCTTGTATTCCAGCTTAAACAATGTTGGTGATCTCCTTAGAGACAGTTCATATCATTTAAGGAAGTTGTCCAACCAGTGTGACAATGCCACCAGTTGGCACAGGTAATCGTAGTTTGCACGCGATTAAAGAACCATACGGATATCCAGCATCTTCTCTTTACAGAATGCTACAAGATTTACACCCCTGGAGTCTTCAACGGTTGCCTTTTTGTACTCGACGGAATAGCTCTTTCGTTTTGTACTCATTTTAACTGGGGTTAAAAATTATTCACTTTATTTTTAAATGAAATTACATATGAGGTGGATCTGTGTGTATCAGAAAATTTCGAATATTTTCTGTTGTATTAACTGAGCCCAGAATAAAAAACGTTAAACGAGATTAAGGTAAACCTTGAGGTTTACATTGAGATTGAGATTCATATTGAGGTTAAGGTTGAGATTGATACTGAGTTTGAGTTAGAAACTGAGAGCGAGGTAGAGGTAGAGATTCTGGTTTAAATTGAGGTTTACGTTGAGATTGAGATTCATATTGAGGTTAAGGTTGAGATTGATACTGAGCTTGAGTTAGAAACTCAGGGCGAGGTTGAGGTAGAGATTCTGGTTTAAATTGAGATTAAGGTTAACTTTGAGGTTTATAATGAGATTGAAATTCATATTGAGGTTAATGTTGTTGCTGAGATTGAGATTGCGATTTATTTTGAGGTTGATGTTGCGATTGACTTTGATATTGAGGTTGAGGTTAAAGTTAACTTTCAAGTTTATATTCAGATTGAGATTCCGATTGAAGTTGAAATTGAAATTGAGGGTGAGGTTGAGGCTGAGGTTCTGGCTTAGGTTGAGGTTAAAGTTAACTTTGAAATTTATATTGAGATTGAGATTCCGATTGAAGTAGAAATTGAGGGTGAGGTTGAGGTTGAGGTTCTGGCTTAGGTTGTGGTTACGGTTAACTTAGAGCTTGATATTGAGATTCAGATTGAGGTTATGGTTGAGGTTGAGGTTGAGGTTGAGTTTGAGGTTGAGATTGAGGTTGAAGTTGAGGTGGAGGTTGAGGTTAAGGTTGAGGTTGAGGTTGAGGTTGAGGTTGAGGTTGAGGTTAAAGTTGTATTAGTTTTAAGGCTGAAGTAGCGGATAAGGTCAAGGTTACAGTTGAGGTTGAGGTTGAGGCTGATGTTGAGCTTGAGGTTGAGATTGAAATTTAACTTAAAATTGGGATTAATATTGGGATTGAGGCTCAATCCAGGACCTAAAAGCACCATTGCAAATTCATCTCTAGGTTTCAAAAAAGTGTTCAAGAATACCAAAATATGTCAACTGAGCGGTTTTCGCAGCAATTCAGTATTTTGGTTTTCTTTTCGGCTCTTGTTGGTGTGATTGATGGTTAAAAAATGTGCGATAGAACATACTTTCAAAGAAAGATTTAATGTAAACAGAATTTCACAATAAACTGCAACTATTTGGTCGCCAAGATCAATCAACTGAACGCCAGAATTTTACTTGTGGTCTTCCGCTTGGTTGACATTTTCACCACATATAATTCTTACGAGCCTTTTTTTGAATTAAAATACTGAAAGCTGAAAGTATTTAAATTGTTGCATTCTTTATTAAAACAAAAAACACTTAGGCGCACCTTTTGAACTACCCTTTACTTCGTAATGTATGATACATAATTTATAATTATTTTACCAAACAAGAGGAAATTAATAAATTCATTAGAAATCCACGAAGTTTTGTATGCGAAAAATATGTAAATGACTATGATTTTACTACTACAGAGAAAATAAGTAACAGTAAACCTGTTACCATTTCCATCGTCCGCTGGCGGATTACGTATACATTTTTCCCCACACGAGCAAATGTAATTCCACTTCTCGATTAAACTAATTTCATACAGGTGTGCAAGTGTGATTAGTTATGTAGCGTGACAACAACAACTACAAATGTTCTGGAAGCCAATTTTACGAACAGGTTTTGGTTTTATATTTACCCTCGTAGAAAAAAGCTGAATTCGCTTGTACTAAAAATTCAAGCAAAAAGCAAACGCTGAGGAATTTGCGGTTAAATTGCAAGAGTCTAGTGTGGCATGCCACATATGAATTTAATGATCTTTTCCCTCTGCTCTCTAACCAGCTGTTGTCGAAAAGGGAAAAATAAAAGTTTTTCCACTACAACTATGTGCCACTTTTATTTACGTGTCGACACCTTTACTAAAAAAAAAACCATTTCTTTTTTTGCTAAAAATTATAAAAAAAAAATATATAAAGATTATTCTGCAGTGGTACATTACTTTTGCGCTTGCTAACGAACACTTAAATATGAAAACACATACATAACTTTTTATATGCATGTGTTGGTGCCTGGCAAGTCAAAGCTACTAGAACGACGGCGAAGGACATGCATTAAGTTGTGTATGAGTGTGTGTTTGTATTCCCGAGTGCCATCGTATGCATTTATACATACATACACTCATACATACATACATATGCATGCAGCTATAGTATACGTGTTTGTAAATCTTTAAGTATGCTTGTGAATATTTACAATCACATGCCTTTGTCTATGTGTGCGTGTGCGTGAAATTAGTCAAAAGTGCGCCAACGTGCATGCGAGTGGCCTTGCAAAAGGATTGCTATCAGTTCGAGGGAGATGCGGGCGGCGCGGGGCAAAAGCTGTGCTTGGCCATGGAACACTTGAATGTTGTTGGCGGCTGCCTGGTGCATTGGCGTGTGGGTGAATGTGCTTTATGCTGGCAGCCAACTACAAAATTATAAGTAACTATTACTGATGCTGCTGCTGCTGCCGCTAATGCCACTGCCACTGCCTCTTTATTCCTTGCGACCTTCCCCATTACTATTTATTTATTTATATGCATACTTGTGTGTGTGTGTATGTGTGCATTTGTGTGAACATTTTTTTATATTGCAACTGAAATTGTTTATTTTCCAGTTGAAGTAATTTGTCACGTACTTTGGCTGGGCGTAAAGACAAGTGTGCGTTTAAGGGGATTTGGGCGCATGCATGTCATCTCCCTTTGTGTGTATGTATGTATGTCACACAACTTATGTGTGTACTCGTATGTATTTGTGTCAGTTAGAATGTGTAGAAAAAAACAATTGTGCAGTTAGGTTAAACCTAGGGAGCTTATCATGGGAATAGCACGCTTTGATACGAACGCTCTGTATATAGAATCGCACACGCACACTCATGCATTCACTAGCATTACTTCTCACACGCCACTCATGCATTCACTCATCATACTCTTCACACGCACACGTGCTAGCTCTCCTATTGACCTTTCTGCTCGTTTCGAAAGTTTGTGCTCTAAAGCTAATTAATCATTTGGGATTCAACCAGTCAGTGATATGAGGCGGTTCCTGTTTCGCTCATTTCTGATATTTGATGTGCCTTTTCTTATTTGCTTGGCCACTCTTCTCTCTCACTCTTTACTTGTACTCTCTTAATTACTTGTGTAGTGATATTGTAATTATTTTTGGTAGTTTTGTTTTTGTGCAAATTTTTGTAGGTAATAAATAGTAAACTAGTTCACTTTAATGAGCTTGAAACTTCCTGATATTCGATAATGATGAGCATCTCCTAATTAAATGGGGCAACTCATTATGAAATTTTTTGTTTGTTAGTTTTTCAGTTCAAATAACAGGTGAAAAATACTTTTTGCAAATATTTGAAAAAATTTTGAAAAACATAAATGAAAAGTCGCACCAACAAATGCCAGGCGTTACTTTATCCGCATAATGAATTTAATTTAAATATCTTTAAATTTTTTTTATATTTTTGATAAAATTTTGCCATTTTCTACACTTAATGAAAAAAATTAAGCTTAATGTGAAAATGGAAAATAAAATTCAACCCAGCCAAGTCGTCAATAATGGTAGTTCGTCGTGGGAGGCAAATTATCGAAAAAAGAAAAATGGCAGTATAAAGTAGAGAAAATTATTATAACGCACACGCACTGGTACTTGAGGTTGGTTCTTACACACAAAACGGCTTTCCAGGAACATCTAGAAGGGGGAATAACGCCACAATGTCAAGTTTAAACTTCACTTCGAATAACTTTTTTGAACTGACCATCTGAAAGTAGCAAATTCAGATAACATTGACGCTTTCCTTAAATTTCAAATCTTAGCTAAACTAAATATTTAAAATTATTGTTACTTTCATCCGGAATAACACAAAGTTTTTGTTTGTTTTTTTAATACTTAATGTAAATTATCTCTAAATTATCTAAAATAGTCTTATAAGTATGAATCTCGAGCCGAAGGCCTTAGTAGCCAGAGTTCTTGTTAAATTTTAGTGTATTGGTTATTTATAACTATTACTCTTACATATAAATAAATAAATAAAAATAAACTTTTTTGAAAAGAAGGAAATAAAATTAGCTGCAAAATGAAAAATGTTTCAATCCGTCAGTCGAGCCATTCAAACTTGTGCGGGGCAGGTATGTTTTTCTGTTTGTTTGAAAATGTTTGCAAATTACAACTGCAATTCATAAAGAAAAAAAAATCCGCCACCATATTGACGATCAACTTATACCAAATGTGATATTAAAAACGCAACTTGACATTAAACATGCCATTCATTATCAATTTCAAGCAAATAGAACAAATACAGCGGCAACTGACATATCTATTAAGAGGCAAATTATGGAAAAACGAAAATTAGGAGAAAGATGGCAATAAACTAGATCACCTGACGACAAGAGAAAACTAAACTTAGCCACAAAAAATCTAAAAGATAGTTTAAACGAAAGAAATAACAAGGAAATCGAAAACTATTTGAAGAACCTGACTCCCAATCAAGATACAGCCTACTACTTATGGAAATGTACTACCATAAAACATTAAAAACCCAAATAAAACATCAACCACCACTAAAGAAAGTTGACTATTCATGGGCCGTTACAAAAGCAGAAAAGGCGAAAACTTTGGCAAATTACTTTGAAAAGGTTCTATCAAATGAAGAAGAAAAGAAAATGGACAACCAACACAACTACCATTATGATTTTACAAAAGTAAAAAGTACGAATACACACGAAATAATAGTTTGCATCAAAAAACGAATAAAACATAAAAAGACACCCGGATATGACTTGATAACAGGAAAAGCATTAACGGAGCTACCAAACAGGGCACACACATTTTTCCGAAATATTTTTAATGTAATGTTTCGCTTGCAATATTTGCCGAAACTCTGGAAAATGGCAGAGATTATTGCATTGAAAACCGGGTGAAGATCCAACTACCGTAACATCTCATAGATCAATAAGCTTACTACGGACAATATCTAAAATTGCTGAAAAATTACTGTATGAGCGACTAAGCCAATTTCTGAAAAAAAAACATATAATACCGGATCATCAATTTGGATTTAGAAACAAGCATTCAACTATCCAATAGATCCATAGAATTACAAATAAAATCCAATCAGACCTTGAAACAAACGTTAATGTGCGGCAGTATTTTTGAACTTAGCTAAAGCGTTTGATAAAGTGTGGCACAAAGCCTTAAAAAAAAATAAATAATTGGCGCGTACACTTTAGTTAGGTATTTGGCCGAGCTCCTCCTCCTATTTGTGGTGTGCGTCTTGATGTTGTTGCACAAATGGAGGGACTCATAGTTTTAAGCCGACTCCGAACTGCAAATGGTTTTTTATGAGAAGTTTTTTCATGGCAGAAATACACTCGGAGGTTTGCCATTGCCTACCGAGGGGCGACCGCTATTAGAAAAAACTTTTTCTTAAATTTGGTGTTTCACCGAAAGCCGAACCAATGTTCTCTCTGTGAATTCCGAATGGTAATCACGCACCAACTCATTCGGCTACGGCGGCACAAAGGCTTACTCCCCAAAATAAAAGCAATGATACATTTTGACTACGAGTATTATTTCATCATAAAAAGCTACCTAACTAACCGAAGTTTCTATATTAAATATGACAACCAATGTTCAGATATTCATCAAATAACTGCTGGAGTTCCGCAAAGAAGCGTTCTTGGCCCTCTACTATATGTTTTATTCACTGCAGATATACCACCTCCTGACGAAACTAATTCTTCAATTGCTACGTTCGCAAACGATACAATACTTTTGGCATCGGACAAAAGCTAAACTATCTTTACTGAAAAACTGCAGCGATACACAAATGCAGTTAAGGAATGGTTCGATCAATGGTGCCTAAAAATAAATGAAAACAAAGCCGTACAGGTTAAATTTATGTACTACCAAAACAAAATTTACTGCAGTTCCAATAAAAATAAATGGCAAAGCAATTACAATAGAACTAACTACTAAATGCCTGGGAGTTCATTTGGATTCGAAACTAAATTGGAGTCATCACATAAAGCAAAAGCTCAAACAAATAAAAGAAAAACTTCCACAACTTCATTGGTTTCGATTCTAAAACAAAAAGACGCTATCCCCTCACACCAGTTCGGTTTCCGAAAACAACATTCAACTGTGCAACAGATTCACAGAGTAGTCAACAAAATTACAGACGACTTCGATAAGAAGAAATATTGCATTGCCGTGTATTTGGACATCGCGAAAGCTTTTGACAGAGTATGGCACAAAGGACTTCTATATAAGCTAAAAACCATTTTACCACTTAACATATTTAATATCCTTAAAAGCTACATGACTGATAGACACTTCTTCATAAAATATGACGATGAGTGCTCTGTTATCTTGACGGCGTCTGCTGGAGTACCTCAAGGAAGCGTACTGGGCCCCATACTATACTTAGTATACACAGCAGATATACAAACGCCAACTACTCAAGGATCAATGATAGCTACATTTGCAGACGACACAGTTCTAATGCCAGCTATCCACAATGAAGAAGCAGCAACAAAAACACTGCAAGATAGCTATCAGCTACAACAAAATGGTTTGAAAATTGAACCATTGAGGTCAATAAAGACAAAACACAACATGTAATATACGCGAAGAGAAAATCTGCAAGAATCCAATCCAAATTAACGGGGAAGACATAAAAATACACTCAAGTGCAAAATGCTTAGGCATAACGAGTGACTCAAAACTCTCATGGAAAAAACGCATACTGAACAAGATAAGCGAGATAAAAAACAAATTTCGGCCACTCCACTGGCTACTAGGAAAACAATCAACTCTAAGCTTATTTAATAGACAAATGATATACAAATGAATAATCGTCAGTCTGATGGACCTACGGACTAGAAATTTTGGGGACTGCCAGTAAATCAAACCTACAAATCATTCAGAGAAGTCAATCTAAGATGCTAAGGACAATCACAAACGCAAATTGGTACATAAAAAATGACGACATTCACCGCGACCTTGGCATAGACACTGTCACTGAAGCAGTAAAACGAAGCAGCAGTAAGCACATCTTGCGTCTATAAGAGCACAAAAACCATGAGATGAGACTGATACCGGAAATGGAACTTAAAGCAAGAAGACTAAAGCGCAAAACACCCACAGATCTTGGTCGTACTGTAATATAAAATAAAATATAATAATATAAAATTATTATATAGAAAACTAAGTATTAGTAAAATTGTAACTAAATACCACCAAAGACAATAATGTTCTCTTTCAAAGGGAAGGGACATTTTAACTCCAAACCCTAACACCAATTACTTATTGTTAATATTAACAGATCGTAATTTATAATGGGAAAAAAAAAATTGGTTAGTCAGCACAAAATCCAGACTTACTATACACAACAAGCTCTTAGTGTACATATTAGTAATCTCAAACGTGTCCAGAAAGTTTTTGCGCGTTATGCTTTGAGTTCTTTAAATTCAACTGATTCAATTCCATCCTATAAAAGTCGGTGCTTGCTCATAAATCTAAAATCACCAGATTTTAGACGGACTATTCTCTCCATTACTTTCCTTTTCGATTCGATAAATGGGGTTACTGACTCCCGATCGGTACTCGAGAAAATCAATTTCAATATTCCTCAGCGCAGTTTACGGAATCATGATTTTTTCTGGTTAGGGATGGTAAGAATTAATTATGCTTCGAATGCTCTGGTTTCTAGAACTCTGGGTGATTTTAATTCGCTTTCAAATCATACTGCCCTGGATTTTTCTTCCACAAAGAATCACTTCAAATTGATTCTAAATGAATTGTTGAACTAAATTCTTAGTATTATCTAATAATCTTCTTCTGTAAATTTTAAGAAATGTTATCTTTTTCTATCACTCATTACAATGAAACGAGTTAATTATAAGTTTAATTTTACTTTGATTAATTTATTTAGCATTAATCTGTTTTCATAGTCTGTAGGAAATACTGTATTTTTTAGACTATTAATTAGTTACATAAAAAAAAATCAACAAACTTCTGAAAAGGGGGAAAAACATAAAAAACGTTTAAAGAGAATCCGACCAAGCGACTTAATGAATGCTAGAAGACAATAAATATGTAAAAAAAGTTACATTGCTGTTATATTGTTGTACAATTGTAATTATGTAAAGTGAAACTTGTATTGAATATTATTTAATTGTATATTATTTCATTCATTTTAATTTTTATCGTTTTTGACACTGGTCACTAAGCGGAATTGTTAAACAACATATAGTACTTAATGTCAATGGGCTGATATTTAGAATAAAGGGGAAAGAAACAAAATAATAATAAAGAAAATGTTTAAGCTCCCACTGAAACTATAAAAAAAAAAAAAAAAAAAAAAATTGCATATGAACCCTTGAGGCCTCTTTTCTTCCTCGCTAAGGTTTTAAATTAAATAGGATTGGCTTACAATTAGAAATGGAATGAAACGGTGCTAGAAAAAAGCCAGAAGGCAAAAAATAGCGAAATATTCTTAAATTGTTTTAACACCACTAACAGACAAACATCCGGAATATAGCACTAAATAGTGCGGATAGGATATATGAAGAACTGGCCTACGTTATGGAGGCCAAAGTTATTTTAAGGATAGCATAGAAAAATTTGAAATTTTTTATAGGTTTTTAAAGCCAAAAGTAATTGCATTTACACACCTAGGCCTTTACAATAAAAACTGCTCTTTATGTAACTTAAATGAGAAGGAAACTGCACAAAATGTTCTTGGAAAATGTCCAATAATAAAACAATGCCGCGGTACGTTCTTTGGTACTCGTAAGACCTTCTTTAGTAACACCGAAATAATTCATGTTCTAATAGGTGTAAATGATTTGGCCATTGACATGACTATGAGCATGACTTTATTATTACTTATATTATTATAATTTTCCACTAAAAATGTGCGACTATCTAGCTAAACATAGCTATTTTTAACTAAGCTCTTACATATATTTTTCGGCCGTTAATTGTTCATAAATCGCACATGGATGTATACTTGTATGAACTGTTGTCCATATGAGTATGAAACAAAAGAAACGTGTCTATGGGGGAAAAACTTCATTGATTCGTGTGGTTTTACTATAATTCTAAAGACACTTTCTTACATACATTTCGTATCTACATATGTATTTACAGGGTATACACATTTCTAATTCTTTATATATGGAACGGCATGCAGCTCTTAAATGAAAATTGATTGCTTCTCTAAAAAATGCGGCTTAGAAATAATCACCTCCATTAATAGAATGTAATTTCACATACGAAAAAAAATGTAATTGCTTAAGAGGAAATTAAAGAAAGGAATAATTTATGGCGTAGTTTATAAAGTAAAAATATGTATACGGCTAAAGTTTATGCTTTAACATAAAAAATATTAAATATTCTTAGAAATACGCTTGCATAACTATTCAAAAAGGCTTCACATCTTGAGCTCAAAGAAGGTTTTTTTTATCTCTTTTATTTGTGTTTATTTTTATTACGGTTAATTGCCGGAAATTCTGATCTGTCAGCTCAAAACAAGTTCCTCATTTACAACTAAGTGCTGAACCAGTTGTGGACCTATGGTCCTATGGAATTATTATCCAAATCGTGCGAACCGGATCTGCATGAGTACGTCAGCATAATCGAAAAAGGGCTGGACGCAAGAGAGTACACTCTTGGTGTGTTTGTGCACATTTAAGGAGCTTTTGACAATCCTACCTTTGACTCTATGTGCTCTTCTATGTCAGAAGTTATGGAGTAGAAGAAATCATTGCCAGATGGATTAACTCTATGCTATCCAAAAAATGCTTACGATGGATAGAGAAAGCGATGAAGGAGTCAAGGTTGAAGTTAAGAGGGGTTCCCGAAAGTCGGTGTACTCCCTCCCCTACTTTGGGGCTTTATTGTGGACTCTTTTCTTATTGATATACAGAAAATTGCACACATCCAAGCCTACGTGGACGTTGTGTGCGTATTAATCTCAGGACCATCACTTGAAGTTATATGCAATAAAATGCAAGTAGATCTAAATAAGATTGAGTATTGGTGCGAATTGCATGGTCTTTCGGTGAATCCTACAAAAAGGCATGGAAGGCCTGTTACTACCCACGTTGAAAGGGGTAGCACTGCAACTGTCTTCTGAGGTTAAATACTTGGGAGTAATCATAGATAGTAAGCTTACCTGGAAGAAGCACGTCGAGCAGAAGGTCTCGCGAGCACTAAAAGTCTTATGGCAGTGTAAGAGAACCTTTGGCAAGGCATGGGGTCTAAGAACGGCGATAGTACACTGGTTGTACATCACCCTGATTAGACCCATTACTACATACATCACAGGTGCTATGAGTAGGACATCTGGTGAAGTCCTTAATTCCATTCTGAGCTTGGCACCTCTGGCGAAATGAAGAAAGCACTGGGCACTGTCAGATATACCACCAGTTATCGGAGCGGTGCGCACTGTTCTCGATGCCAGTGGACAATCGGGTGCCTTTCGTTAGCTTCGGTAGGAAGTATGATATTTTGATTCTAGATAGAGATCAATAGTTAACTCCAGAGAACCTATTAACGGGTTATCAGCACACTTTCTACACCAACGGATCCAAAACCACTAATAGTAGCGGATCTGGATATTACTTAGACGAAGACACTAAGTACTCCTTGCCACAGGACAGATAGCCACGGTACTCTTTACGGAAGTCTATGCCAAGTCTATGCGAGTCTTAAAGGTTGCGTATTGGCTAATTGAGAAAAAGTGGCGCAGTAGCAGTATTGGAATTTGTAGTGATAGTCAAACTGTATTGAAAGCTCTTGCTAACCCACGCTGCTCTTCGAAGTTAGTCGGTGAATGTAAGACTAAACTGAATAGTGTTGCAAAGCATAACAAAGTTAGTCTTATTTGGGTGCTTTGACATTGTGGTATTACAGGAATGAGTTAGTTGATAAACTGGCTAATGAAGGCTCTGTAAGTATGCCACTAGGCCTTGAACCCTTTCTTGGTGTCAATTCCGCATCGATTCAACTACGGATTGACGATTTCATGAGGTTGACCCAAAGAGGATGTTGGTCTAGTTGAACTCTTACAGAGTAGCCAAGTGCTTTGTGAAAGAACCAAACAGGAAAATAGCCATCTTTCTCCTAAATCTCAACAGTAAGGACTTGATAGGACTGGTGGGTGTAATCACAGGGAACAACGCCTGTGGTCAGCATATGGCTACTATGGAAATCATTGACGACTCAATATGTCTATCCTGCCGGGAAAACGACGACACTGCCGGGCATTTTCTCTGTAACTGTCCGGCGTTTTCTGCAGCTTAAGTTGTTGGACAGCAATGTACTGAGTATGGATGAAGTTCATACTCTTCCAATTCCAGATATCTTAAGATTCATCAATGAATAAAAGAGATTTGTAGAAGAGTGACCTCAAACTAATTTTTCCGCCTTACCACCCACATTTTATCTTTCCTATCTCTATTCTTTCTACTGAAATCTATCCGTGTGTAGTACAATGATCTGCTGACTGATTGCTTGGACTTGTCCAACTCCCCATAAATCTAATCTTAATATCCAATAAAAAAAAAATTATTCATTTCGAAATTTTAAGCGTAAATGAGTATTTAATATTTTTACTTCTATAAGGCGAAGTAAACATGTAAGGCATCAAATTCGTTCATTTTGACGAAAAATAGTCTAAAATGATTTTGTGAGCAAAACTGAAACATCAAGCATTTTGACACCTGACACTCACAAAGCCAATGTGTCGGATATTCATATCAAAGACAGATGTTGGACAGATTTGTAGAAATAACTAAGGAGCTATAATCGCTAGGAAGATATGCTACACAAATACTACCGGGACTATATCAAAGAAACCGTTTCTAGTTGCAGGCATGTCGGCTGTGGTATGACAAATAGGCGACTTTTCGGTATTTACAAGAGGTGACTTGAAAATATTCCTTGAATTTCCAAATGGTTCGGCTAATTAGGCTACAATAGAATTCGGATATTAAACATTATGCGTTTCCCTGTTCACTATTTCCTCCATCAATAATCATGTGGCAAGCACTGCGAAAAAAATTATAATTTAATTAGTGTTTTTTTCATTTCTTTTCATTTGTCCTTTTATTTGAAGTGAATTCCTTTACGAATCATGTGCGGTTTTGCATCAAAGCAAATTATTTTCTTCCCCAACTCACCAGCCTTATTTTCATTCGCGCTCTGCTTCTGTTTTGATTACTTATTTGCGTTTAAGCAAACACCAAAATTGATTGCTTCTGCACACTTTCACCGTGGCCACACATTCTGCTGCTCCCGCTTTGAATTTTCTGTACTGCAAAGATTTGCTAGGGTCAAATGGTATTTTTTTTTATGCGCGATTTTTCTGCATTTCAGTATACTGACTTTTGTATTTGTTTGTTGGTGTAACCACAATGCTGCTTGTGAACATAATATCCTCCTTTTTCCTTCACCTTTCACCTCTTCAATTTTTTTTAATGCTGGCTGTAATTTTGTATGTGGAGGTTTCGTTTGCTAACAAATAAGCTTAAAATTTTGTTATTCAAATATATAAAATAGGTTTTCTTCGGAAAAATTTTTAAAAACCAATATTGTGGTATGTACTTGCATGTAGGTATGTTGATGCAAAGGTTTATTTTGGGGATCAGACTACCGCAAACATAAGGAAAATTGAGTTTTTCTTTAGCTTAAAGGAAGGTATCAGGACCTTATAAATGAAATTCTCAGAGGATGAAAGGGGAAAAATTGTATTTTTAATTGAATTTGACGCAACGAAACGTTGCGCATTGAAAACTTGTAAACTCATTTTTCTTCAAACTTAATTTTTCAAGTCAGCCAGACTCATAAGTCCTACAAATTTGAGTTTTTTGAATTAATTTATTTTTTTCTTCATTTAATAATCACAAAAAAAGGAATATCTCCTGCAGACTATGAAAAATAAATGAATGCCAAATAATTCCATCAAAAGTAAATAAAACTTAAATTTGCGTAAGCTATTTTGTTTACCTGTATGCTTGACACTATGCGAAAAATTTTCGCTTCGCTCTGACGAGTATACTCGTCGGGTTGTTGTTGTTGAAGCAGTAACTTTGCCCTATCACTGTAGTGTAAATCACCGGTCATCTTCGTCTAGCTCCTCCAACGGTAGGCCCAAGAAACTTGCTGTTTCGACAGGTTGGGTCCATAGGGAGATTGGTATCAGATGAGTGGGTTTGATGGGGCATGTGAAAAGCTGGTTAGTGTCGTGCGGGGTGCCTTCACATGCCGGACATATGTTTAGTATGTCGGGGTCAATTCTGGATAGGTAGGAGTTTAACCTACTACAGTATCCTGAACGTAATTGTGCCAAAGTTACGCGGGATTCTCGGCGAAGTTGGAGCTCTTCGTCTGCAATGGGTGGGGGTTCGACTCCGATGACGGCATTCGGTGGTCGGGAGCTTAAAAATGATGAATGTCGTTAATTGTCCGTCTGTACACTGTTCGATCCAGTAATCTGTCAGTCTGTTTCGTCCTGGATCTGACATGCCTGGGTGGTGGCTCGGGCTCAAGCAGGTGTCTGCGTGGATGGGACCTGCGGTAACACCCTAACAGAAACTACTTGCTGAGCAGCTCAGTAGACATTCAGTCGCAGTACTAATGGCAGTGTTTTGACAAGTCTGTAGCTTCCTCCACTGCGAATCACTGGTTCCAGGTGACCAGACAGGCGCAGCATAGCTTAAAACCGGCAGGCCAATTGCCTTAAATGTCGATAAATTCTTTGTCTTTGCCCCAAGTTCTGCCGGCAGGCTATTTGAGAACCTTGTTGCGATTCTGGACTTTAGTGGCAATTGCGGTTGTATGCTCTGAGGAAGAGAGCAAACTGTCGAAGGTAACTCTCAAGATTTTGGGGTTGTGAACAGTCGGAATTGGTGTGTCGTCGACTTTTATCTTAAGATACAGTTGGCCCTCCTTTGTCCAGGGTCGCCGTGGACTTCGTGGGGAGAAGTTATAGGTTCCTCGCAGTGAAGAAGCGAGAAAGGCAGGCGAGGTAGTTGATTAGCGAGCACAGGCGATCAGTTAAAGCGTTAAATAAGGTGGCGCAAAATTAATCACTCTATTAATCAAGTTTAACACTTGTTCTCTAGATAGGAGCAGTATAAGATCAGAGAAGCAATAAGTTCCTTTTCCGGAACTACAGTGGCCTAACTCTTTGGCTATAAGAAAAACTATGTAATGTGGCAGGTAAGGCTAAAAATGATAAGTTAAAAAAGAAAAATCCACCTTCTCGATTAGCCTTACAATCACCTAAGCGATTTTAGTCTTGTACAACAAAGTGTTGCATTAGTTTCTTCTTCTCTTGTTAATTGGCGCCAATTCAAAATACCAGGTGAAGCAAGTACTCAGTCCACCTGGTCTTTCCAACGGTACCGTACAGAATACCATAAGAGATTTTATTTTGAGCATACTGTCCCAGTAAGGGTTTAGCCTTTCGTAGCCCGTCAGGTTGGCGCCAGTTTACATTTTAGTTATTCACTTCTGACCTCTTACTTATTGGCATGCGGTCCGATTGCCAGGAAAAGCTGAGGTTTGAGAGGCCACAGTCTCTAAGCAATGCATCTGCTACCTCATTCCCAGATATTCTCTTATATCATAGGATCCATATGAGCATGACTGCATGCCCCTAATCAATTTAGTTTCTCTCTGCACTTAAAGTCTGTTAGAGACTTGAACTTTTCTGCTAACATAGTTCAAGTTTCTGTATCATAATTTAAGGCGGCATTATATCAAGCGGCCTCGGTAGTCTAGCGTAAGTGCCCTAGCCTACCGTTCCTCCTGGCAAAACACACAGTTACACATTGCATTAAGGGCGCCAGCAAGACGAAGCGGGCAATCGCGGTAATAGCGCAGACACACCACTTTAGCGAAGTCCTTAACCATCTGTGCGATCCTTCTGCCGGAAAAATGTGAATCACAGATGGCGTTCCAAGCAGTAAGAAGGCGTTGTTCCTAAGCAACGACAGGTGGGCATTCCCACTATTTAGGACTGGTAGCGGCAGGCTGTGAAAATCAAATTGGATTAACGTTAATGTGCTCCCGAGAGGAGTGAACAAGAAAAAAAAAACGAAATGTCAAGCGGGCGGCTTAGCCGAATGGGTTGGTGCATTAGTACCATTTGCAAATACCCAAGTTCGAAAAAAATTTTCTAATAGCGGGTGCCACTCTGCAGGCAATGGTAAGCCTCCAAGTGTATTTTGGAGCGTATTTTTTGTATTTCGGAGCCGGTTTAAAACTGTAGGTCTCTTCATTTGTGGAACGACGCCAAGACTCATACCACAAATAAGAGGTTGAGCGTGGCCAAATACCCAATAAAGTGGTATAAACGCTTTATATCAGCAATTCATTAAGCGTGCTTTTGTCTCATAAGTCCTTTTCTATTCGTCATTTCCCCACTCGCTATCTGTATGCTCGATTAACTTGACGAAAAATTTGCACGCGAAAGCAACAATAAGGTTATCGAGCAAGATTCGCGGCTAGCGAGTATGGTTGTACCTCATACGACTCACTGTCGTACAAACACATGCAATTTAAGGCGGCTCTATTCCCGGGTTGTCAATATATGTTCATTTATACCAGTTGCTTCATCTATTCGCCACTTGCTAACGCTTGGCGAAAAGAAGAGGCCTACAGAAACATCATTTTCTGTTTGTCTACTGAGCTCAATCACTCATACAAAGTGAAATCCAAAATAGACAAGACTGGCGTCATAAACATGATTTTGATAGCGTCAGCTTTCTTTAGTGCGCTGGAAGCTACATCCCTCGCTGACTTCCAGTGAGAGCTTGGTGACACTCGGTTCAATGGAAGGGAAGTTTCATGCATCTAAAGTGTCAGTAGGTTTGTGCTATAGGTACAAAAATGAGTTTCGAACAAAGAGCCGATATTAAATTTTGTTTTAAAATCGGCAAAACGAAACGGTGCCGAAACATTTGAATTGATGAAGCAAGTTTATGGCATTGATTTTCTATCTCGTGTCAGAGTTCATGAGTGGTTTACACGTTTCAAAGATGATTGTGAGGGCATAAATGAGGACAATGGAAATACGGGCCGCCCAAAATCAGTAATCACCGAAGACTCCATAGAAATTCTGAGTTGAATATCTCCGAAACATTAACTCATCGCATTTTGACTGATCATATGGGCTTACGAAAGGTCTGTTCACGTTTCATTCCGCACAAGTTAACTGAGGACCAAAAATTGATCAGTATTCAACATTCGAAAGACCTCATTAAAGAGGCGAGAAAAGACGAGTATTTCCTTTGTAATTGGTCATGAAACATGGTGTTTCCAACATGAACCTGAAACTAAGCTTCAAAGTGCCGAATGGAAGGCCCCAGATGAGCCACCACCCAAAATCGCGTTTGTAGAAGTCAAAAATCAAGTCGATGCTCATTTGTTTTTACGATTCCAAGGGAATTGTCCACAAGGAGTTCGTGCCAGTGGGCCAATCCGTCAACGCAATTTTCTATCTTGTGCGTTTTGAAGCGTTTGTTGCATCGCATTCGTCGAATTCGCCCTGAAGGCCGCGTAGGAGGAAGCTGGCGCTTATTGCATGATAATGCACCATCTCATCGATCCACTCTTGAGACGGATTTTTTGACTAGAAATCACATTTCAACCATCAATCACTCCCCGTATTCGCTTGGTATGGGTCCCTGTGACTTCTACCTATTCGGAAAACTGCATTTGGCCATGAAAGAAAAACGTTTAGCATCCGTAGAGGCCCTCCAAAAGGCTTGTACCGACATCCTCTTTTGAAAAGCGCTTGCCAGCAGTAGAAATTCGCTGCTGGATTTTAAGGCTGCAAATATAGGGTTTTTCAATAGGTGCGCTTCAACTTTTTTCCGATAGGGAGGGCGAACGACGCAATATTTTTTATTTTTCGCTTGTCATTTGTAAACTTCATTAGTATACATTTCATCATGGAACGCTACACACTTGAGCAACGATTGCAAATCGTGCAAATTTTTTATGAAAATAATCGTTCTGTTGCTGCTACTTTAAGAGCATTACGGCCATTTTACGGTCCATTGAACAAGCCGTCCCGTTTTGGGGTTTTGTGAAGTCATTGGTCTACAGTAACAAGCCGGCGACGATTTGTGAGCTCAGAGCCAATATTGAACGCGAAATTGCTGGAATTTCGGCCGATTTATGCAAAAGAGTGGTCGAAAATTGGGTTCAACGATTGGACTTCGTAAAACGTGCACGCGGTGGTCATGCAAAAGAAATCGAATTTCATACTTAAATGTATATGTTCAAACTCGATAATAAAAAAAAAAGTAGTTAAAAAAGTCAAACCGTTTGTGTTTTATTCAAAAAAGTTCAAAAGTTGAAGCGCTCTTACTGAAAAACCCTATATAATAAAAGGACTTTGTAGCCAATTCATTTATTATTCCTTGGAAATTAAGTTCATGTATATGAAATAGTACCGAAAACTTAGATGCGCTAGAAGTATACCTATAGAGCCATAACTTCAGTTTAAATAGCCTAGGGTACCATGGGTGGAAAAGGCAAAAAAATCTAAAAAAAAAAATATTGAGTTAAGTAAAATAGAGATTTTATGGAGAATAAAGTGTGGTTGATTTGCCTAGAAATTAAATAGAGCTTCATACGCATTTCTGATTTATTTTAAGCAAATATTTTTTAAATTTCATAGTCGACTCCACGGCCCACAAGACACACACGCGCACTTACCATAGCTTTCACTATATATTTTTATACGCCAAATTTTATGAGTTTTGATTTAGTAACCTAAATAAACTTCAAACGGACAACTGTACATAAAAACTATACTCAGAAATTCCATTGTCCATGAATAACCAAAACCCGAAGCGCAGGGAGCGCGCAAAAAATGACAACAAATAAATACTAAACCATATCTGCGTTTTACAACTTCATTATATTCAAATAGTTTAGCTGGTTTACTAAAGTGACAAAAATGCGCTGCAAACCGTTATGCGCCAGCCAAAAAAAAATAAAAAAAAAACAAAAACACTGGCTGCAAAAACGAACTCACACCTTCTCAATTTAGTGCGGCGGCTTCAGCTGCGGTTTCTATTATTTCGCTCTTCCATTTGGCGCATTCAAAGCATGTGGTGGTGCATTTATTCATTTCAGAGTGCCTTCTCATATTTATTCAGTTGCTCATTCATTCATTCATTCATTATCGCTTAAAATACTACACAGGAACAATAGGAGGAGAGTCTTTTGTTGCTCCTTTGCTGATGTAGTTGGATTTTTGTTGTTTATTTGTTTGTTGTGTCTGTAGTAATAAAATATTTTGTTGTTGTGAGCAGCAATAGTGTGAAATTTTCTATGCATTTACAGTCTCTGCATTGTTTGTCAACGCTTAATTCAGGCGCTATCTGGTTAAAATGTTTTTGTGTTTTTTTTTATATATTTTTGATACTGATTTTTATGTATTTATAGTGCATTGGAATGCTTTTATTAATGATTTAAATAACGAAATAGGGTCAACACATTCGCACAAAAATCCTAAATAAAGAGAAAGTACTGTTATCTTCACATAATATAAAATAATTTATGATAAAACACATTTTTCGGCAGAAATGTCGAATACTGCCATTGCTAAAATGGTAAGGTTGTGATGTTTATTTATGTGGTATGTGAGGCATGCTCCCACTACAACAACCCTTTCTATCGGCTGAGTTCCACCCTGGGACCGTGGTAACATTTCGTCAAGGTGGAGCCGCGTTTATGTCTATTGACACAACAGGTACCTGCGTCCAGGTTCCTCTTACATGGGCGTATGGAGGTTATACGCTATCGATAGTATCCATTGCTTCTACTTCATAAGATGTTCTGCAGCAAATGGAACATCGGCAAAGGTGTCGTAGTCTCATAACGTCTTGAGCACTAAGCTCAGGCGACTGTTATTTGTCGTCAGTTCGTAGGCAGTCTACCTCCAGTCAATAGCTGCTACTGAATTCTTCGCTGCGTGTTGCGTTGCCACTCTGCGCGTTGAAGATATAACTCTATCATTGTTGCAAAATTTGTTGCTGCATTCCAGCAAGTATTTGATGCGATCATCTTGGCGATTGGATTTTCCGGGCACAGCGCTTCTCTCTGAAACGATCGCAGTAGAAGAATATGTGTTCCGTACTTTCTGTCGCGGTACTTCAGTTTGGGGTGTGTTCTCCAGTTTAAATCGATGGAGGTACTCCAAAAACCAACCGTGGCCACTTAGTATTTGAGTGAGATAGTAGTCGACGTCTCCGTGTTTCCTGGTCACCCATTGGCTCACCCTTGCTGCTGCGTCTTTGCTTTTTGCTTCCAGCTGGTCTGTGCGTCTATCCGTAACTACAAGCGCAATATCATCTGCATAGCCTACAATAGGAGCACCGTCTGGTAGTTTTAGTTTGAGGACCCCGTCGTATATGACATTCAAAGTATTGGACCAAGGACAGATCCTTGGGGAACCCCGCCAGTGATTTGGTATGTTTTTTGGCCACAGTCTGTATCGTATTGCAGAATTCTGTTGGTGACGTAACTACGAATTATGCGCTGTAGGTAACCCGGTACACTTAGTTCTTTCAGAGACATTAAAATGTTGCCCCACTTTGCAGAGTTGAATGCACCAGCCCTCCTGAAACGCTTATCATGCCAATACATCTGTTAGCACAAGACTTATGCATAAAAACAATGGCCACATGCAGCGCAGTGAGACTCAGAGATATAGGAAGCTGGACAACAAAACAAGTCAGACTTCACAATCCGTGACCCAGGGAAAGTGATTGGTAGATTTGACTGACGGTTCTACGAAGAACTGTGGTATGGGAGTTGGCCTCCATTCGGAACCGCTCAACTTATTCAAAACAATTCGACTTCCTGACTATACTAGTGTGTTCCAGGCAGAACTATTAGCAATCAGGGAATCTTGCGAATCACTGAAACACTACAAAGAAATTGGTGCAAGAGTAACTATCTTTTCAGCCAGTCAAGCAGCTATCAAGGCCTTAGACTATAACTCCTTTTCATCCAAACTAGTTTCCCAATGCAGAGAGGAACTAAAACTGTTTGGTCATTGGCTTAAAATTACTCTGATATGGGTTCCCGGGCACAGGAATAGTGGGTAGGGAGAAAGCAGACGAGCGAGCACGAAACGGTTCGACACTAGACATAGCAGAGGCGGTTACTGTTGTTACAGCATTCACTCCAATAAAAACATCTATTGCGCTACACTACCACGCCTTAGCCGAAAGAAGGAGGAAGCAATTAACTAAAGGGTGAATTTTTAAGAGCTATAGGAAAGTTTTTCAAAAACACACTCAAATTTCAGAAAAATGCATGAAATTTTTATTTAAATCGATAGTAGATTAATTCATGCAAATGTTGACCGCGACTGCGCTTCAAATGGTCCATTCGCTTAGTCCAATTTTGGCGTACTCTTTCCAATGTTTCGGCCGGTATCTCACATATAAATGCTTTAATGTTGTCTTCCAATGCAGTAATTGAAGCAGGCTTGTCTGAATAGACATGAGCTTTAACATAGCCACACGAAAAATAAGCTACAGGCGTTATATTGCACGATCTGGGTGGCCAATTGACAGGTCCCGAACGTGAAATAAAATGTTCACCGAACTCGTCTCTCAACAAGTCCATTGTTACGCGTGCTGTCTGGCATGTGGCAGCTCGAATAGCCGCTTCAGTGGGTCGATTAAACTGACCATAAACTGAAGATGTTTGACAGTGAAACAAAACACGAAACGTGCCTCAGCTGTTTAAGCCAACTATTTAAAAAGATAAGAGCTAAAAAATCACCCGTTACATGCGCTACAATAAGAAAAACATGGCCGTTGTACAACACCCAGAGGACAAACTACCTGTTAGGATGCTCTCGCTCAAACACTTCACGTATTACTGCAATCTTTACAGGTCACTGGAAGGTAAGGGATCGTGCAGCGAGACTCAACCTTCCTTTCAATCCCATCTGCAGAAGCAGTCAAGCGGTTCACCCCTGGAAAGTCTTTTTTTTCATTATTTATGCGAATGTCCGGGTTTAGCCAGAACAAGATTTCGCTCATTCGGTAAACCTTTCCTAGAGATGGATCTCACAAAATGATCTGACTTAAAACCGAAAAATGGAACAGTGGTAATAAAACGGCGCTAGTCGGTAATTAAGAATATTTAGTACAAATACTCAACCACCTCAATAACAACAACATCGATACCAAAAATTTTCTTGGCAGGAGTTATAATTAAGTGATTAGCAATGCGAGTCATTTCCTTTTTGCCACCTCATCGTTCTGTGAATTTTTTGGGCTTAAAGACAATTTTTAAAACTTTCGGATGATTTAGTGATAAATTTGGGCGACTTTTTAGGTAGTCACGCCAGCTGGTGGTATTACAGAGCAAAATGGAATGCAGAAAGGTCGAGAATCCACATACCAGTCATAACATTCATGAAATTTCTTTACAGTTGAACTGTCATTTGTGCGCATTATGATCTCCAAAAATCGTTCAGACTCCCGAATTACTGTAGTATATTTCAAGCTAAAATCTATGCCGCAACAAGAACAGCAGAAATGGCTTTGGAATTTATTCCTCTTCATACTCGGATAAACATTTTCATTGATAGCCAAGCGGCTTTTAAAGCAATTTTGGCTCATTGGACTAACTCGGAATTGGTTCAAGAATGCAGATCCAAAATGGATGAACTTTGCGGAAATGCCTTGGTCACTATTTACTGGTGACCAGGACACAAAAAAATAGAAGGAATTCGGAGAATCGTCGAGCTCGCTAAGGCAGGCATTCAGACATACTTCTCTCCATCACTCTACTTTTTGAAAATGGAACTGAATGAGGAACAAATTATGGAATCGCAGTCGATATGGGAACACTCAAGCTCGTACAAAGCTCCCAAAATATGCTAAGGACTGGGAACGTGAAAACTAAAAACTTTATTTTATCTCTCTCTAGAAAAGACTGCAAAATATTGGTTGGAGTACTGACAGAATACTGTCTTATCCCACATCACCACCTTGTGAGTGGAGGTCGGTAGTTTTCCTCGCGGTCATGATTTCGTACTCCGAAATTACGGCCTGAGATCTGACCTTCTCGCCTGTGACGCGATCATCTGGTCTACCGGCCAATTCATTCTTAGCTATATTTGCCGGAACGAATTCGGCTCTCAGGTAGCGCGCTTTGAGCAGAGAATTTTTTATTTTTCTTTTTGGCATCCTTACTAGAAGTCACCGGAGAAGAGGATGGCGTTTATTGAGTTATTGGCTGTAGACGGCTGGGTTTCAGCATTGAAATGCTATGGAGAGCACTCGACGTGCTAGGCCGACCACTGTGCCTTGGCTAGAATCCAGGAGCTGTGTGCGCAGCCCTCAGTTTTTATAGTTTCCGTAGTGATTTTGTTATGTTTTTTTGTTTTGTTTTCCATTTATCTAGATTTTGGTCTCACGAGTATGCAGGGAAAGAAATGGTCCGCCGCGGCAGAGCCGGCACACCGCGGTAAAGCACTTGCTACAATCGACTTTGCCTGGACATCGGAGACGACCGTTAACGACTGGTTATGTAGGCCCTATCAGTCATGCAGCTCTCGGCTTAAAAGCTTAAAGTGCTGACAAGGTTATACCGCCGTGATTCGGTCGACAGAACCTAGTTTTAGTTGAGCTCCAAAAGTATATCCATAGGAGCAGATTGAGCCTCTGTTACGTTACACTCAGTTGCACGTGGGACCAAACCCCAAATGCTGAATGACACACAAGCACGACAAGTAAATTTAAAGTTATGCACTGTTAGGTGGTTGGCAACAGTGTTCCCAACGTCGCCAAGCCGTTTCTGTTTCGCTCAGCCTCCTATCACTGAGTTAGCTCATAAATAACAGGCTGAGGTGTGGTTTTTAGTCGCCTCTTATGAGAGGCATCCGTAACCTCGGACAAATTCTAACCCCCTTATCCGCAGGGGCACCTCCTCTACGCCTCCTTTACGTTGGATAGGTAAGGTGGTGTACCCAAATGGCACCGGTTAGCACGTGGAAGAAACGACTGGTGCACTTTGATAAACTCGGCCAAATTCGCATAAACGGTTAGCACACCAATCAGGAAAATGAGGAAGGTACTTTGGAATACCTACTTTACCAATACCCTGGCCTTTGTGGGACTCAGCAAACGCGGCTAGGATCTACATATTTTTCATTCTTGAAAGATATTGCTGGGCGGCTTGTTAAAACTCGCGAAGAAGTGCTTTAAGAATTACATAAAATAATATCTTCGACTCTAAGTACTGGAGTAATTCAATGAGCGTTAGAGCTGTAAGTGAAATCTCTTTACAGATCAGCCAGCACTACCTAACCTAACCTAGGTAGTCTCGCCTAGTATCATATCTTGATTGCAAGTTGTACTTCGTTTACTGTATTTTTGTACGTCCAAATAACATTCGATAACTGGCACGCCGATATTACTCCATGTTCACACTGATCCGAGCACTGTATCGGTACGGACTTGCCTAACGCTCATTACAATAAATTGTGCAGTAAACTATTTTCAAACTTCTCTAGCATTTATTACTATATATCGTAAAAGTTTAGTGCATTCGCATATTTTGCTAATTCACAGCGCACTGCTAACCTACTTAAATCGAGTGAAATTGTGAAAGTGGGGAAGCCAAATTCGAAAGCACGAAAGTTTCTATGCGCAAGTATGCACGCACGTATGCACACATATACATACACATATATGCATATACTCGAATATGGATTATTATGTGAGAGTTGATTTTTGCTTGTTGACTGCCAATTTGTGCACAAATCCACGCGCTGTTTGCGGAAGGGAAGAAATGCGAAATGAAATGGCGAAAGTAAGCTGCGATCAAAAGAAAAACTTACACACTTTGGTTAATTTACGTACATTGTACGTTGAAAATGCGCTGCAATAAACTTTTGATTAGTTTTTTTTTCTTTTTTTCTTTTATAGTTTTGCCAAAAAATGTTTATGTAAAGGGTGGCTAAGTTTCAAGGGCCGGTGTTGATTTTGAATAAAATACATACTTTTTAAGAAATTGTTATCATTTCCCTTTACTATGCTAATATTGGTATATTTCAATTTTTTATGGAACAAAATATTGGTCAAATGACCGCCGCGGCCTCGGTGGCACACCTCGAAAGACCAACTAATGCAAATAGTTCCTTATCTAAAGGGTGGTTAAATTTTAAGGGCCGGTGTTAATTTTGAATAAAATACAAATTTTTTAAAAAAATTTTAACATTTTTCTTTATTATGATAATATTAGTATGGCTCAATTACGTACAGAATAAAATATTGGCCAAATAGCCGTCGCGGCCTCGGCGGCACACCTCCATCCGATGGTCTAAATTTTCGATGACGCTGAGGCATAATTGAGGTTCTATGCCGTTAATGTGCCGAATTATCTCATCCTTTAGCTCTTGAATTGTTGCTGGCTTATCGACGTATACCTTTTCTTTCAAATAAACCCAAAAAAAGAAGTCCAACGGTGTCAAATCACATGATCTTGGAGGCCAATTGACATCGCCACGTCGTGGGATTATTCGGTCATCAAATTTTTCGCGCAGAAGAGCCATTGTTTCGTTAACTGTGTAACAAGTGGCCCCATCCCGTTGAAATCGTATATCGTCCATATCTATATCTTCCAATCCGAGCCATCATCTCACGATAGCGAACACTTTTCACAGTAACTGCCTGACCGGTCTCATTTTCGAAAGAATACGGCCCAATGATGCCGCCGGCCCATAAACCGCACCAAACCGTCACTCGTTGTGGGTCCATTGGTTTTTCGGTAATCACTTTTGGATTATCATTCGCCAATTCTGCTTATTGACGAATCCACTGAGGTTAAAATGAGCCTCATAACTGAAGATGATTTCCTTCGAAAATTTGTCATTTACTGTTGCCATTTCCTGCCACCCTTCTGACCATTGGCGACGCTTGAAATGGTCAAGAGGCTTTAGTTCTTGAATCAGTTACACCTTGTAAGCGTGTAAATGCAAGTCTTTATGCATAATGTTCATCAACGACGAGCGTGAGAGGTTCAATTTTTGGGCACGACGTCGAGTGGACGGCTCTTCAACCACACTATCGCAAACACCAGCAATATTTTCTGCAGTACGAGCTGTACGAGCATGCACTGGTACTTACACATCTCCTACAGACCCGGTTTGCTCAAACGTTTGTACAATATTTCCGATTGTACGCACATTTGGACGATTAAATTTACCGAAAAAATCACGAAGTGCGCGATATGAATTTTTGATTTCAACGCCCGTTTTCATAATAGGCCTGAATAACTTTAACGCGTTGCTCGATTGTGTATCTTTCCATAGTTAAAATTGAATTAATCTGAAATTGAAAAATATTAAATGAAATGTTGAAAAAACTTGACGTTTAGGTGTGGTTCACATTCATCATCGGCCCTTGAAATTTAACCACCCTTTATATGTATTGCCGTAGATTTTTTCCAAATGTTGCAACTTGCAATTCTTGCAATTTTTTTCTTTGAACTCTGAGTTTATTTACATTAATATTTTCGCAAAATACGTCAATTCCAGCAGCTGCCAACGCAAAAGCCTATGTGCGGAATGTTGTGCAAAACTCTCCAAGGAAATGGTTATGCAAAGAAATCTATAAGCGAATGAATGCGAAGGCGAAGTTATGACTTGCCCTCGGACTCAAAGCGATGAAAAAATGTAATAACAAAGTTTTTGGCCTGGAAGAGTTGTCATCCCCCCGTTCGTGCCCTAACCCGCAGATGCCCGGCAGGCGCATTGCAGCAAAACTGTAGTTATTTTAGACTTTTCATGAGCCACTTCCTACGCGTGTACCACAACGCCTCTTTCACACTCAACACTTTTCTATCACGTTTTTTTTTAGTTTTGTGCACTTTTTTGAATGCAGCTCACATTTATGTAACGGCAAAGTTTTTCCTGAATATAAACATTTTGATGCTTAAATACTATGCGCCGTAGCACGAAATGGGCAACTCTCCAGTCAGGCAAACATTAACCATCACACTCACTCACCCCAGCCTTCTTAAGCCGCCAGTCAGCCGCAACGCGTTTTGCCACAAAAATATTGCGTTGATCTTCATTTGTTCAATTTGCGTTGCATTAAAAAAGGCTCTGACTACCTCGCTACCACTACCGTTATTGTATGTCTGTGTGTGTACATAGTAACATGAGAATCCACTCCGAGTTGTGCAACGAAAAGTTTACCAAGGCAATATTCAGCCAATGTTGCAATTGCGCGCATCTCGCCTTGAAGCTTCAGAGTTTGAGTTCGCCACTTGCCACGCTTTGTCTCGTACAAGTGATATTATATATTTGTATTTGTTGTTGTAGGATAATTTGGTCTAATTATAATTATTTGTAATGTAATTGCTGATTGCTTACTTCACCGCCGCGCACAAAACCAAAAACGCGCAGTTGAGAGAGAAGCGTTGAAGAAAATCGTCAGAGCAGCGTAAAATCGCGCAAAATGGATAATCAGTGGAAATACAAAGTATTTAAAAGCAGGAATATGCCTTGACTGGTAACTAAGAGAAGATGCAATTGAAACGCAAAGTGCGAAACGTTTTTGTTTATTTTGTAGAAAGCGCCAAAAGTAAGTACAGGGTGGTTCAATTAGACTGTGGGCTTTGAAGTTTCGATTTTTTTTTAACTTTGGCAGCTAAAGTGAGATTCAGAAAATTTAGTCTATGGCAATAGGTAGCAATTTAGTAGCAGTATAACAAAAACAACAAAGACATTTTTTTTGTTTTTGCTTTTGGTCCACAAAATGTGTAAATCTATAAACAAATAAAGACACTTTAGAGTAGGTTGGATTAGGTATATCTGGCTGATAAGAATAGATCTCACAAGGCCCGTAGTATTACCAGTGTTGTTGGTTAATTCGGGACACATGTCTTGGCAAGTTTTACGAAACAGGTGTTATTTTGAATAGCCCGCTATTTCGGTAGATGTCACTTTTGAAGCTGTCATTTTTTTGATATTTGACAAGTAGAAACTACTTTTTCTTCTTAATTGGCGCGATAACCGCTTACGCGATTTTGGCCGAGTTTAACAAAGCGCGCCATCGTTTCGTTGTTTCTTTCTCGTGCTAACCGGCGCCAGTTGGACACACCAAGTGAAGCCTAGTCCTTCTCCACGCAGAGGAGGCCTTCCTCTTCCTCTGCTACCACCAGCTGGTACCGCATCGAATACTTTCAGAGCCGGAGCGTTTGTATCCATTCGGACGACATACCCAGCCAAGGTAGCCGCTGGATCTTTATTCGCTGCGCTATGTCTATGTCGTCGTAAAACTCATACTGCTTCTCTTCGTTCCAAACGTGCAAAGGTCCAAAAATTTTGCGCAGATTCTTTCTCTCAAACACTCCAAGCGTCGCTTCATCAAATGTTGTCATCTTCCAAGCTTCTGCGTCATACGCTAGGACGGGTATGATGAGAGTCTTGTAGAGTGTTAGTTTAGTTCGTCGAGAGAGGACTTTACTGCTCAGTTGCCTACTTAGTCCAAAGTAGCACTTGTTGGCAAGAGAGGTTCTACGTTGGATTTCAAGGCTGACATTGTTATCGGTGTAATGCTGGTTCCTAAGTATACAAAGTCTTTTACAACCTCGAAATTATAACTGTCTACAGTGACGTGGGTGCCGATATGCGAGTGCGCCGACAGTTTGTTTGATGACAGGAGATACTTTGTGTTGTCCTCGTTCACCACCAGACCCATTCGCTTTGCCTTTTTATTCAGTTTAAAGAAGGCAGAACTAACAGCGCGGTTGTTAAGGCCGATGATGTCAATATCATCGGCATACGCCAGCAATTGTACGCTCTTATAAAAAATTCTGCCTGAGCGATTAAGTTCTGCGGCTCGTACGATGCTCTCCAACATCAGGTTAAAGAAGTCACACGACAGCGAGTCACCCTGTCTGAAACCTCGTTTGGTATCAAACGGCTCGGAGAGGTCCTTCCCAATTCTGACGGCACTGCTGGTGTTGTGCAACGTCGTCTTGCAAAGCCGTATTAGTTCTGTGGGGATACCAAATTCAGACATCGCGGCATACAAGTAATTTCTTTCCGCACTGTCGTATGCAGCTTTGAAATCGACGAAAAGATGATGTGTGTCGAGTCTCCTTTCGTGGGTCTTTTCCAAGATTTGGCGTATTGTAAATATTTGGTCGAGTAGAAACTACGATATTAATAAAAAAAATGGTGAAAATTTGGCAGAGACGGTTCGTAAAACTCGAACATTTGTGGGTCATCGTGAAGCTCCTTGTCGGACCGAAATACACAAATTGGTGAAAAAGTTCAAGCTGATATGACAAGTTACTGATGTGAAGAATAAAACCCATGCACGCCCCTCAAGAACAGCCGGAGATATTGCTGTTGTAGCCGAAAGTGTTGGAGAAAACCCAGGTTTGTCATGCCGATCTTTGGAGCTAGGCATTCCACAAACGTCATTACACCGTATTTTGCATAAAGATTTGGGTCTTAAGGCCGGCGGGCCAATTAGATGCCCTAAATTCAGTAGTTTTCGCGAAGCGTTGTTGGATGAGAAAAAAAACAATTAGCCAAATGAAGTTTTGGGGATAGTTTAATATATATTTGAACTAAAAAAAACAATTTGTACAATCTCCAACAATATATTGTAAGCCGAGTTATCAATAGATTCCCAGAGCGCCTTGCCACTGAAGTATCCAACTTGTGTACAAGATACAACTTGCAATTTTCATCTCAAAACAAAAAAAAAAAAAGATTATTAATTTTGATGTAATTATCTTCGATGTGAACTAAGAAAATTGGGAGAAACACGTAAAATTCGAATTTTTGGGGAAGGTAGAAAAAAAAAGTGGTTTTTCAAGGAAAAAAAAACTCTTCAACTGGGTAAAAAACTCGCTTAAAAAAAGTTTTTGGATGTTTTTTTTAGTTCACCTAGAAGAGAAAACAATACTGAAGATAACGCAGTTTGAATGAAATGGATAGCTCGTTTAGTTTTTTTGCAATCGTGTACACAAATTAGGTAAAATCGTGAAAATGAAAAGCCGAGAAAACGCGCTTCAAAGTTTCAAAGTAAGCGCACGGTTGCTCGACGCCGCACTACGCTCGGCTCTGTAGCTCTGCAAATACTTGGAATTTAACTCTGAAAATTTGTGTCTCATGTTCTTGAATATCTAAGCTATTGATTTCAGGAAAAAAAAAAAATCGATTTTTTTGACCTTGTAATTGGCCCGCCGGCCTTAAGGCTTTTAAAGTCCCATTAACACAAGAAGTCAAGCCGGCCGATCATCAACAACGTCGTGTCTTTGCTGATGGGATCGTTGAAATGCATGAAAATGATCTGAAATTCCATCGAATAATCATCTTGAGTGTTGTTGTTGCCACCTCGGTGGCTTCGTCAACAAGCAAAATTGTCGGATCTTGGGCTCAGAAAATTCAAGAGTTATTGTTGGAAAGCCTCTCTATCCTTAACGTGTGACTGTTTGATACGGTTTCTGGTCCGGCGGAGTCATTGGACCTTACTTTTTCGAAAATGAAGCTGGAGTAACAGTTACGTTGAATGGATTGCACTATCGAGAGATGATTACCGATTTTTTTGGCCGGAATTGGGTGGTATTGATCTGGACAACGTTTATGATGCACAAGCAACGAAACCAGTGATCTTTTACGGGAATAATACCTCTTACTGGAAAACCCTGGTTTAAACTTTTATCAGCAACATCTTTCCGAGATGAAAAGTATACCGATCCCAGGCAGTTGTAACGAGTTCTGCTGAGAGTAGGGCAGTGGCAGAGTAGTTGTTCCAACGTATCCCTTTTTTCCGCATATAAGTTACATGCGGCGTTCTGGATCATTCCGATTTTAGCTGCGTGATATGGAGTGAGACAATGTGGCGTCAGTACTCCAACCAATATTTTACATTCCTTCCTGGGGAATGATAAAATAAAGTTGGTTGTTTTCGTGTTGCAAGTGCTAGCATTATTTTAACAATCCTGTGGGAAGTCGAAGCTTCCCATATAGACTGTGCTGCTAGAGTTAGTTCCTCGTCCAGTCCCGTGTTCAAAACTGTGAGTGAATACTTAGCATAATTTTGGCCGTTTTGTTCCAGGCTGTGTGTACCCTTATCGACTGCGTTTCCAGAGCTAGTTCCTCGTTCAGTTCAATGTTCAAAAAGGAGAATGATCCTAGGCAAGCGGGTGCCTGCATTAGCAATCTTGTCAACTCTCTCATTTCACTCTATTTCCTTGGGCCCTGGTACCCTGTAAATTGTGATGTACCTATTTTCGCAGAGTTCGTCCATTTTGGATCCGCAGTGTTGCTTTAGAGTAATTTAAACAAAATTTGATAGTTTAGATGAAAAAAAAGACAAATAAAAATTGCAACCATGAGCTGCTGGCTGTGTAATATCCCTTTCGGTAATTTTAAAAGCATTGATTAAACCAATTTTTGTGAGTGGAATGATTCCAAATCAGAATGAAAGACGTAGACGTAAAGCCTCCAAATATATTTGTATGCCCAGGTGTATTTTTTTGTATGTTTGTTTTGTTCAATTATAGGCAGACGTTGTAGTCGAATGGGTTGGTGCGTGGCTACCAATCGGAAGTGCGTAGGCTCGATTCTCCATGCATTCTAATAGCGGTCGCCCCTGGGCAGACAAAGGCAAACCTCCAAGAGTATTTCTGTCATAAAAAGCTCCTCATTAAAAACCATCTGGCGTTCGGATGCGGCGTAAGGTTGTGGCTCCCTCTATTTGTGGAAATACTTCAAGAGAAGGAGAGCTCAGCCAAACACCAAATAGGCGGTACAAGTGCCAAACCGTGGTCTCGGTAGTCTAGCGTAAGTGCACTAGCTTGCCATCCCAAAGGTTGTGACTGCGAATCCCACTTAAAGCACGGTCCTCGCACTTTTCCAAATTTACCTACTTTCCCTGTTTCTACTGTTTCTAAAAAAAAACTTATCCTTTCCATCCATTACATACTTACTCCCGCATAAAATTCAGCGCATTACTTGCTAAAAACAAGCAAAAACAAAGAAAAGCACACAGTACACATTTCATCAAGCGGCGCGAGCAAGAGGAAGCGGGCAGCCGCGGTAATAGCGTAGACACACCACTTAAGCCAAGTCCTCAACTATTTGTGCGATTCTTCTGCCAGAAAAATGCGAAACACAGATGCCGCTCCAAGCAGTAAGAAATAGTTGTTCCTAAGCAACGACAGGTGGGCATTCCCACTATTTAGGACTGATAGCGGCAGGCTAATTTCCTACCCTGTCAGAAATCAAAACGGATTAACGAAACCAACGTAAGACAAGTCTTGTCGAGGCCCTATAGTCCCGAGTGGAATGCACAAGGAGAAAAAAAATTTTATATTCATTCGCAAAGTAAATGCCATTAAAAGTCTTCGTAAAAAGGTGGTTGCAAGAAGACACATTTGTTTATTACTTTCTGCGGACTTTCACGTTCTTCGTATAAACATGTGGGCTGAGAATGCCCCTAATGAAATTTTTCGTCAAATAATTTTCTAGAACACTTTAACCCTCTACCGACCTCCTAAATGCCATTTTACTTAGACTATGCAAAAAACAGGTCTAAAGACTCTTTCGTGAGACTGAAAATGGGTTAAAATGTTGTACAAAATTATCTTTTTGTGCATATTTATATAAAAATAAGGAAATGTCCTTGTAGTGTTATAGATACAATTTAAAAACCACATATTTCGCCGCGCCACATATTTCGTAATTTTTAATTTTTTTTTCATTTATTCTAAAAATCCCCAAGCAAACAATTTCGAACTTAAAAAGGTCATAAAAAAGTAAAGCAAAGTAAAGAAATATTCGCAGAATTTACTATATATGTCTTTCTCCCTGCGTTGGAACCATTCCGCTCCTAGACAATGGCCCTGCAATCGTGGCACAGTGTAATCAGCCGCAACAGTGATGCCAATTGGCCGCCTAAGAATTGCGATTTCACGACATAAGACATTCCTTTTATGAAAATATTTATGCATCACTTACTTAAAACCGAATTTAATTGAATTCCAAACACAAGATGAACCACCCTGTACTATCATAGAAGTATATGAGGATGTGCAAGTGTCAGCAGCGAAAGTTTTCGTTTCTCCAGAGTTGTTGAAAGTAGCGCAAATTGCTTGATTGTTCAGTCGATACGCAGAATTAATATTTTAATATGCCTAATTAGCTGAAATAGGGAAAGTTTCGGTTGAAGTTAGTGATGCGTGAAAATGGAGAGCCACTAAATATAGATAAGAGCTATGCCTGATTATCTCAGCAGCGGTTAATATAGAAATTTGTTGAAATTTCGAAATGATTTCCACTGAAATGTGAATACACTTTTCACACTTAATTTTTTTCCCGCTTTGCGGTTGCGAAATAGTCTGCAGAATATATCGATAATTTTCTTATTTCAGATAGGCTTGTTTAATTTTTCTTTTATTTTAATTTATTTTATTTTATTTTATTTTGTTTTATTTTATTTTATTTTATTTTACTTTAATTTATTTTATTTTATTTTATTATATTTTATTTTATTTTATTTTATTTTATTTTATTTTATTTTATTTTATTTTATTTTATTTTATTTTATTTTATTTTATTTTATTTTATTTTATTTTATTTTATTTTATTTTATTTCATTTTATTTTATTTTATTTATTGCTTAAATATTTAAAAATCTACGAACTATTGCACATGTGTCCAGTATGGTCGACTTCTGCATGTCTTCTAAGAGGTGTTGGCAGTCATACTTCTTCAAGTTTTTTATTAAATGCTTAGGCACTAATCCAGTGGACGATATAATTATTGGAATTATATTCACTTCCCTCGCTTTGTACATCCGTTTAAGTTCTATGGCCAGAGCTGCATACTTCGATACTTTGGTGGAGTATGTGCTTTGGATGTTGCGATTAAGGGGCACCGCTATATCGATTACTTCGATCGTTTTATTTATCTTGTTGAACAAGATAATGTCAGGTTTGTTGGCAGCTGCTGTTTGATCTGTGGATATAAATCTATCCCAGTACAATTTAAAACTCGCATTTTCCAATATTGCCTTTGGTTCATATTTAAAATACAAGACTTCTGCTTGTAAGAGACCGTGTTTATCGCAACGTTTTGGTTTCGTTCCGCGAGAGAGAAAAAAGATATAACATAGAGGAAAGGGAGAGAAAGAGAGAGCTATACCTTATATATATCTTAGATACACCTTAGTCTATTTTTCCTGAGTTTTTCCTTGTGGTTGCTAATTTCTAGAAAGAGAAATTGCACTGCCTACTTTTAGGCGCTTGTTTGTTGGTGTAAACTTATGGGAGATATATTTTTGGTGCCTATGTTTTGGCGTTACATTTCCTTGGTGCCTACTGTTTGAGGCGTTTTTTGGTCCCAATTTTTTGACGTTTTTTTGTTGTGCCTACTTTTTGGCGCTTATTTCCATTTCCTGGCTAGTGCTTGGGCGTATTATAAAGTCTTATCCATTCCGGCGTCGGATTTATTGGTATTGTTTTGCGATAACTTGTGCCCTTGCTGCGGTCCTGGAATCGCTGCATTTGTGCGGGTGATAAACTCTCGGAGTAGTGCGCGTTGTTGCCATGGTTTGTAATAAAATTTTGTATGACGTTTTCGACCTTTTGCGTGTGATTTCAGCCGGCTATAAGATAAGTAAGATATCAATTTGTTTAAAAAATTCGTCAAAGCTGTTTTTTTTAGTTTCCTGCCTGTGAGTTTCAGTGTAGGTCTCAAGTTGATGCCAGCCGGCTAGATTGATACTTCGAAAACATTTGCCACTGCCTCGCACAAAGTTCTCCTGAGGAAAGTTGTAAATCTAGGCTAGCACTAGGTTTTCCAAATATGGCTGAAACTATGCCTGTCCAATAGAATTTCTTTTGTTCAAATTGGGAATACTGAATTGCATGAATTTGCGGCTACTTCTGCTATGCCAGAAGGTAGCCCTCTTGGTCCCTCCTCGTTCAGACTTTTATTTATTGGTCGTTGCTTCTAAGTATCTACTCTATGGAGACGATATGAAACTTTTTCGGGTCTTGCTCAAAAACTGAAGGGTTAAAGGCTGAAAGCTTTCATTTTTCACTCTATTCTATACAAATTTCTTGTATCCATATACATATGCACATACGTATGGATGCACATAAAAATCAGCCACGTCGATATGAAACAAATAGGAATGGACTCTCTCATTTGATTAACCTAAATGAATCGCTTAATTCACAAGCACAATGACGCTCACAAATATATATACATATACAAATACATACAAATTTTTATGAGTTTGTGCATTCAGCTGAGGTTGCACTCATATTTGCCCGCATGGTAACTGACACCTCAATAAAATATGATTCATCGGCTAAATTCGGGTGAAGTGCAAACAATGCTGCTTAAGCTTAAGCCTAAATATCAGTACAATATAAAACAAAAACAGCAATAATGCAAGCAACAATAAGCATCAGCCCTCAATGACATTATAATAACAGATATGCAGTTGGGAACAATGCAAATTACAACAAGAACAACTATGATTAGTGTACAACATGCTAAGCAAATATGTACACCAATGTGAAAGCCTGGCTGGAAAGTTTGCTCGCTCCAAACTGGACATTTTCTACTGAATGCTGGTTCAATGTGTTTTGCGTGGTACTTTCCTAGAAGGAGTCAGATGGGTGCCTACCAGGTTAGTGCTTTTCAGTATGCGCCATCAACACTGGTACCTTACTTAAGAGAACAGCTTTAGCCCAACTTGCATTCCCTTTTCGCTAGATCCGTACTAGTATTTTTACTAGTTACATAGTTACTAGTATGTTACTTCGTTAAAGTAAACTTTTTCCAAGCCGATTTGATGTACCGTTATCTCATTGAGTTGTTACACTCGCGTTAGTCATCACTCAGTCACAAGTGAGCGTAAGAGTGATTTGTTGATGAAAATATCAAATCTTAAATTCACAGAGATATCTGAAATAGTTTCCAAGATATGGCGATTTGAGTGAATTCTTTTTTGGGATATTTGCAGTCTGTGTCAGAAAAAAGGAACCGTGATTACTCATGAAGTATAAAAGATATATATTTATATTTTTTTTTTATATGAAAGTATGTACAAAACTAAGAGTCGCAATTACTCAATAAGCCATGCATTCTTCATCGTTGTCGAGTATAGCTATACTTCATACTTTGAATCAGCTTTTCTGCGTAGCTCGTCGACAAACAGGAGTAGATTTTGCGAACTCGCCGCACGATTTGTTTTAAATCATGGACTGGCCTTCCGGCAAGATGCGTTTTCATAGTTCGGTCAAACCATTACTGTGACACCATTTTCTTATTTTGCTGTTTTTCGATGTGTTTTTCTGAAAGCAGCGGTTTTGATGATGTGGGATGGTAGGATATGTTCGCCTCCTTCAGTCGTCGTTCGATGGTCTCACATCTATGTATTTCCTTTTTTGTAAGAATTGTGCGCGCTTGGTGTACTAGCAAAGAAGGGTCTCGCTTAAAAAGTTAGACGATCACTTTATCCTGCTTTTTTGTCATCACTCTCTTCAAGCCGCGCTCGGAAAAGTCATCAACAAAAACCGGATCTGTTCTTCTGACACAGACTGTAAATACAACTGCGCCGTTAATGGGTTAAATAATGGGCTTCAGCCAAAAAAGTATCAAAGGTCTAGGAACCCTAAAACAAGGAGACGGAAACTTAATTCTTTCCGGGATATGAAGTGTCTGGAAGTAATCGTTGATAAAACCTTCACCTGGAAAAATCATTTATCATACATCACAAATAAAGCTTTCAGAGCCACATTCACGTGCCAAGGCTTTGCGGTAAAACATGCTGTCTGCGGCCAAAGATGATGGCATGGTCTTATAAGTGAAGAATAATGGCAATCATCAGCTACGCCTATGGTTGGCAAAAGTAGTCGAAATTTAGACTTAGATGCCACTTAACAAGGTACACAGTATATCCCGTCTGAGAGTAACGGAAGCAATGCACACTTGCCTCACAGCGGCTCTAGGGGTGGTCACTAGACTCATTCCACTCCATCTTGTAGCCAAACGGTCGTTAGTGCAGTTCTAAGGCTTCCTAATCTATTTTATCTTAAAGAAGGTAATCTTACTGCGCGTGCAAAAATTCTTGGTTCAATCTTGAACTATCCATGCCTGACGCTCTGTGACAAGATGGAAAGACAACTAGAATTCTACAACAATTTCAAAGTTATAAAAGTAAAAAATAATGAAATATCTTTAAAAAGGGCGCACAGTTGTGATTTACTGATGGATCCAAAATGGAAGACTGCAGTGCCGGGGCTGGAATTGTCGGACCATATTTTAAGCAGGCAATGGGAAAAATTACTTCCATTTTTTAGGCGGAGGACCATGCCTTAGAGCTAGGCTTAGCAGCCTCATAGTACATAGAGATAGCGATGCCACTTAGACGACGAAATGCATATGCCTTAGTAGAGGCACGTGTGGGACCAATATCAACATTTTCTCTGACAGTCAAGCAGCTCAAAAAGCGCTAGATAGCTTCTCATGTCTATCAAAGTTGGTATGGGAATGTTTTAAAATTCTCGAAGTACTAGCATCAATCAACTTTGTTACTCTGATGCGGGTACCGGGACATAAGCGTGCCCCTTAAAGTAGACAATTTATCAAAAAAGGGTGCAAAAACTCCCTTCGTAGGTCCTGAACATTTCTGCGGGGTAAATAGCACCTTGAAAAGTACTCATTTTCGTAAGCGGGAGCAGCGAGGCTTAACCGAGTACTGGACAGCCCAAACGGGCGTGCGAAAATTGAAAAGACTCATTAACTCAGAACGTATAAAGATGTAGGCAATCCTTAACCTCAGCAGAAAATACATAAAACTCTACGCTGAACTACTAACAGGACATTGTAAATTTCATTAGCACGTGAAAAAAATCGGAGTGGAAGAAAATGATTTTTGTAGATTCTGTAAAGTGGAACATGAAACAACAGAAAATGTTCTATGCGACTGCCTAGCAGTGGCACGACACAGTCTAAGTGTGGGCGGTAAGTGGGGTTATATTATAGACCCAAACTTCTTGGTAGAAATTAAACCTACAGCAGTTTTAGGATTTGTTAAACATAACATAACATTCCCAAAATGTATCCAAGGTGAATTTGCAATGTATAGAAACGACAATTTGGGGTGCTAGCTTCTAAGAACATACAATATTTGTAGTCAGATGAAAAATCCTCTTTTCACTACTCCTTCGAGTAAGTGTAACCAATTAAAAAGGCCATAAATTTAGTTCTGAAAATTACTTTTATTCAGTTGAAAGTAAAAAATATGTGAAAATATTACAAAATCAAGAATCAATTTACTTTTGCTCGACATGACCACCTTTTGCCTCGAGACAATCCAGAAACGATTCGCAAGCTGCTCGAAGGTGACTTGCAGGTATTTTGGCCCACTCGCGGATAATGGCTTTTTTCAGGGCCTCGTGGACTAGTGAATCTTTTAGTTCGGAGCTTTTAGTTGACAGCCATTGTGTGGACGTTATGAAGTTCGGAACGCTGTTTTTTACCCATTCTTGATTCACTCGAGCTTTGTGAGACGGTGCCGAGTCCTGTTAAAACGTCCATGGTCTACCACCGAAATGGTTGTCTGAATACTTTCCCAATGATATTTCACATTTACCTTGACGCCAGGCTCGATGAAAACGATTGGAGAGCTCTCATCTGCGGTTACAGCGGGGGCTGCCTCTTGGTGGGCAATCGATGACTCAAATTCTCGTATAAACTGTTGGTCAAATAAATTCTATCGTTTTGGGAGTTTACGAATTGCTCAGTTAGAAAATTTTTCGTCAGAAATCTCAATGTTCGGAAATTGATCGCTCTCGGCCAAGCAAAACAACTCCTTCGCTCTCTCAAGTCTGGCTTGTTGCCGCTTTGGTGTGAAATCATGCGTCTTTTGGATCTGGTAAGGCTTGACTTTGAGTACAGTTCTTCAGTATGAGGCGGATGTTACGGTCAGATATTTTCAGTTCTTTAACCATTTCATTGGCACTTCGTCGGGGATTTCGCTCAAGTGGCTTCTTCACTTACTAATCCATTTCACGTGACTTTGCAGTTTTTGGATGACCACCTCCATGACGTTTCGCGATACTACCAGTATCATTGTAATGAGTAATTGTGCAATAACTTCAAACTTTATTTACTTTAAGGTGCTCGAGCTCACGAACAAACACTGGTTGTAATTTTCCAGCCATATATAATGCAATCACAAAATTACGTTGGGAATCCATTACTGATTTTCTGTTTTCGCGTTTTCTCTCGGCAAAATGCTTCCGCGCGCTTGTAAGCAAACCTCTGGATTGACGTTTAGCCACCTAACAGACAGCTGATGCCTGTGCATCTGTGCGCGAGCGGTCTGAAGTTGGTTACACCTCGAGTGCCGGACCTTGTAGTTGAATTTTGTCAAACTCTTGGAGTATATCGAGTCCTCATACTTGCGCCGCCGAGTAAATTATTACCCAATCGTCTGTTATTGTCATTCTGTTCTGTACATTGTGTTAAGGAGCTTTTTCTAGGGATCTACGTGCATATTCCGCGTATTGAAGGTTCTTCATGATATTTGCGGCCACTATGTATGTAATTTTCCAGTTTTCTTCGTTTCCGCACATATGTCGGATAAGATTTGTCTCGACTAAGTTTTCACCAAACGCTCCCTCAAGCATATTTCGCTCATTAATGAACCGCGGGCATTGGAACAAGATATGCCTCGCCGTTTCTTGTTCTTCGGGGTACTGCGGGCTGTACGGGTTGTTCTCGAGATGGAACCTGTGTGTAGTTAGGTATGCTTTGAAGCAACCGTGTTCAGTAAGCAACTGTGTGATGCAAAAATCCATTTCTCCGTGTTTTTGCTCAATCCACCTCGCAATGTTTGGATTCAGTTCAAAGGTCCACCTACCTTTCTCGGATTGCTCCCACCTTACCCGTCATTCTTCAATTGTTCGCAGCCTTTCTTCTTTTTTAGCCACGTTCGAAGGTTTCTGCCCAATAGGGTTATGTAACCTATACATCTCAAAAGCGAGAAGGTCGATGGGCACCATTCCCGTTATCACATGGATTGCGTCATATGAGACAATACGATAGGCACTGGCTAATCGCAGGGCGCCAAGTCTGTATGTGGCTCGTATGCGTTGGAGGTACGATGGCTTCGTGTTTGCCCAGATTGGTGCTGCGTACAAAATCACTGAGCTCGTGAGTGTTAACAGGAGTTTCCGTACACTTACGCGAGGGCTGCCAATATTACGCATTAGTCTAGTTAACGAGTAATTTATTCTTACGGCTTTTTCACTGAATGACTGACTGTAAATGATGCTTTAGAGTCATTTTCGAGTCAATGTGTACTGCCAGATATTTGATACATGGCTGCGACCTTTTATAATGGGCAGCTAACCTAATCACTAACTCTTCACGTACCCGTCGTGTTGTCAGTAATACGACTTCAGTTTTTTGAGCTGCAAGTTCTAACTTCACATTTTAAAGCCATCTTCTAATTCTTACAAGTGCATCGTTGCACAACGCTTGCAATACGTCCATATGCTTTCCCACTACCATCAACGCAATGCCGTCTGCGTATTCAATGAGGGTAGCATCTTCAGGAAGCTCAAGCTTGAGGATACCGTCATACATAGCATTCCAAAGTTTTGGGCCAAGCACCTAGCCTTGTGGAACACCGCCAGTTACTTTATGTGTGCTTATTCCGTTATCTGTATTATATGGTAAAGCAAGAGCTTGTTTTCAAAGTAGCTTGATATAATTTTTTGCAAGTATATCGGTACCGCGAATCCTCCCAGTGCACTCCTAATTTTGGGCCAGCTTGCGGAGTTTAACGCACGTCACTAGTCACTAGTCCCCAGCCACCAAACACTAGTCACTAGTCACCAGCCACTAGCCACTAGTCACTAGTCATCCTCACTAGTCATTAGTCACTAGTCATCAGTCACTAGTCACTAGTTAGCTGTCTAAATTACACTAACTCCCATCTAATAATTCTATTAAGATTCAATTCAAAATTTCCCTGCAGGTACAATTCACCGGAAAATGCAGCACACAAACAAAGTAACGGATAAACACACATACCTATACACATCCGTATACTCGTAAATGCATTCGAACCTGAATTGAATGGATAGTTTGGCGCTGCAAATAACAGAATATCAATAATTATCGTGAAATGCTTCGAAGTTGCCTCCTGCAACGAATTTCATAAAACATGTTTGTTTACTTGCCTGCCTGTGTGTGTGCGTGTGTTTGAGTTTGTGCACGACATGTGACTTGGCAGCTTTGGCCCTTCAGCTTTTTGTAATAATGCGAATAATTTATTCGACGTCAACAACAAGTAAGGCAATAGCACCAACACAAACAACAACAACATCAGGCAACATAAATAGCATTAACAATTGTATGTACAGCAACAAAGTAGTAAGTAAATAAACAACAGCCAAACAATGGACAGACGTTGCATGCCACTTACACCCACATGCTGCCACACACGCGCACACACACACACAGCCGCAACCGCCGACAGTGCCATGTAAACAGTGCAGTTAGTATTTAAATTAAGTTGATAAACTGCCAGCAAAACAGCGCTGCAGGCGACTATTGCCCGCGGCAGCTTTGGTGTGTATGTAGTTGTGGAGACGCGGGAAAAAAAGAAGGAAAAATGCCACTAAGCACTTCGAAAAGTTTTGCTATTGGAAAAATGTACAATTATTGTACTGTTGTTGTTGTGTTGTGAAGCTATGCTGTGCGAAAATAATAATTTTCATGGCAGCAACACGCCAAATGTCAATTAAATGTCAAAATATGACATAATTACAGGGTAGCTTTTTTTTTTCTGCAATTTTAACACTTGCAATCATTTGCACACTGGCGTGCACACGCACACATGCAAAGACGTAATTTAAAACATGTGCTAACTGTAATTTTGAAACCCTTGCCGAGGTGTCGGCATTTAAATGGCAGCTCATTTGGAAAAGGTGGCGCCTCGAAGTTACAAATATCAGTCAACGTTGGAAAGTAATGATGAAAAGAATATAGCGAGGACACATAAATAAATAGGCATACGGAATTTATATTTAAATATTAATCAATATCAGATGCGCATGGGCTTTAAAGGCGGCCTTCCTGATTAAAATGCAGCTCTCAAATTTATTATTCCAGGTCTGCGGTTGCGCCCAAAATTTCACCTGCACTTCATCGATTTCAAAAAAGCCTTCGATAGGTTCGATAGGTGAAACACGGAGTGCAGAGAAGTGCCAGATAAACTGTTCGTCCTTATCCAGGAGAGCCACTGCAACGCTTGTTGTTCCGTCCTCCATAAAGCAAAATTATCGCAAACCTTTCATGTGCTGACTGGCGTTCGGAAGGAGGTGCTGGTAACTGCAGACACCGATAACAATGTCATCCTTGAAATTTAAGGGAGAATCTCTTTTGCCAACAAGTGTTACTTTGGACTAAGTAGGAAATTCAGTAGTAAAGTATTCACTTGACAGACAAACCTGACCCCTTCTAAGGCTCTCGTCATGCCCATCCTACCGTATGACGCAGAAGCTTGGACAATAACAACATCCGATTAGGCATTGTTGTTGTTGTTGTAACAGTAACTTTGCCCTGTCAGTGTAGTGTAATCACCGGTCGTATTCGTCTAGCTCATCTAACGGTAGGCCCAGGAAACTTGCTGTTTCGACAGGTTGGGTCCAGAGGGAGAAGGGTGTTAGATGAGTAGGTTTAATGGGGCATGTGAAAAGGTGGTTAGTGTCGTGCGGGGGGCCTTCACTTGTCGGGGCCAATTCTGGATAGGTAGGAGTTTAACCTGCTACAGTATCCAGAACGTAATTGTGCCAAGATTACGTGGAACTCTCGGGGAAGTTGGAGCTCTTCGTCTGTAATGGGTGGTGGGGGTGGAGTCCGGTGACAGCATTCGGGGGTCGGGAGCTTAAAAAGGTGATAAAAGCCTCTCGGTGAATGTCGTTAATTGTCTGTCTGTACACTGTTCGATCCAGTTATTGTCAGTCTGTTTTGTCCTGGATCTGACATGACTCGGTGGTGGCTCGGGCTCAAGCAGGTGTCTGCATGGGTGGGACCTGCGGTAACACCCTAACAGAAACTACTTGCTGAGCAGCTTATTATGCTACTTCACATTAAGCATATAGGCCTCAGTAGACATCCTGCCGCAGTACTAATGGCAGTGTGTTGACAAGTCTGTAGCTTCATCCACTGCGAATCACTGGTTCAGGCGACCAGACAGGCGCAGCATTATTTAAAACCAGCTGGCCTATTGCCTTAAATGTCGATATCAACATTTCTTCGTTTTTTCCCCAAGTGTTGCCGGCAATCAATTTGGCCATTTTGAACTTTAGTGGCAATTGCGGTTGAATGCGCTGAGAAGTAGATCAAACTGTCGAGGGCAACTCCGAAGATTTTGGGGTTATTAACAGTCGGTATTGGTCTCACGTCGACTTTTACCTTAAGTTGCAGTTTGACCTCCTTTGTCTAGGTGGTGAAGAAGGTCGCCGTGGACTTCGAAGGGGAAAGTTGTAGATTCCTTGCAGTGAAGAAGCGAGAAAGGCAGACGAGGTAGTCACTTACCTAGACGCTCAGGCCATCAATTCCATTGCCCGACTCCATTATCGTGCAGTCGTCGGCGTATAAGACCAGGGTGACTTCCTCTGGTGGCTGGGGGAGTTTCGAGATATAGAAGTTAAAAAACAAGGGTGAAAGGACACCATCCTGCGAAACTCCTTGTTTTATTTTCCTCTGTTTTGAGATTTTGTTTCGAAACAGCACCGACGAGTGACGACCTTTCAGATAGTTCGCGGTCCACCTCTTCAGCCCTGGCGGGTATGTCGACTGTAGCATTTCATCTAGTAGCGTAGCGTGGCTGACGGTGTCGAAAGCCTTTTTTAGGTTCAACGCTTCTAAGACAGTCGTCTCGCAGGGGCGGTTTTGGTTGAGCCTGTGGTTTCCGACCAGCCGTCACTTGGGGCGCTTAAAAGAAAGATTCTGCGAAAGATTTTTGGAATCAAAGAAACCATATAGATGCTCAGATATGCGTTTAAGTATAATTTTGTTGAAAACTTTTGTTATAGGGGGCATCAATTATGTACCTTTACAAGTAAGAGATTTCCTTTTATCCCCTTTCTTAGGCACTTTTACAATAATTGATTCCTTCCGCATAGGAGGCAAGCTTTCGGTTGCCTAAAACCAAACTGATTATTTGCTTCAGCTTTCTTGCCATAACTTCAGGGTGTGCTTGAAAACATTCAACTGCTAACCCATCACTACCAGGCGATTTTCCTTTTGAAAGTTGGAAGTAGCTCAAAAATCTTCCTGATTTTTGATAATTTTCTCAATTGAAGGTGCTACACATCGAACGACTGCACAACTTTTTTCTTTTACGCGGAGAAAAACCGAAATACCCTCAGCGGAAGAAATGATCAAAAATCAACGAAAATTTTGAGCCTACACTTTGTTACGCTAAAATTTAGTGGGCGGTGAAACTTGGTACCCTGACCTTTTGTTTTTATTCTTATTTTCAATTTGTTAATTTTTATAAAAAATATTTTTCTTTATAATAAATTCCGGTGGTGCAATTTGTACAACAAAAAAAAAAATAAGTTATAGGACTTGTGCACTAAAGAACGTTTTTCAGAACTTTCATATACACATTTTTTCATCCCAAAATATGCTTTTTTTTTGCACTTTAAATAATTCAACTGAACAATGCATTTTTTTAACTTTTAAATCAATAAATTTATTACTTGAAATGGTTTTAAGTGCGCACTTCCAAACCTTGCCATTAATTTAGCTTTCAACATTTTTTTTTAGATTTAAGTGAAACCCATTTGCTGCACCCAATTCGATTTCCGCCACTTGAACAGCTGATGATATTTTCATTTTCTGTGCGAGTGTCGAAAACTCTTACATGCTGCACCAACTGTGGGGGATCCACAAGCAAATCGAAGCCAAGATGCACACACCAGAATACAAATAAGCACATGCATATACGTATAAGTCTACTACATACATACGTACATATATAGATGTGTACACACATAGACATTTCAAATAAATAAAGTTTTCCGAAAATGCAATTCAACTTTCACGGCATTCGTAATAGTATTGAATGCAATTTTCCACTTTTTTGTTTGAGTTGCAAATTTTTGCTGCCGTCACTTCTTTCACCGCCGCTGCTGCTGTAACGGACGCGCATGCAAAGAAATTAAGAATAAAATGAAATTTTTGCACACCCCAAATTGAATTTGCATAATGTGAATGCATGCGGTGATGATGTCCTTTGCACCATCACACTCACATACCTATTAAATTCTTTTATGTACATTTATACTCTGCGTGCGTGTGTGTGTGTGTAGCTATTTGTTGGCTTGTAGATTTGTATGCTTTTACGAAATGTGCATTTGTGCAATTTTCAGTGACCGAACGTTGTTGCTGCCGCCATTTGCTGTCATCCGCACTTCCGTCGCTGGCTGCTTAGCGCCGACTCCTCGCACGTTGCTTTGACACACTGCCACACATAAGCGCACCATAGACTGTGTGAAGTGCAGTTTGCGTACTGCTATGCAGCCGTTGTGATTGCGTCGTAGTCATTTGCCGGGCGCCCTTTCAACACTGACATCTTCATTGGTGCCGCCTTCCGGTCGCATGTATGCGCTTCGACTGGCTTGACTCTTCGCCGAAGGGGGAGTGTTTGCAATTTGTGTGTCATTTGGGTGTTGAAAATCGTCAACCCGATTTCATTGCCCTGCGATGCGATTGCTCTATTTGCTGCAGGAAAGCGTTGCAGCAGTTGGCGCGCAGTTGGCGTAGTGGAAGTCATTGACAGTGCAAATGACAGCTGAAAATCGCTTGTGGCATATGTACTTGTGGTCATTTCATGGGTGTTTCAAGTTTTAATGTTCCGTTTCCACCGCCTGCTCCAGCAACCATTTGACGTACCACCAACTGCCATTACATGAGTTCGTATATCTGGCAACACTGCGACTGTCCGTCTGCTGTGCTATGTTTCTTTCTGTTGGCCTATTTAATTCAGCTTTGGTTGGTTGCTCCTCTCATTTGGCTGTCAGCGGGCTGCTGTTATTGTTGTTGTTGCTGACCTGACTACTTGCTAATGTGTCCTTGAGCACATCATCCTCGGCAGCTTTTCATGCAGCTACTGAATTCGTGTTGGAATTGTTGTGTGATTGTCGATTCATGACGACGTGCCTGCCGCTCGCCCAAAACGATTCGACCTCTTTGCTGTTGGGCGTTGCAGTTGTCAGTGTGGTGACTATGGAAATGACAACGCCGTTGTTGTTGGTTCTTCTGCTGCAGCTGGTATTTTAATGTTCCAAGACAATGCTATGGCTTTTGAGCGAATTGTTGGCGCCACTTGCCCATTGTGCACTGCTATTTGGACAATTTTGATGTCGTCGTCCAGTGCTGTCGTTCTCGTTGGCGCTGACACAGTTATTGTCATTGCCATTGTCATTTAATTGATATTTGTCGACGTGTAACGTTCATGTTCTTAAATTGCATTTCATTGTTTTTTAATTGAGATGTACTCACTGGTGCCGCTAGCTGTGATAACAATTCTTCCAAAGCAATCTAACTCATAAGTCTCATTAGTATTCGCCCGCCTAAGTGGAATAGTTGCTCTATTTTCAAATCTGCAAGCAAGGAGTTCATAAACTCGTTATTTGAAGATAAAAAGATCAAGATTGTCGACTTTATCAAGGCACATACGAACTGAAGCCGTCATGAGGCAGGGCTGCATCTTCTCATCGCCTCATTTCTTGATCATCATAGATGAGATTCTGGAGTGGTCAGAATTGGCAATATTGAAATAAGAGGATTATTATGGCAGCCTATTTCTATGCAACATCTTGAACTGCTTTCTCAGCGCACATCAGACATGCAAATCAAACTAAACGACCTTGTGAGCCACACTAACACGGCTGGAGTCAAAGCCAATGTAAGGAAAGCCAAATATTTGGCGATAAATGCAAATGACAAGAGAATAGCAATGAGAAAGTGAGCACCTTTCAATATCTTGTAAGCCAATTCACGGCAGATGGGGAATTTAAATTCATGGCAGATGGGGAATTCACAAGACTGCAGAAAGCACGAAACACACTTATCAGTTTCCGATCAGTGTGGCTGTCCGAACAAATTAGCGTGCAATCCTCTCCTCGAATCCTTAATTCAAGTGTTAGTTCTGTCTTTCTATATGCTTGTCAAACATGGTGTCTACAGGCAGAAACCACACAAAAACTACAAGTGTTTGTAAACCGCAGTCTGAGGTACTTCCTGCGCCGATCTATCCTGACGAAATCGCACAAGAAATCCAGAACACCATCACACAGCGGCTACAATCTTTCATCAGCAAATGCCTCCGCATCATCTACAGAATATTCTGACCAAACACCATCAGTGGCGACGCATTGTGGAGGTTAACGAACGAGGAATCCATACTTAGGCACATCAAATGCAGAAAGTGGCGATGGATAGGTCACACATTGAGAAAGCCACCAGATATCGTCACGAGAATGGGCACTGTACTGGAACCCGCAAGGGTGGGGTCGACCAAGAAACACTTGGATAGGGTCGATGCTGCGCGAACTAGCCGACAGCTCATGGGACGGTGCAAAAACAACAGTACAGAACCGTTTACGATGAAAGAGTCTTGTCGAGGCCCTATGCTCCTGAGAGGTGTGAACAAGGAACAAAAAAAAATTATTGAGAACGTGTTTTTAGAAATTTTTATAGTTGGTTAGTCCCTCAAGCTTTTTTCGCTCTATTGGGAAGGTGCGAGATACATTTTTTAGAGAAAACAGAAAAAAGTTAAAACTTACCTTCACACGGGTAGCAGGTAAGCAAAAATATTCGTACACAGAAATTACATGAATAAAATGCAAACTACTGCGAGTAAATAAATATGAAAAATTTGCAGATATGAAGTGAGATAAATAAAACATGAAGTAATCGAAAATAAATATTGTCTCTGCAAAATTCACCGAACGACCGCAAATATGCAGCAAGACTCCACTGCAACAGCGCGCACAAGCAATGAAGCAAAGCAAGCGATAAAATGTAACTTTCGCAAAAGAAGTGCAAAAGTGAGGCCGCAAAAGGAAAAAAAAAAAAAATTGAGGACGCAGAGCAAATGCACGATAACAGCTGCAGCAGGTGAACAACGAGGTGGTCGACGTACAACTGAAAGCCTGGCAGGCCGCCCCTTTGTATGCTACATGAAACGTATGGAGGCGTGTGCACGTGCGAATATCGCAACATGAGTCGAGACCAGTAGCCGGTCAAATAGTCAACCAGGCGAAAGACACGCTGCCTGCTTGCCACCAACCAAGCACAATAAGTGAGGCAAGAATTTGCATTGTAATGCTGCGGTTGTTGCAAAGGCAGATAGCGTAGAATGGCTGTAAGTAATAAATTCTTAAAATAAAAGCAACTTAAAAGTATATTTTGTTGCTTTTTTATAAAATATTCGGTGCGCTTCCTTCTCTAGCGCTACAATTTGACGGTTGCAGCTTTGTTGCTTTGCTTTGAAAAGTCAATTGACTACCAAAATTTACGCAAATAATTAAAAAAAAAAATGACACAGTTATGAAAAAAAAGAATAAAAAAATGGAAAATGTTCAAGTGTCTCGAAACTGCGCAAGATAACGAAGTGTATAAATAAAATAGTTTTTCAAGGTTATTCAGCAAAGGACAGGCGAAAGTGTTTATTTTTGTAATTTTACCAAGGAAGTTGGTCAGGCTAATTTCAGAGCTTGTATAGATTTTACATTTTCGTGTAGTTATTCAAAAATCTTTATTTCGATACGTTTTTGGCATTCACTTTGAGGTATTTTCCAATAGGAGCGAAAAAGTTAGATTTTTTTGCTGGTAAGTCGGCTTCCTTCAAACTCCTTTTATTTGCGCAAAATTCACGCCTCTCACTGATTTTATTGTTACATAAATGTGTATGTGTGTGTGTAAGTGTCTCTAGATCGCTCACAGAAATCAACATTTTGGCCAAGTCATCTATATTGATTCACCTCTGCAGTGCCGCATTCTCGTATTGACCCTCCGAGAAGACCTTGCGACCACAGCATAAGACTTATAAGCATACTAAAAGTGCACAAAAGTAAAAATGAAAAATGTATCAAATGGAAAATCATAAATTTTATTGTTGCAGCAACGGAGTGGGAAACGTCACGGCAGCAGAAAGTATGTGGCGAGTACCCGTAGTGCCATAAAAATTGAAAGCAATAAAATACACATAAATAGCAGCAATCTATAGAAGTTACACACACACACACACAGTCGATTGGGTGTGTATGGGAGTGCACGTTCGGTTATTTTATTATATAAAATGAATTGTGTATAAAAATCTATGAAGAAGCATTGCCAGCGAAGAAAGCAACAACAAAGCACTTACACATAATCAGCAAGCAAGTGACACGAAATATTTATAAGAAAATATTATAGATATTATGCAACTGCATGGCATGCTGAAGCAAAAAAGCGAGCAACAACAATACTAGCAAAGTCAAGTGGCAGGAATTGGAAGCAGCAGCAAATACAAGGACGAGTAAAAAATCACAAGTGACAACATTATCAACGCCAATAGAAAAAAAGAGAAAAGAAAAAGACTGAGCTGAACTTTCAAGAGCGATTCACGGGAAATATGGTTCGCTAACAATCACCATTGAATCTCCCAATGCGCTCAATAATAAATGGCCTTAATAGAGTAGCCCCGCACAGCTGTTGATAGCAAATGGTGTAGGTGTGGCAAGCAAATTATGCCAGTACGCGTACAACAATTTATGTTGCAAATGTATATACTGGCGTATGTAAGTGTGAAAATATATATTCTGGTACATGGTAGGGATATAAGTGTGCGTGTACACCTGTGTACAAAATAATAGCATGGAATCCGTAATTAAAAGTCATTCCAAGTGTGACCAGATGTTTTTCAAAACATGCACACAACACGCAATAGAACCTCAGTTTTTTCTGTGAAATGGAAACAACAACAACTAGTCTTACTGCTAAAGCCTGCAAAACCTCCAGAAGATCATTCATCGTACAGGCCCGTAGGTATGCTAGATAGGTTGGGTTAGGTAGTGATGGTTGCCCAGAGAGTGGACCCACTTGGACGAAAGAAGTTTGGTTCATCCTTTGTGATACCATTGCAAGAGGGGAGAAGGGGTGAAGGAAAGGGGTGAAGGAAAGGGGTGAAGGAAAGGGACGATAGGACGAAAGGGAAAGGAAGGACAGGATTGAGTGTTTGTGCACTATGAACGGTGACTAGTCTGCGGTTGTGTTAGACTCTTTATGCCTCTTATGCTGTACAAGCAGGCGCACAAAAGAAATGAGAACCAAGATGCTTGAAACTTAGCCCCGCGAGAGCTGGGCAGCTAAGGAGCAGGTGCTGAGATGGTTCCACCTCATCCTCCATACAGCTAACGCAAAAAGGACACGAAGTGATTCCGAGTCTCACGGCATGTATACCCCGCGGGCAGTGCCCCGTGAGGATGCCCACGAAATTTGATAGATGAGATTTTGTCATTCTCAGAATATCTCTCGAACGCCTCGTATCCAAACGTGCCCAGAAGGACTTCGCGACCCTACACGTTCGTGTACTTACCCAGCGCTCGCTGAGTTGGCACGCCGCCTCACAGGTCCCCTGTCTGGCCAGCTCGTCGGTTTCGCAGTTTCCAGCAATGCCACTGTGACCAGGCACGCACCGTCTACAGCAGTACTCAGAAAGCCATTGTAAGGCGTTTTTCAATAGGTGCGCTTCAACTTTTTTCCGATGGGGAGGGCGAACGACGCAATATTTTTTATTTTTCGCTTGTCATTTGTAAACTTCATTAGTATACATTTCATTATGGAATGCTACACACTTGAGCAACGATTGCAAATCGTGCAAATTTTTTATGAAAATAATCGTTCTGTTGCTGCTACTTTAAATCCAAATAATTCCAAAAAATCATCTTCAGTGATGAAGCTCACTTTTGGCTCTATGGCTTTGTCAACAAGCAAAATATGCGTTACTGGGCAGAAAGCAATCCACACGTGATTCATGAGGCACCGTTGCATCCCGAAAAAATCACTGTTTGGTGCGGTTTACATGCGGCGTAATTGGCCCATATTTTTTCGTTGACGAGAACGATCGCTACGTTACTGTGAATGGAAATCGATACCGCGACATGATAAACGATTATTTTTGGCCGCAATTGAATGGTATGGACTTAGACGACATGTGGTTTCAACAGGACGGGGCCGCAAGCCACATAGCACACGCTACAATTGATTTGTTGAAGAGTAAGTTCGATGAGCGCATTATTTCCAGAAATGAACCGCCTGTAGACTATTTTCTTTGGGGTTATGTGAAGTCATTGGTCTACAGTAACAAGCCGGCGACGATTTGTGAGCTCAGAGCCAATATTGAACGCGAAATTGCTGGAATTTCGGCCGATTTATGCAAAAGAGTGGTCGAAAATTGGGTTCAACGATTGGACTTCGTAAAACGTGCACGCGGTGGTCATGCAAAAGAAATCGAATTTCATACTTAAATGTATATGTTCAAGCTCGATAATAAAAAAAAAATAGTTAAAAAAGTGAAACCGTTTGTGTTTTATTCAAAAAAAAAGTTGAAGCGCTCTTACTGAAAAACGCTTTATATACGTAAATCCATTATAAATATCGTACACCCTTTTTTGTGTTTGGCCGAGCTTCTCCTCCTATTTGTGGCGTGCGACAGTTTCAAGCCGACTCCGAACGGCAGATATTTTTTATGAGGAGCCTTTTCATGGCAGAAATACACTCGGAGGTTTGCCATTGCCTGCCGAGGGGCGGCCGCTATTAGAAAACACTTTTTTTCATTTTGGTCTTTCACCGAGATTTGAAACTACGTTCCCTCTGAATTCCGAAAGGTAGTCATGCTCCAACCCATTCGGCTACGGCGGTCACCTAGAAAGCCATGCAGGTCTGTTAGCTCGCCAATAAGGCTTCACAAGGCAACACAGTACAAATAGAGGCAATACTAGAAGTGCGAAATAGTAAAAAATGGTCTCTCTCTGATAGAATACGGCTGGGAGGTACCAAAACATAATGCACAGTTGTGAGTAAAAGAGATCAAATGCTGATGGTACAGCTGACTATGAATGTGCCGAACTTTCTGCTAAAGCTATTTGCATCATACTTTTTTTTAAGGAAGTTAAAAAGAAAATGTCAGAAACATCATCATATATGCCGTCGCACCAGTGATATGTGGGGCATGCTCCCGCTAACTCTATAAAAATCCCCTTTCTCGGCTGAATTCGGCTCTGGGACCGTGGTAACATTTTATCAAGGTGGAGCCACGTTTATGGGTATTGACACGAAAGGTTCCTCTTATATGGGCGTATGGATGTTATATGCGGCAGATAGTATCTATTTACTTCCATACTTTGAAACCAGAATCCTTTGGCGTGATAGAGACGAAGGCTGCAAAAGCTATAGGTTAACTGAATGAGTTCCCTAAGGCTCAGTATTAGAACCGACTCTATGGAACGTCATGTACGGTGGGGTTCTACGCGTTGAACAGCACAAGCAAGCGAGTATAATCAAAAATGCATATGATATAGCTGTGGTAGTCATAGGAAAATGCTCAAAGAGGTCTCACGAGGATAGAGGACACCGTCAATAAAATCAATATGGTCACACTATAACATCAGCGGATGTCATAAAACAACTAGGGTTGATGACTGACAGGGGACTCAGAGACTAAAACACATTTCGAATACGTAAGCCAAAACAACAAATGAGAGTTAGTAAGCGTTTGCAACTCAGTAATGCTTTACATTGTGGAAATGTGGGCCGACATAGTCAAATATCCGAATTACTTGAGGCAGGCTAAACCGGTGTACAGATTATGCAATATTAGAATCATTAGCGAATGGGTCTGGTGGTGAACGTGGACAAAACGAGGTACCTCTTATCATCAAACAAACAGTCGGCGCACTCGCGTATCGGCACCCACGTCACTGTTGACAGTTATGATTTCGAGGTTGTAAAAGACTTCGTATACTTAGGAACCAGCATTACTTAGGAACCAGCATTACACCGATAACAATGTCAGCCTTGAAATCCAACGTAGCATCTATCTTGCCAACAAGTGCTACTTTGGACTAAGTAGGCAACTGAGCAGTAAAGTCCTCTCTCGACAAACAAAACTAACACTCTACAAGACTCTCATCATGCCCGTCCTAACGTGTGGCGCAGAAGCTTGGACGATGACAACATCCGATGAAGCGAGGCTTGGAGTGTTCGAGAGAAAGATTCTGCGTAAGATTTTTGGACCTTTGCACTTTGGCAACGGGGAATATTGCAGACGATGAAACCATGAGCTGTATGAGCTTTACGACTACATAATTATAGCGCAGCGAATAAAGATCCAGCGGCTACGTTGGCTGAGTCATGTCGTCCGAATGGATACAAACGCTCCGGCTCTGAAAGTATTCGATGCGGTACAAGCTGATGGTAGCAGCTGCATTTTAAATATCAGGTGAAGAAAGACTTGGCACACAAACCTTCCGTTTTGCCTATACTATCAAAGAAAATATGAAACTCCTGAGCAAGCCCTGTTGGAATGTTCTACATAGATTTGATGGGGAACGAAGAATGTGGCGCTCAAATATTGGGTAGATCATAACAGCTGCAGCCTAGCACAATTAATGAATGAATCTGAGGAAACCTGAAACTATGGCTGTAACGTAGCCTCAACAATTATGCACAGGCTGAGACACGATGATATTGAGTGCAGACAAAATAAGTGAATAATCACATCCTGTCAACTCGATGGAATATCTGAACTGGTAGTGCCGAAAGGAAATAGCAGAACAGCGAGGCGATTGGGTAGTTTAGTTAGTAGGCACTAGTGTATCTTGGCTCAAAAAGAGCTGTGGTATGTTGCATGTGAACCAGGCATTCGAATGGATCGACTCATACGTATCTTTAGAAGATTCCACTTCTCTGATCCGCATACAAAAAAAAAAAATAAATAAAAAAGTAAAATAAAATAATAAGAACGCGACATATTGCAAAGCTTGATTATCATTTATGTAAGAAGGAAGACGGTGCTTCCTTAACTGCTACTCGCGACAGACTTCTCTCTGCTATTCTCTATCCTCGATCGCCGTGGCTGCCTTACAGCTGGGGTTACCACCCTCCACATTCATATTTTATTTAATTTTTTTATTGTTATATAAAAATATAGTTTACATTAAAACAAAAGTCATACAACTTAGAGTTTAAACTTTGTACAAAATTTAATTTGGCCTTTTAATTCCCATTAAAATTTCGACCTTTGAGAAAGAAATCTGATTATGCAATTTTGTAGACCTTGAAAATTTGATGTAAAAAAATGCAGGTTTGTAGAGGCTCAAAAATTATATTGATTTTATACAGCTTTTTTCTGGCGGTCTTGGCATTTCCTCCATATAAAAAGAAATTTCGAGCATTCGTTCTAAGGAAGAAAATGCATAACTCCTTCACCAAAACTAAAATTATAAAAAATCAACGCGATTTTCGAGTCACTTTAGATTAGGTAAGATTCTTTATGAGGCTTGCACTCCCCTTATTAAACTCAGGATGGAGTTTGGTTGGATTGAGTGTTCGTGTCTTTGCTCTGGTTGCAGTTGTCCAAGGTGTCTCAACCTTATTTCCGCTGTAGAGCTGCATTCCAGGAGAAGCTGCAGTGGGGTCTCCTGAGAGTGGCCTGTAAGAATGCCCGTGAGAAGTCTCAGTTTAACCTTGTGGAGGGTTATGAGAGTGTCAACTTTTTTGGTTATAGTCACCTAGTAGGGACTTCGCCTGGCGTTCACTTTAAACTGTCACATCTTCCCAATGCGGCTATAGACTCTAAAAATATATTCCCAGAATTTGTCTGAAAATTCTCCAATTATTTTTTTATTAATTATATTTTTTATCAAAAAAAAAAAAATAGGATCAGTAATCAAAGCACGCTGCTATTTCAGTGAACACAGGTGTATGGATGAATGTGTAAGGCAGTCTTCTAAATAAAAGCGATTTATTGAGTGAGAGCAACAAATAATTTTGCGTTTGTTTTCCAATGCCTTTTTGTATTTTTGCTATATTTCCCAGTTGTTTAGGGTTCCCTAATTTACTCGGCATTGTGAATGATTTCATGTGCTTCGTTGGTTTTTATGTTTGAAATTTTTATGGACTGCCAACACCATTTTAAGGATTTAGGAATTGATTTGCTAAATATTTGAAGCAAATACGAAGTCAATGGATGTGAATGGATGCCAGAGGCTGCCGTACTGGCATTGAGTGATTAAAAAATCCTCAGTTGGCCGAGTTATAGCGGCGAATGAATAATAAACTCTACGTATGTGCGATACAATTTGACACAATCAAAATGAACTTGCTCGAAAATTCTTGAGTGTAGGCAAAAAGTTGAGTAGAAATCAGAGAATTAAACGAATTATTTATTAATTTATAATTTATATTACTTAGAACTAACGTTGGATATTCTACCTACACACAAAAGAGTTTATTTCGAATGCTCTGACTTAGGCCATTTTAGAGAGAGAAGGAGAGAGACAAATATCGTGCCTCCATAATAAATATGTCGGGCCCTAATAGTATAAAGAAGATGCAAATATTAAATTAGGGAGATCAGTGCTGATTAAAGTTTTACCTTTAAATGTGATCAGCCCGATCAAGAAGATGTGGTACCGATCGTCAGGCATAGCTTAAAACTAGGTAGAAAATATAGTTTCAAGTACAGATGTACTTTTTAGGCGTCTAAAGTGGAAATTTTCAACCTTAAATGTAGGCAAATTATTTAACAGCAAATCTGATAAGCATTACGGTTCTTAAAAACATATCGTCTTTGTAGGTAGTCGAGTTGCGATTAAGTTATTAAGAACGCTAATGGCGAACTTGGAACATCTTCGAGAATGTCGAAGATCTCTTCTACTCTCTCTGCGAATTAAAGAAGGGAATTAACGCAGTGGCGTACGCGGATGACATAGTGCTTATGGTTTCAGAAATGTTTCCAACCAGAATCAATGAGATTATAGAAGGAGTTCTGGGATTACTCAGCAATTGGGCCACAGAGAGGAGCTGGAAATGCTTAGTCATTGGCTTGAAATTACTCTCCCGGTCATAGGAACATACAGGGTAATGAGATAGCAGATGAGGTTTAGCAAGAAAAGGTTCGACACTAGACAAAGCAGAGGCGGTGGCAGTCTCCACCCCACTCAACACAATAAAAGCATCCATTGCCCCTCACTATCATGCTTTAGCCGAAAGAAGTGGAAGCAATTAACTATATGTGCTACAACAAGAAAAACATGCCGTCGTACAACATCCAGAGGACGAATTCTCGCCCAAATATCGCACGTATCAATGCAACCCTTATAGATTATTGGAAGGTAGGGGATTATGCAGCCAGACTCAACCTCCCTTTCAATCCCATTTGCAGAAGCTGTCAAGCAGGAGGGTGAAAGAAAGTCTTTGCCACTACTTACGTGAATGACCAGGGCTAGCTAGGGCACGACGTCGCTCTTTCTGTAAGCCTTTTAAGCCTTTCTTACATCAAATTTATGAGACCTCAGAGATCGAGATAATTCTTTATGCTATACTTGGATCTCACAAAATAGATCTGACTTAGGAACAGAAAAAAAGCAAAAACAAGACATCATCACACGAGAATAGAGGTAGTTAAACGGCTCTGCAATCTTGTTGAGTAGTTGGTTATTTTCTTCTCCTATTTCGTCAAGGTCGCTATCCAGGGTAAGAGATGTGGGGAAGACCTTACCTATGATATTATGTCCTGGAGACGACCTTCCCGGTAACCCTGCGTATGAACCTTGTGGTAGCAAAACAATTGTTTCTTCAATATCTACGTAAATTAAATGATAAAATGCTAAACTTTTATAATAGAGTCTACTTCACACCTTTCTCATCATATAAAATTTGAGCAAATACCGTCGGATTTCAATGATCTCCGTTTTTTTTGTCGAGACAGATTAGCAAGTACAGCACTCAGACACAATTAAATCCATTGTACTACACTCGGATTCCCTTTTTTATTTTCTTTAAATCTACTCGTCTTCCGACGAAATCTGAGTAGATGTTGTGGTGCCAAGGAGCCAAGGTAGTCGCTTCTTAACACATCAGTGCCAAAGACCTCAAACCTGATTCGAGC